>JAJMHP010000003.1:93437-114719 GCA_030583235.1 Metschnikowia lunata | reverse complement strand
TGCCTCATTCGCTTAGAGGATTGTATCCTCTATGCACGACACCTGCTTAACTAGGAAAATATGCTCTTAGGGGTCTGCACTCCTGAGCATATGTTCCAACAGGAATTGGGTGTGGACGCCAGCATCTACTTTCGGCAACTACCAGTGTGATCCTCCTGAGATCTTGTTGAATAACAGCTTACTTAATATTGGGAACTCTGTTGACGAGAAAAAGTACGAGTTTGCTCTTTTCACTGGTGATATAGTGGACCACGATAAAACGCACTGTGATGCTAACGTCACCAAATTTGCTGAGGAGCGTTCCTTCAAAATCATGAAACACTTTCTAGATCATGTGCCCATCTATCCAACCTTGGGAAATCACGATACTTTTCCATATGGGCAATTGGCCCCGCACCACTTGAACAACGTCACCTTCGATCAGTCCACTTACCACTGGAACCAGCAAGAATTGGCCGAGCTCTGGGTCGAAAACGGTTGGTTCAACGAGTCAGAAAAAGAGGGCATTTCTCAGCACTATGCTGGGTTTTCCACCACTACAGCTAGAGGGCTCAAAGTCATTTCGTTGAACTCAAACTGCTACTACCAAAAGAACCTCTACGCATTCATCGACGTGGAGAACGAGCCTGACTTGTTTAGCCAATGGAAGTTCTTGATTGACGAGCTTGTTGAAAGCGAGAAAAGCAACCAGCGTGTGTGGATCTTGGCCCATGTTCCTACTGGTGATGGTGACGCATTGCCTATCCAGTCCAATATCTTTGCCAAAATTGTCGAGCGCTTTTCCCCATACACCATTGCTAACATCTTCTTTGGCCACACTCATAAAGACCAATTCAAGATCTTACACAATGAAGAAACCGGTGAACCCATCAATATGGCTTGGATCTCGCAAGCCATCACGCCATTAGGCCCCGCCAATCCCTCTTGGCGCTACTACGAGGTTGAAGATGAGTCCTTCAATATCATCAATGCCCACCATTACTACACGCCGCTCAACGAAACTTGGGTAAATGGGCCCCGGGAGCCTGCTTGGCAATACGAGTACTCACCAAGAGAAGTCTTTGACCCTAATAGTACGTGGCCACTGGACGCTCCATTGAACGCCACTTTTTGGCACCGATTTGTTTTGACCAAGCTCGCCGACGACAAAAATCTCGACTTCCATCAACGGTATACTGACTTGATGTACCGATCCAGCCCATACGTGCCAGATTGCCGTAAAAGAAAAAAGAGCTCTAAGGTGAGCGAAAATTGCATGGCTGAGAATTACTGCTACAACGTGGCTTTCAGGGTTGACGACTATAAGAAGTGCACCAAGGACATTTAAGAAGGTATTGTTTTTTCTGACACACTTTCTCTTTCTTTATCTCTCTTTACGAGTGAGAACTTTTTTATTCTCCAGGGAATAAATAGGTGATCAAAACCACTGAATGTGGGGTAACCTTCGACCATTACAGTTGCATTATTGTAGAGGAAGCACGGCAATATGCGTCATGTCGTATGCCCTACAAGGCTCAAGCAGAGGGAGATTTGGCTGGGACGGAGAAAAAAAAAAAAAGTCATCAAAGGCACTGTAAAAAAAATTGATCTACCACGCCCGCGCACTAGCTCCACGAACGGCATTTTCTTCCTTCTGGTCAAATTTCCATCATGTCGCCGCGAACTTACGTCAACCGGACCGGTCGGGGCCCCGCACATGCCTCAGCTTCTATTCATGGCCCCAATTTCCCCTCTGTTCTGACATTCTGTACGTGATACTTTTTCTAGTTTTTTTTTTTGATCCTATTTCTTTCTCCTTTTTGTAATCTTATTCTTCTTTGGGTGAAAATCCTCAGGGTTTTAATTCATTTACTAGAAGCGGTGCCCACCACGGCCTTAGGCCTATCATATTCTGTCTCTGTCTCCGAGTCGGAGCTTATCTTAGGACAGGAAAGAGAAAAAAAAACGAACGACCAACGGCGCTACTTCCACCGCGACCAGGCCCGTATCAAGGACTATAAGACCTTCATTGGCAGCCTATACCCCGAGGAAATAAAGACAAAACATCAAGAAAGTCCAAATCTGTTAGGTGTACCTCTTGATAGCCCACAAACTGCATCGCTTTCCCTTTTTTCCGGTGTATTTTTTGCCGCCACTCACCGATTTGCCCTCACTATATTCTTAGTCTTTGGCCCTGGTGCTGCTTGGCGAAATTGGCAACTTGGCCCCATCGCTCGCACGTCGCGCTTCTCCACTGCACACACTCAGCCTGGAGCACTGACCACTGGGGCGATCTGGCTTAACACCTGCCCTTAATTATGGCCTTTGCTCCATCTTACCCATCGTGCCCCCCGTGCCTTGAACCAGCAGGAACACCAAAAACCGCAACATCTTCTTCCCCATCCGCCGCTGCTTTTAGTTCCGATTACTCTCCCTCTCTAGCTGGGTCTTTGTTTTCACAGCACTCATCTAAGTCGTTGTGTGTGGTGATGGGCCAAACGTCCCTGAAACTCGGTGCTTCCACGCGCCCTGAAAGGGCCCAACTCACGCCGCAATCGTCTGCCTCGGCGCTGGCAGCTCTGGCAGGTCTAGAAGTTCTGGAAGGCCTGGAAGCTTTGCGGAAAGCTAAAAGCAGTTCAGCCTCCCAGTTCCCCTCGATTGTCACGGTTTTAAACTCTGACATCCCAGAAAATTGGGATATTGTAGGAGAACGCGATCTGCGACTGATGTGCGTGTCTCCCACCGATCGTGGGGGCATGTTTCTTCTGCCGGTTCTCTCGAAAGAGTCACGTGTTTCTGTCCAATCACAAGTCTCGGCGTCGTCTGTCACGGAAAACTTCACTTTGGTGGACCCACTGGTGAACGTCACGGCTGCCGAGAACTTTTCCCCGCTTCTCTCGCTCCCGATTGAGATATTGTACCAAATCATTGAGACGGTGTATTATGACGAGTCGACCAACCTGATATCGGCCAATTTGGAGCGGTTCCTGAAGACCATTCCTGTGCTTCTGAAGCCGTTCAACCAATTGGCCATTCGGTTCTTGTACAAGTATGCAATATTCAACCGGCCCAATTCGTTTGAGCGGTTTTTACTGAATATAGTCAGCCAGCCTGATATAGGTCATTACGTTGAGTTCATGGACTTTCAAACATTCACATCTATTGGTCTCGGCCGAACCGGTCGAATGAACCAGGAAATCCAAATGGTGACATCTAGTACAATCCAGCTTGCGCTACAATTGTGTCCCAATTTGATCGAGTTCCAAGCTTCTGAAAACATTCAGGACGATATGGACTGTGTCGTGTTGCTGATGCTTTTCAACCATATGCCAAAAATCCAGGCTCTTGACTTTTGCGGCGCGTCTCTGAAGCAATTTGCACAAGCTTTCGACGAGCTCGTGATTGGCTCAGACTTCTCCGACGCTTCCAGCTGCGATATGTCCCTGGTTCATTCTGCCACACCCAATACACTCAAGCATTTATACAAAATCTCCTTTCACGATTGCTCGAACCTACCCTTGCGTGTATTTGAAAAATTGCTTCCTAATCTCGGCCACTTGCGCAGACTCGACTTGACTCATACTTCCATCACTTCTACCGCGCTCTTAAATCATCTTCCTGAAAGTTGCAGACTAACGCATTTGTCGTTGGCCCGGTGCTCGAAATTAACCACAAAAGATTTGATTCAATTTCTCACTAAGCACCCTGCAGTGGCTCACGAGTCTTTACAATGGCTTAATCTTCAGATCGACTCCAACGTTGTCAGCCCCTTAACTGACCAATATCTTCTTTTTATCCTTAATAACATCAAGGCACCTGGCTTGCGCTACCTCAATTTGGGCGGGCTCCCGGTTAATAAGCAAGCTTTACAGGTGATTGAAAACAAGTTTAGTGCTCTAGAGAGCTTGGCCATACCCCACGCCAATATTGAGTTCGAGGATTTATTGCATCTATTGGAGGAGAGTCCATCAATCAAGTTTCTCGACTTAACGAGCTGCAAAGGCCTAGACCGCAGGGCCTTGTTGTCGTTACTCAAGCGAAGCTTTGAGTCGGGACTCGAAGCAATTGAGTTTGACTACAAGACGCTCTACGACTTGACTGCAGGCGAGCACTTCACAGTACAGCCGTTGCAAACGGACTTTTCGATTAACAGCACTACGCATTTGCCTCTGGTGTGGAAGTTCTACGACAACGAGGGAAGAAGGGCGTGGATATACAAAATAGATGCATCGGACCCCGCATACAACTCGTTGATCTCTGGAAGATCGTTGGCAAATCAGTCATCGAACATGGTGTACTACGACTTGGAGACGGGAGCCAAGATCGAGACGAAGTTGACGAAGCCCAAATTTCTTACTTACGCGTCTCGAAAAATCAACTGTTCAATTGGATACTACAATCTCAACACGACGAAGAAAAAGAAATATTTCACTGGGGAGATCTCAGAGCTGGTGTGGCCAGTGGAGTTCAGTCAGCGAGGTATTTACAACTACTACTCGCTCAACGTTAAGTAGGTTGTTTACCACATTGATGAATGCAGATTTGCTTCGGTGAGTGTAATCTACATTACGTTAAACAGTCTCTCATTGGCTATCTAAAGGTGAAACACAATCCCAAGACGCGTTCTGGTCCCGTATCACTGAGCATTATTTCAAATCAAATTCAGTTATATTCAATCGTTAATCGTTATACAATCGACTCTTGGGAGAAAGGGTAAATTACAGCCATGAACAAGATTTCTTTTTGAAAATAAACTTCATCGAGTTTACAGGAGGGCAATGTAATGATAATTTTGTTGTTTAATCTGTCTCGTGTGTCGCTTCGATGCGATCCGAAACGTGGGGAAACTGCATCTACCCCGCGCTTCAGATCGCACTCCAGTCGGTACTTAAACTTCGCAGCCACCAGCAAATCACATTCATCTTACGATTACTATTTTCTTCTATAGTGAGGGCCGTTTTTCGCATGTAAGTGAGCATTAGAACAGATATAGTGCCAATTCATAATAGACTGAACAACCCAGGTTAATTCTACATTACTATCATGGCCGAATTATCTGAGATAAGAAATCCAATAGACGAGCAAAGGCTCGACGCATACTTAAGATGTATGCCTGGAACAGCAATTGTTGGTCTTCAAGTTCCTACCTTCACCGGACCATTTCGGACCCAACAATTCACCTTTGGACAATCAAACCCAACATATTTAGTTTGCGACAGTGCAGGAAAAAAGTACGTCCTAAGAAGGAAACCTACTTCCAATGCTAAGCTCGTTTCCAGGTCCGCTCATGCAATTGAACGGGAGTTTTTCATACTCTACGGAATAGCCAGATGTAATCAAAAATCACCAACAGAAAAACAAGTGCCGGTTCCCCAAGTGTACTTTCTCTGTGAGGACGAGTCTGTTTTGGGGGCAGTCTTCTATATGATGGAATACATCGATGGCAAGCCTATCAAGCTGCCGGAAATGAAGGGTATCCCTGTAGAGAAGCAGGCACTATATTGGGAAACAATCATGGCAACAATCAGTGCCATACACTCCATTGATTGTCATGAGCTAATCAAGCACCTTCCAGCCAAGCACTTCCCCCAGTTTCTGCCGGGAAAGCTCGCTAAGAACAGCACCAGTATATCATATTTCAAGCGGCAAATCAAGACGCTTTCTGCAGTTGAAGCGTCTCAATCGAAAGTCGTTCCAAGTGTACCCGGATTTCGACAACTTACTCAATGGATTGATTTACATGCACCCAAAGACCCAGGGACATTGACACTTATTCATGGAGACTGCAAAATTGACAATTTCTTGTTTGACAAAAACGAAGAAAAAGTCGTGGCAGTGCTTGATTGGGAATTATGCACCATAGGCCACCCCATGTTTGACTTGGCGAACTTTCTTCAACCCTATATTCTTCCGAAATCAATCAACCAATTGATGATCTTGGGATCTCAGATCGGTAATGATGTCTCTTCCAGCGCCGATCACGTGCAGAGGGTCTTGAAATTGTACGAAAACTTTCTCGGCCATCCGTGGCGGGAAAATGATCCGAAAAATAACCCGCAAGACTTGTGGATATTGGGGTCTGTTTTCGCTCTTTTACGATTATGCGTAATCACACAGGGCGTGGCTTTGAGAGTAAAAAAAGGCGTGGCCAGCTCTGAATCTGCAGCATTGGTAGGAAAGCTCTACTTTGTTTTGAGCAATTTGGCTTTAGAAATTACCAATAAAGACTTCAAATTGTGAGCATTCGGCAGACAAGAAAGATGTGATACGGGCAAGAACCCTGGTTTGCCGCGATGCATGAGAACATATGGAAAAATGACGAGAATGGAGAAGTATTTGCTATTGCTCGGATTAGCATCGGGTTTATCCTGGGAATTGTACAGATGTGAAACTTCACAAGTGAGTACTTGCTGTTTGGAAGGTCAAAAACTTATGGGACTTGTATTAGGAGGAGCTTCCGCTGTTTATGGAACCTATCTCGGACTTGCAACACGGACTTGTGAAATCAAAAGATATGTATAAGAGAAAATAAAGTAGACCGGCTGATTTGAGACACTTTACCCGGAGTGCGTGACGTCTAGGATTATGATATCAGGCCATGTTTCGAGACAATAGGTCTCATAAAGCCGAAACAGAGAATCATACGATAACAGGGTACTGAAACTTTCACGAACAAAAACATCTCGCCCACTTCACTGGCTATCATCTTTGACACCAGAGATTATTAGGCTATAAAAGATCTTTTGGTGCCTTGGCCTTACTTTAAATCCCATCAACATGAAATATTACCATCCCTTTGTTTCTTTGTGCTTTGTTTCCTTAGCAATAGCAAGCGAGGAAGCTATTGATACCTCCCTGAAAGCAATCGTTGGTGAAGTCTCTGAAACTCCTACCTCGATTCCACGTTCTGGGTTCTTAAGCAATTGCTTGGAAGAGTTCAAGTTTTTGCAGGTCCAAGTCAAATCACTCGAAACATGGGTGAATGAGACCATCTCCAAGAATGATGGAACAAACCTTGCCGAGGTCGAAGACGAAATTCGTCTGGCCTTAGATAAATGCTACTTTGATGTGTTTGTCCTGTTATCTTTAACGGAAGAGGAAGCTAAGGACCTTATCAAAGGTTGCGATCGAATTACCGTTCCAATTGTTGAGTGGTGGGCATCCCAACACCCTAAATTCTGGGAGTTGTCCCAGCAAAAACCAAAGCCAGATTTCGTCAGCCTCAAAACAGAACTCGAAAAAGAACGAAGTCTCATGTTTGAGTCTCTTTTTGATATAACGAGGTACATTGGTCTGATGGAGTCTACGGGAAAGAGAATTAACAAGCGTTTGATTGAAATGGAGGATATTATCAAGGACAATACCTTCTACGGCGATGCAGAGTTCCTTACAGTCGCAACGTTACATCGATATTTGAAAGACGTGGCGCGAATCTTTCTTGACTATAACAATCTTTTCCGGTACCCTGAAGGAGTGATGCTTCTGATTGAAGAACAATTCAGACGAAAGTTCCAGGCAATGAAAGATGTGTTTACCACAGTATCCGACCAAAGCATTGCGTCGAAAGAAGTTACAGATACTATATCTGATAGCCGGCTTCTATTCCAACTTCTTCCTCTATTCCGTGACCCCATTGGTACGGTTTCTTCGGATAACGATGCATTAATGGAAGATATTCGACGAGAATTCATCCGGCTACACATCTCAACTGAAGATCTCGAAAGATGCTTTATAAAACGAATGCGCATACGCTTCGAAAAAGTGTGGTATACTATTGACTGGGTACATCAGTATGGCAACTTCATCTACGTGAAATCAAAAGGGAAAATGCCTCCGCCACTGGCAGCAGACTTTTCTGTGGCAGGGTATCTTTTCAATTTTGCAGAATGGGCCGATATGTTGTACTCATGGGAAATGGACTCATTAGAGAATCGCTTGATTTCTTTCACTATACGCGCGATTCAGAACGAGCTTGAGTCAGCGGAAATCTTCAAGGATGTCAGACTTTGCAGTGCCCCGCAGAACGTTGAGTAAAGGTTTCAGAGTGAAAAGTGAAGACTTCAAAAATTTGGTGTAATGAGCAGAAGTAACATAAACTGCAAACTTAGCAGTCCATTATATACGTTTAAAAGTGAATCAAGGTGATTATAAGCTTTTTGGGGGGCTAAGAGAAAGAAATTAGTAAAAATAATCATCTTTCTTTCTGTTTTGACACTAAATTCTTCTAAAACTTGCACAGTAGTTACTTCCTCAAGAAACAAGTAAGCATGCCGAATTTTGCGCCCATTTCAATCTGCAACAGTTCTCTGGTGCGACTTCCCATCCACCTCCACACCTCTCATGATCTATCAATCAGCACGAACCAAACAATCAAGACCATTCACATTTGGAGTGTTGAGCAAGGCACACCTAAAATCTAAAGAAGTGATAATATATTTGGTATCTTGCTTCGAAGTTACATCCCATCTGTCTTCCCACAATGTCCTTGTACAAGCTGATAAAGGAACTCGGCTCGCCATTACCTGAAGCGATCATTAGATGTCCCTACGAGGGATGTAATGCACGCATAATACGGCTCAACTCGAAGCTAGCAGCTACAACGACGCAGATAGATAATGCCCCGCAAATGTCGGCTGACTCGGAGCTCTTTTTCACCGTCTCCGATGTTTGGGATTTCGATAACATAGGCGTCTCCAGGCCGTCTCCAGATCTTGAACATAAGTCTGTTGCCCCATTGGCTAAGGTCGAACGCCTACTCATTTGTAGTGAATGTGATCGGGGTCCTCTAGGATTTGCCGGATTTGAGTCAAAAGACGAAACTGATGTCAAAAAACTTACATACTATTTATCCTGCGAGTCGGTGGTTTTTGATCTTGTCTAAGCTAGATTCTAGTGTATAATAATTGAAACAGAAGCCTGGAGTAATTATGTGATAGGGTAGTACAAGCCATGGTTATCTCCAGTTTCTTTCTTTTTTTTTTGAAAGAAACATCATATTACAGGGATGGTAGCTTGGTCAAGGGAGATATCGCCAATAATTCGGAAACTAAAAAAACTATAAGAGGAGCCAATTTATATTCTTGCAAGTAATTATTGGGTACAATTTTTTTTGAAAGAAACATCATATTACAGGGATGCCCCAAAAGGAAATGACCAGTATTTCTCTCATAATCCTTTTTTTTTTAATTTTATTCGTCAAGCAGAAATGTTAGCTTATAAAGGAAAGTGAGTGCTTAAAAAGCAAAACTAACTCTGTATAATTCAATTTATTTCTAAAGTTGTCGGCTGCGGCCATACCAAGCAGAAAACACTATTTCCCGTCCGATCAATGTTAGTTAAGCTGCTTAGGGCCCCACTGAGTAGTGTAGTGGGAGACCATATGCGAAATTGGGGTGTTGCAAACTTTTTTTTGGCACCACTACACAACACAACTTATCAATTCTCCTAACTACACACAAGTAGAGCCCCGAATTCGGTCGAATTGGTACGTTCTGTCTACTCTTGTAAAATGGCTAAAGCCCTTTATCTTGGAAGCACATACGTTTTCCCTAAAGTCTAGCCGTTGGCTTTAAGTCCTTGCTGATACCCTTCGCAATGTGCCTAGCCAAGGCCATGGTCGATATCATAGGGTTGGCGCCAGAAGCAGTGGGCATCACACTAGCATCAGCAACATAAACATTGTCACATTCATACAAGCGCCCTCTTTTGTCGCATGCGCCATCTCCAGATCCCTTTCCACTCATGCGACAACTGCTCATTTGATGAGCGGATCCGTAACTTAACCCATAAGGTGTCAATTCAAGACCCTCCACATGTTTACGCCAGGTTTGATAATCCACATCATTAATCGAGCGCTTGTCCTTGGGTTTCACACTTCTAAATCTGCCAGCCTTATAAAAAGGATGAATGATCTCCACTGCCCCTTCAATATATGCAATATCCATGGTGATTAAGATTGCCTTGGCCATGTGGCTGCGATCACACTTGTTAATGACGTAATCCACTTTGACCATGTCGGGCTTCCTCGAGTCGTATGTCACTGTTCCAGACAGTGTGTCTCTAGTTAACATGATGAAGGATGACGTCGATTGATACTTCATCATGTCTTTCCTAATCTCGTCAGAGGATTGCCATGGTATGAAGGATATTTCAACAAATGGAGCATGCACAAGTGTCTCGATCTTGGTTCCGTACCCTTTTCCATCAAGATCCTCTGCCTCTTGGCACACAGCAGTCATGATTGAGTTGTGGTGTGGGTCGGTTTTCTTTTCGTCCCACACGGCAGTGAGCCCAGTAATTGGATGAAGTTTTAAGTTCCTACCAATGTGCTTGTTTTTGAATCCTGACTTCTGAAGTAAAACTGGCGTGTGCAAAGCCCCACCACTTACAATATACTTCTTCGGGCCTCGGATGAAGAAGGTCGACCCGTTTCTCAAGTTTTTACACTCAAGCCCTACAGCAATATGCTTGTCGTTATGCAAAATCCTCTCCACGGTGACCTGGTCCATGAACTCGGTGCCGTGACTTGCAGCATCGCGGAGCCAGTTGGCCAAGGATCCTTGTTTAACTCCCCATTTGCATCCCACGTGACAAAAGCCACATGAATGGTTGGTGTGGCCACCTGTGTTCTGGTCGATGGCCCTTGCCTTATATCCTAACTTTTCACACCCGTCACAAAGCGCTTGGTTGCTTTTAGAGTGGGTGATATTCTCCAGTGTGACCCCCATTTGCTTGAACACATAGTCGACATTTTTGTCGTATTCTTCGGTCGCTACAAAGTCAAGGCCGTGTTGTTGGAACCACTCACTACGGGTCTTGAATGGTGTTTTCAAGCATGCTGACCAGTTGACGGTAGTTCCGCCTCCAAAAGTGGCCCCAGCCAACACCACCATTTGAGAGTTTTCCGTCACCACGGCACCACCTTTTTCGTAAAGCTCCTTGAAGCCCTCAGCATCGTCAAAGTTGGTTTCGGCAAACTTGTAATACTTGCCCTTTTCAAGAACAAGACATTTGAGACCGTCTCGTGCAAGAGTGTGGGCGACAACTCCGGCACCAGCTCCGGACCCAATAATAACCGCATCCACATCGGGCAAGTACAACTCGGAGCGGTCTTCTAATGGCGGCTGTTTCATCTTGTACTCAAAGGGATCATCAACAAAATCTTCGTAAAGCAGAACACGGCCTTCTTTCCGTGGGTAGTCTATGGCGTCGAAATGAAGCAGTGGGGCGTACGCTACGAACGCCAGCAAGGTCATTCTGCTGCAGAGACAAAAAAGCTTATTTTTTGCTTCAAGTGGCGAGTCACGCCACGACAAAAGTAGCTTTTCCTTTTCCTTATTGGTCATCTCTGTGACGAGTTTGGTGGTTTTGGTGAGTGCTGGAGATAAGATCCTCAGAGATAAAGCGCCCATGGTTGCAGAAAACATCCGCAAAGCTGTTACTGACTGAAAGTTGAGCGATTCCCGAATAAACGTCCGAATTTCCGGGATTTTCGAGGGACATGTCACGATTTTTAAGTACTCCCGAAGTTGTTCATCGGAGAAGTCCTGTCGGATGTAAGGCCGAAGCATCTCGGCACTTGTCTCATGGACAAACCCATCTGCGATGGCAAGGAACATGTCCAAATGCGATTCGTCGACTTCAGTTGGAAAAAACTGCATAATGTTTTATCGTTTTTGATTATTGTCAACTAACGTCAACCTATGGGTGTCAGTATCAAGTTAAGTATTTATAAACGACCCCACAAATGGGGGGAAGCCTGTGAAAGAAGGATGCAGGCCATATGCCGGTCCCGCGTGGGGATGCGCAATCACATGCGCGAATCGGAGTTATCACGGGGTCCCCGGGTTATATGCCGTGCCATTCGTCTTACTTAAGACATTCGCCAATTAATGTGCAATGGGATGCTTCACGAGGCAGCCAAATTCCGTTGGAATATATGTCATGAAAAAGCGTCTGCCTTTTACCAGAAATGTTCAGGGGTTTCAGCTTTTATCGACCCAGCCAGAGTCTTGGTTGGGTTAGTCGAGGTGGTCACAGTTTAGAGATTGGGTTGGTGGCAGTCGAAAGTCTCATGCGTCCTCCTCACTCACTCTGACTCTCACTCCGCTGCAGCTGCAGTTGCAATTGAAATTACACCCTAATTCGAAAAGAAAACACATAAAAATCGTTCGATAAATACAAATAAACACAGTTTCTAGTTCTACGAGAGGCTCTTTTGGTCGATTTCAAGGGATTCGACGGATCCCTGCATGAGTTCCTCATCTTGGTTGCTGTACCGCCCTTGATTGTACTCCACCTCATACTTCTCCAAAGCATACTGGTGTGCTCTCCAAGGACGCACTTCAAATAGGTATTCGACCGCTTCCAATGGCACGCCTTTAGTCTCGGGGTACACAAACCACACCACCACTGGGAAAATTGCTGAGCACGAGGCAAAGAGAAAATAGTATCCGTAGCCAATATCCTCGAGCGCCTGTCCCGTGAAGTGGCCGATCATAAAGGACCAGAACCAGTTTGAAGAAGCATTCACGGCCAGCGCGGCAGTTCTTACGGACTGTGGAAATATCTCGGCACAAATTACCCACGATGTTCCATTCCACGTAATTCCATAGAATATTGTCCAAATATAGAGCATTGCTTTAGCAGCCGTTCCCGCTGGAGTCGTTTTTATATCCCCTTCTGCAAGCTTGGCCGATGGATTGGCGACTTTCACGTATGCACCAATATACCACATGCAAATGGAGCAGGGGATTGAAATATAGCAGAGACAGAAACGGCGCCCAAACTTGTCCACCAAAAAGAATACCCAAAATACTGATGCAGCTCCTTTAAGGATCCCGAAAATGCCTGTGCTAAGCAACCCTGCGTTTGATCCTTGAACACCCAAAGATTTGAAGATTGTGGGCGAGTAGTAGGTGACCGCATTGATTCCGTAGCCATTTTGCATCATGAACAAGGAAGTAGACAATAAAAGCCTGTAAAGCATTTTCTTGCTGAAAAACAACGCCTTCAACGGATCGAAAAATCCTCGTCCTGTTTGTTGGAAATTCTCCTCAATGGCTCTTTCAATACTGTTCAACTCAAAGACAGAGTAGGGGTGGTTTTCATCAAGCCCTCTCAAATAAGCCAAGTTCTTCCTTGCCTTATCAATCTTGCCTTTGGAGACTAGAAATCTAGGGGACTCGGGAATCAAAAGACAAAGCCCCCAAAAAAGGCCTGACGGTATCAATTGCACAGCAAAAGGTATGATCCATTGTTTGCTGCTAATAGGAAGTGTCTGCAAAACGCCATAATTGATCCAATAACCAATAATACCTCCCACTTGCCAAGATAACTCCCAGCATCCCACGAGTTTCCCTCTGATAGCCGCAGGGGCAATTTCAGACACATAAATCGGCGCTAAACTCGAGCACCCCCCAATTCCCAATCCAGTGAGCACTCTACCAGCATAAATAGCACCAAGACCTCTTGAAGAATTGGAGATCAAAGAGATGGCTGCTCCGAAAGTCAAGAGAAAGCCTGAAAGAAGAAGGCCGACTTTTCTCCCAAAGATCTCGCCAATGGGATAGAAAAAAAGACTTCCGAAATAGGCACCAGCTTGAAATACAGAAACAACGTTAGCTTCGATTGCAGATGCTGCAGAAGCTGACATTTGGTCCAAGCCAAACTCTTGTTTGAAAGCAGTCAATGATACAGTGCCTCCTATGAAGCCTGCATCGTAGCCAATAATAACGGCAGCAGAAGCAGCAGTCAACGCAACAAGAACAATCTTGAAGTTGTATATTTCATCTGGAATATCTATGCGGCGCAAATCCTCCTCCTCTTTCACAGAATGGATTGACATGGAGTCTCCAGCATTGGAAAGTCTTCTTTTTAAGTTGCGAAAAACCTTCATTGAGCTCGCACCGGTATATCCGCGACGGTGTGACTCAGTGCTAGTAAAAGTAATGGACCAACGATCTCAATTCAAAGAAATTGAAAAAAAAATGTGCCGAAGGAAGTCAAAACTCTTTTGATTCTTTTCGTTGAATGTTTTGTTCCCACTTGTAGTATTTGTAGCTATTCACTTTGAAACTGAGTCTCTCGAAGCAAGCAGTTTCCTTTAACTGGCGCACGCAGGATTAGCGAACTAATGAGCCGGGCAGCGTCTCACGTGTTTTTCCGGGGTTTGACTGACGAGATCTTGAAAAAGAGAAAGATGTATATTTTCTTCTTCAATAACTATAAAAAAGGGCTGTGATTAGTATCGACGATGTCTTTCTGAAAGAGGCTAGTTGCGATTTTTTTTTTTTTTTGCTGCTTCTGTGCCTAAGATTTGACCACGTTGTTGTTTTCTTCTTTTTCTAAATTCGACTTGTTCGGGCGGAAAGCTGTTATATAAAAAACGACGCTACAGAGGGGGCGAAGGTGCAGGGTGGACTAAAGGAAGAAAGGAAATGAAAGAGGAGAGAGTAGTGAAATGAGGAGTGCAAAGAAAAGGGAAAGAGTGTTTAGGTAGCCTGGAGAAATGCAAAAGAGCACATTGGTCAAGACTGGTGGGAAAACGTACAACCTGTTTGATCAGACCCCGCACGCCTTGAAGGAAAAACGATTAGCGCGATGAAAAAAAAAAAAAAAAAAGAAAAGCCCCACAGGGTCTGTGGTGTGGACGACATCTGAATAATCTCCCCACATACCCTTTCTAACGACTAAAAAAGTGTAGGGAAAACAACATTGAAGAGCTGTGAAAACCAGTACAAAACCCCTTAGCAGCTGGCCGCAGTCTCCAAATCTGAAAGAGATTTTGTATCAGATAGAACTCGTAATTCTGTTTTATGCTGCTATTTTATCTTGGCTCCTGTTTCGGACCTGTACGCCACTTCCGGTCCTTGAGCCGCACAACTGACCCAATTCCTACCAGATTAATTACTAGCTTAAGTGAGTCGCTTTAGTGAGTCAAGACTGGGAATAGTGTTTTCGCTTTCAGGTATCCAGATATCCCGGTCTAAACCCATTCCTTTATTAAAAGCTGAATGCTCGTTATCGTTGAACTAGCTAGGTGCATTTGGGGTATATTGCTGCAAAATTAGGGCACCAGGCCCGAGCGTGGGTTGTGCGAGCCTATCTCGTGTCAGGTCAAATATAGGATGCAGTTAGGGCGATACATACACAACAAAACCAAATTCTTTTTCTTTTCTAATTTGCCTAAATTTACTTTTCTGGATTTCCTTGGCTGCATTCCTATCTCCAGTAAGTGTACTGAACTCTGAAAACGATACTAACCCGGTTTACATGAATCTCAGTTATGAATGTATGTATTGAAATCGGCAGTTCAAAGTGCGATTATCAAACTTCATAAGGACTTCACTGTAATAAAATCTGTTTTCGCACACAGCTTCCAACCGATCCTATCAGAATCATTTTATGAGCGAATTTCCACCTAAAGTGGCTGAGAACTGGGGGGAATCCGGGGTAGGTTGGGCAAACTTTTATATTTTCTTGGTTCTTTTGGTTGCTCAGAAGCGACCTGGATGTGGAAAAACGTTAGTCCGCCCTGCGGCCCCACATAAAATAGAATGCTAATGAAAAAGGAGATTATTATTCCCATCTGTTACGGTTGAATAAACAACTCTTCGGTCTCGGGACGGGTTCCGCTTTAATGGGGATTACAGTCTAAACTCCCTGAGGAATGAAAACCTTCAAAAGTTGATGAACATCCAAATCCTGACCTTAGCCTCCACCGATCACAACACCAAACCCAAAACGAGTTCGAAAAATAGGCTTACAAAAAAGTTCGGGACTAAATTCTCCAAAAGATTAAACTTTAAAGAATGGTCAGTAGATGAAAGGTTGGCCCCACTGAACCCAGGGCACAAACGATACTTCGTTATCTTTGGCTTTAACGTCGATCATGGGATGCGCAGACACCCCACGGCCCACGTTGTCGGGCACGCACACACTGTAGCTAATAAATGATTGCAAGAATAAGTATATGACTGCCGTGATTCTGAAACAATTTTCTATTAATTGTTTTCCACACAGGTAGGCTTATTATGACCCGGTCTGCCACACCTCAGACGTTATTATCTCTGAATGTGTCCGGACACATGCTGTTTTCGCGAACCCTGTGATTGACGTTATTCTTCTTTCATGGACGAAGATGATGGATTGTCGCTCACGTGACCGCACAGTAATCCGCACACAGCTAGTCCATCTCGCCAAAACTTATACCCACTATTTCTTTACCGACTGGGACAAGATAAGACCAACTTTTCTACCTTTAATTGTGGTATTAGCCGACATATTAACTCCTGAAAAGACACTCTTTCAAGTCCCTTTCGTTCAACAGAGCACACTCTGCTTATGGATTCTTTGGCCGCATACTCATCGGACGACTCATCGCTGGACTCTGATCACGTGCCATCCTCCTCTCCCAGCCAAGTGGGTGTTAGAAACCTCGAAACCAACAACAAACAGGCTTTAAACCTTGAAAAAAACGCCCAGTCACTAGAATCAAAGACACAATTATCTCCCCAGCTTCCTCTGGATACTTCGTTGCCTATTTTATCGTATCTGCAAGAGTACAGCATGAACGCTAAACAAAAGGCCTCTGCTTTCTTCTATCTACCTTGGAACCCATCCCGAGAGGTCCAAATACAGCTCAAATCTGTTGGAAATCTAGCCGTTCGTGCCTTGCAGGAAAATGTCAAGAATTTTGATACTCGGTTTGTTTGCAATTCCGTTGTCGACCAGAGATCGACCCTCCATGGATCTTTTGGGTTCACGAATAAGCGTTCTTTGACCAAACTTCACGTCTCGCTTTTTCCAAATTTATTGACGGAGAACTACAAATTGAGGTCCTTTGTTGGAAATCTTCAGCGGTCAATGAAGCAAATCAAGCCGCCATCAAAGCTCGTGTTCACCACCCAAGCTAGTCCGCTAGACTTGATGACTTCTGGCGGGGAGATGACTCAAAAAAAGAATCTTGGGTTTCGCTTCGATAACAAAATACACTTGTATAAACTGACCAAACTGGGACTGCTTTTTGTTGGGGTGGGTTTAGCCAAGTTCAAAGACCCTGAAGCGACAAAAACTACGGAACAATTCGACTACCTCACGAAAGTTTCCAGGGCAATAGAAAACCAGGCTAGCCTAATCAATGGAACTTTTCGGTGGCTGCAATTCAATGTGCCGCAAGTAGAAAATGTGGGTGCTCTTTCTAACATGTATTACCATCTCTCGTTGGTATTATGTGAGCTTAATCCACGTGGTCAACGCATGGACAACCCCGAGTTTTTGGCTGCCCACGAAATGCTTCGAAATGTGAACGTGGAGGCGTTGCTCAAGGATATTGTGCTTGATGCTAATCACTTTGTCTTGTCCATGCCTGAGAAAGAAACGAAAGTGTTTCTTATTTAGCAAAGCTAGGGTTCTGTGAGATTTGACTTGTGCTGGTTTCTGCTTGTTAAACAAAAGCTGGTATTATATGGGAATGTGATCTCTGCTGAGTTAAGTTGATCAATCTGGCATCTTTCCATCTTCAATTTTAGAAAGATGCATGTCAAAAGCATGCGATTAAGCAATGAAGTGGTATAGAAAAACAAGAATGTTCAATAGAATGAAAGACTTAGATTGGAAGTTGGAGCTGGGTGCTAAAAGGATGTACTCCTATGATCACAGTTAAAATATGGACTATTGGCATATCAATCGTGAGCGATGAAGAATCAGCGAGCTTACAAATTCAAAGTGGATATAGTTAAAACTTTGGAGCAATGCTGTGTCGACAACTTTTAATTCAAAAGACGAATGTCTTCGTGGTATCTTTGGACATGACAAACTAACAATATGGATTTACAGTAGATCTAGTGCCTGTTTAAGTGATGAGCAAACCGGTCGAGTTCTTTTGAACAGGTGACAAAAGAACCACGAAAGAACCATCAAAGTTTCCTTATTACCGAAAACCCAAAGCATACAATCTTCGCTCTAATTCTATTATAATTGCGTCATGATGTTGCATGCAACAATTATAATTGAAGCGCTCCCGCGCTGATGACTTTTTAATTCCTGAGGGAAAAGAAGAAAAACTTCACCACTGTTCGCACACATTACATGCGTCATTGTCGTCTCACAAAGCGCATTATTGAAGCGTTAGTCCTGTTTCTTCACAATGACGGTAGTGCACTCAAGCAGTGGCATCAATATCTTTTCTTTGTTAATGCACAAACCATCCAGAATCTAGAAAAGACAACAATAAAGTGCAAAAATTAACAACGCTTTTTCAAAAATGCCATTATTATGACGGGAACATTGACGGAATGGCTATGGAATCAGCCCCACAATTGGCACAAGTGGGGCTCGGTCCAAGTGCGCGCTCCCTTCAACCCAACAGTCCCGACACGGACTTCAATCATTAGACTAAATGAAACAAGGCCATCAACAAAAAAGATCACAAACATCTTCAATCACGGTAAGTATTTTTTTACAGTCACATCCTCTAAATTAATTGCAAATTGAACCCAACATAAACGCTCCACCACGCCTTGCCCTGAATACCCTTATCTGTGTGCCTGCACAGGGTGCGGTCTCGGTCGTCCGGCCGCAGCACCAATTAATTGCACTTGTCCATATCGACTCTTTATCATATACTTCACCTCGTCACACGCCATGTTTCGCAAGTCACAGAAACATGCAGAGCGCCAGATGCTCGATATCATCAATAGCAGGGGCAACGGAAACAGGTGTGGGGAGTGTGGCAACGAGTATCCTACGTGGGCACTGTATAATCTAGGCATTTTATTATGCGGCCGGTGTGCCAATTGCCATCGTAAGGTACTTTCGGTTGAGGGTCCGCGGGGCGGGCCGATTTCAAGAGTGAAATCGTTGACGTTGGAAAATTGGTCGGAGGACCAACTTGAGAACTTACGAAGGATCGGCAACAAAAGGGCCAAGAATCGTTGGAACCCAAAGCTGGTACCCTTTCCTCATGACGATGACGATGACGCTCCAGTCGAACAATTTCTCCGGGACAAGTACATTTTGGGCAAGTTTCGTGACGACTCTATTGAGACAAACGACTATGGAGATAAATACAGCCGTTACTCCGACGAAAGCGGCCACCTGACACCACATAGTCGGTCAAGGCTGCTGCTGTCGGTGTATAAAAGTCAAACTTTTGCGTCAAAATCTGTGCCCCGTCTCTCGCACCGTAAACCCACCAACTTTGAGCAATCTCAGTACCGGACACAAGCCAACAAGATCGCCAGTTACGGGTTTCTGGATCGTGACGCAGTGTTTGAGAGTCTCGCCTTAAGTCGAGGTGATATCGAGCTTGCTTTAGATATTCTCGATAACGACGCCAAGGTAAACCCTTCGCTGGCAGAAGTTCCGCCATCCTTGCCCAAACGGCCTCTGACTGTGGCGACACAAAACACAAGTGCACCGAGCGACAACACTCCGGCCACCTCTGCCGGATCTGATTGGTGGACAGGGCAATCTCACACCCAGCAGTCGTCACAGCCCTTGGCTGCCCATGCAACTCAAATATCTCAGGCTCAAACAGCGCAGCCCCAGATCTACCAGTACACTGATGCAATCACAGGGCAAGTGTCGTACGTCGATGCTAATGGGCAGCAGTACCTCGACCCCAACAATCCTCAGCACCAGCAGCTTCTCATGCAACAGACAAATCCCCAGTTCTTATCTCAGCAAGCAACGAAACAGAGCATCATGTCTTTGTATAACCAGCAGTATCCAGCGAATGGGGCCATACCATCACAACAAACAGGACAGCCTCAAATGCAGCCTCAAATGCAGCCTCAAATGCAGCCTCAAATGCAGCCTCAAATGCAACCACAATTTACACGACAGTCTCAACTTACACAACAGCCTCAATTCACAAGTGCCGGGGTAGGTGGGGCTCAATATTACGGGCAGTCCGGCCATCCGAGTATGCAAATGGGCCAGCAACAGTACGGGCAACCCCAGTGGAGATAAGAGGCTGAGGTGAATGTGGATTTCTGCTGGATTCTGCAGCTTTCGCTCAGAATGGTGTTTCAGTGAAGTCAGCTACATTCTTGCTCTGTTCATGGTTACCACCCTGGCTTGAAAAGATCCGTTTTTACCATACCACAAGCAGCATGTGAAGTCGAAAACACTTGTACTATATTTTGGAAGTCACGCTGGTGCAGGGTGGGTGTGTTTTGGCTTGCTATATCGTGATTGATTTCCTTTTTCTGTCTAGCTCTCCGTAGCGAAGGTGGTTTCAGGTGGCATAACTGGTCAGCTGGACTTTATACGAGTCCATGGTCTGCCGATATACTGTGTTCATTATGTACCTTGTGACCACTTTGCTTGTCTACTTAGAAAAATGATAAAATGATGCATTGAGGGTCGAAGAGGTATTTCTCAAAGAATTATGTATGCCATGTGGCCCCAAGAGGGGTACACTTAATTAAAATTGACTCTCCCAGATGCGTTTATGCCGGCACGAGGTCTTACAGATATTTGATATAAGTAGTCAGTAGAGGGGCGATTCCATCATTAGCTTCAGTCAAATGTACTTAATTGAAAGCAAGATTTTTCACATCAATGTATAACGGCAGAAATTGGGTTGTAACTGTAGAAATGGGCAAGTATGCATTTCGAAGGTTAAACATCGTGCACAGCTTAGAATGTCTGAGTTGTGGCAAATCGGAAATGATAAATCTACATGCTCGGATACCAAATCATAACTGTTCAAGAATTACGGCAGTAATATACTTATTTTTTCAATCAAGAATTCGTTAACTATGCGCATGTCCTCGAACGTGGTGTGTCCGCGATCCCTGTAATTGACGTTCCTAGATTTTCAATTCACCGCGGGATGCGCAACGAAACCAGATACTTAAAAGTAAGTTAATGCGAGTAGACCTGGGAAAGAAAGTTAACTTACTACACAACATCAACTAAATTTGAGGACCCGGTTGTAAAAAAAAAATTGCCTTCAGCCAGATTCGAACTGACGATCTCCTCATTACTAGTGAGGTGCCTTACCAACTTGGCCATAAAGGCACCTTTTTGCTCCCACAGTAGCGACCGTATACCCCAAGTAAGTTTTAAGTTGAATCCTTCTTCGAATTTTTTCTCAATTCGTCAACTTTCACCCCTCGTGAAACTTTTCAATTCAAGTTACCGGGTCAAACAATTTTCCCAGCTTCCCAGATCGTGGCCCACTAAGCGCATGAAACCTTCAAGTCCAAAACTGACAGGGTTGCTAAATTTACAATATGCAGACTATGCATAAAAGGTGGGGTGCAAACCTTATTGATATAAACGTCCCCCCCC
>JAJMHP010000003.1:0-93337 GCA_030583235.1 Metschnikowia lunata | reverse complement strand
CTGGGACCCTCATGCATAAGTCAAGCACCTCTCACTTTCGAATATAAATAGACCTGTCAATTGTACTTTTCAGCGTAAACATTTTCCTATCCAAACTCACTTCTTTAGTGAAAAATCATCAATTATGGACGAAACTCAATTCACAGACAACGCTCTCCAAATCATCCAGAGAGCAACTCAATTGGCTAAAGATGCCAGCAATACACAGGTGGTTCCTTTGCACTTCTTGGCTGCAATGGTGCCCACAGATGACGAAAACTCAACGCTTTATCTCAAGACATTAATTCAAAAAGCCCGCTATGAATGGGCAGATTTTGAGAGAATTGTTAACAGGCATCTCGTGCGGTTGCCCTCGCAAACCCCTGCGCCCGAGGATGTGAGATTAAGCTACAGTGCTGGGCAGGTGATCGCAAATCTGAACAAAATCAAGGCTCAACAGAAGGACAACTATGTAGCGCAGGACCATATTTTGTTGGCGCTTTTGGAAGACTCATCAATCAAAGATATTTTCAAGGAGGCGCAAATCAAGACGGACACGATCAAAACACAGGCCCTTGAGCTTAGAGGAGGCCAGAAAATCGACTCCAGACAGGCCGACTCTTCCTCTTCTTACGAGTTCTTGAGCAAATACTGTGAGGACTTGACGGAAAAGGCACGTGAGGGGAAAATTGACCCTGTCATTGGCCGTGAGGAGGAGATCAGGCGGGTGATTCGTGTGCTTGCGCGTCGTACGAAGTCCAACTCGGTACTCATTGGTGAAGCCGGTGTGGGAAAGACGTCTATCGTCGAAGGAGTCGCCCAAAGGATTGTCGATGGAGACGTTCCGGGGATTTTGGCCAACTCTCGGCTTTTTGCCTTGGATTTGGGTGCCTTAACTGCTGGTGCGAAGTACAAGGGAGAATTTGAAGAGAGAATCAAGGGCGTGTTGGGCGACATTGAGAAATCCAAGGAAATGATCATTTTGTTCATCGATGAGATCCACATGCTTATGGGTGATGGCAAGTCTGACGCTGCTAATTTGCTCAAGCCCATGTTGGCAAGAGGTGACCTTCACTGTATTGGAGCCACCACTTTCGCCGAATACCGCAAGTTCATTTCAAAGGATGGTGCGTTTGAAAGACGGTTCCAGAAAATCGACGTTCCTGCCACCACCATTCCTGAAACGGTGGCCATTTTGAGAGGTTTGCAGCCAAGATACGAGATTCACCACGGAGTGAGAATTCTCGACTCGGCCTTGGTTTCCGCCGCGCAATTGGCGTCTCGTTACTTGACGTACAGAAGCTTGCCTGATTCCGCGGTCGATTTGATCGATGAAACCGCGGCCACCGTGGCTGTTCAAAGAGACTCGAAGCCTGAAGAATTGGACAGCTTGGAGAGACAATTACACTTGCTCGAAGTGGAAATTAACGCTTTGGAGAGAGACAAGGATGCCGATTCAGACTCCATGGAACGCTTGGAACAGGCCAAACGCAAAAAGGCCGAGTTGGAGGAGCGGTTGAATCCTTTGAAAGAACGTTTCCAGCAAGAGAGAAAAGGCCATGATGAATTGACTGCACTCAAACGGAAACTTGACGAGTTGGAGGTCAAGGCTCACGATGCTGAGAGAAGACGTGACAATGCCGCTGCCGCCGACTTGCGCTACTTTGCCATCCCAGACCTTGTCAAGCAAATTGAGGAAATGGAGGTGAAGGTAGCTGAGGAAGACGCGACAAACTCGATGTTGAACAATGTTGTTGGAGCTGATGCGGTTGCCGAAACCGCCGCCAGATTGACTGGTATTCCTGTCACGAAATTGACCCAGGCGGAGAATACCAAGTTGATTAACATGGAAAAGGTGTTATCGCTGGAAGTTGTTGGGCAGAGCGAGGCAGTCAAGGCAGTTGCCAATGCGGTTAGATTGACACGTTCTGGTCTCGCCAATCCAAACCAGCCTGCGTCGTTCCTCTTCCTTGGATTGTCCGGATCCGGCAAGACCGAGTTGGCCAAGAAAGTCGCCGGATTCCTTTTTGCCGACGAAAGAGCCATGATCCGTATCGACTGTTCGGAGCTTGGTGACAAGTGGTCTGCTTCGAAATTGCTTGGTGCTGCTCCGGGTTATGTCGGCTATGAAGAAGGTGGTATTCTCACCGAAGCAGTATTGAGAAGGCCATACTCGGTGATCTTATTTGACGAAGTCGAAAAGGCTGCTCCCGAGGTGTTGACTGTGCTTTTGCAAATCTTGGACGACGGCAGAGTCACATCTTCTCAAGGAAAAGTCGTTAACTGTTCGAACGCGATCATCATCATGACGTCGAACTTGGGTGCCGAGTACATCAACGCCTCGAAGGGTTCAAAGGTTGATACCGAAACGAAAGAGTTGGTGATGGAGGCGGTCAGACACCACTTCAGACCCGAGTTCCTCAACCGTATCTCGTCTATGGTGGTGTTCAACAGATTGTCGAAGAAGGCTATTGCGAAGATTGTCCGCATTAGATTGAAGGAGATTCAAAACAGATTCCTCGAGAACGGCAAGGCTGTTAATTTGGAGGTTGATGACGCAGCTTTGGAGTACTTGTGCAACAATGGGTACTCCCCAGATTTAGGTGCAAGGCCTTTGAACCGTCTCATCCAACGCGAGGTGCTCAACAAATTGGCTGTCTTGTTGTTGAAGGGGCAAATCAAGGACAAAGAGACTGCACGTGTCACGTGCAACGAAAACGGATTGCAAGTGCTTCCTAACCACGAGGCAGAGATTCAAGACGAAGAGATGGACGACTGGCAGGCCAGCGACACTGATGAGGAGCTTGACCTCGATTAATCGTGCCCGAGTATGTGGGCCACATTTGTGTATAAATAATCAAACGATGCTTAATTGAAACGTCCTTTTTGTAGAGTAAAATCTTGAGACTAGTGATAATAGCTAAGGGGTTAATTCAGAAGTTCATTCTGCAGTTGTTTCTATCCACACCTTTTTTTGTTCTTTTCGTGGGCAGGACATCTGGTTTACCTCGCTGCTTCGCATATTTGCTCTTGTTGGAGATGAGAGAGATTGATGTGTTGAGTATGCACCGTCTTTTTAATCTTCGTTGGCTCCAATAAACTCCAATTTTTAATCTCTGTCAATATTTCTACAGTGCTCGTAAAATTTTGTTTTAAACCACCTATGGTATGTTGTTGATCTTCCTATGCGCAAAAATGTCTGGGTTCTCATATCCGCTTATGTATTAGGCGAGATCTTCTAGTGAAACCAATCCGGCTTTGCAACACTTAGGGTGGGAAAGCCGGTCATTTTATAGTTTGAGCCGACGGGAAGTCGGCTTACTGGATTGGTAATAGTGGGTGCCAAGCCTTGCACCAGCATTATTACGCAGGTCCTCATTGTTAGACGGTTGACCACAACTTTCCTAATTGAAACAACATGCAAAAGAAGGATTGCTCAATTAATTTTGCAACCACGCAATCGTCTATTTTTAGTCTTCAGAACTAGATTGATGGCAGAGTATATTTGATAGCTTCTCTTGGGTGATATAGTACAAGATAAAAGAAAATAATGACATTGAATTTGTCACATTGACATGCGAAGATATTGTGTCGAGGATTCCTGGCTTGCCATGTTATTTTTCACACCTCAAGATATGTTTCAATAAGCTTAGCCAAACTTCGCACCCAATTCTGCTACCGCAGTCAAAGTCAATCTTCTAAATGAAGCGTCTGTTGTCGAGAACCAAAAGCAGTAGTTACAAGGTAAAATCTGACTTCATAAAACAACCAGGGCTCACTTTTCCAAAACATGAAAATGATCTCAAAACCCCTATCCTTTTTAGTGTATTCAATCGTTTAACGTCTCGTGGAGGAAAAGGTAGTGCGCTAACCAGTACATTCTCTAAAGGAGCAACCACGTACAACGTGACAAATAAAGTGTAAACTTACTCAAAAAAAAAAAAAAAAAAAAACACTGGAGTATATCTCGCCCCCCCTTAACGATCCTAACTAACACAACTACATATCGCCTCGCATATTTCCCCACTAACCCACTAGCCCTTTCCCAAGCCTGAGGTTATGTGCAGTCTTGTCTCATCTCATGGCACTGAAAAGTCAATGGCGAAAAAAAGACTACTTTAGAAAAGAGCACACCTGCTCATTTGAAAACACACCTAAAACACTATGGCAAGCAGAACACAATTTGAAAACTCGAACGAAGTCGGAGTCTTCTCCAAATTGACCAACTCGTACTGTCTAGTCGCTGTTGGAGGCTCGGAAAACTTCTACTCTGCGTTTGAGGCAGAATTGGGCGATCTTATTCCAATCGTCCGTACCACCATTGCCGGCACCCGTATTGTCGGCCGCATGACTGCGGGCAACAGAAGAGGTCTCTTGGTTCCCACACAGACAACGGACCAGGAGCTCATGCATTTGCGTAACTCGTTGCCTGACAGTGTCAAAATCCAGAGGGTCGAAGAAAGATTATCTGCCTTGGGCAATGTCATCTGCTGCAACGACTATGTGGCCTTGGTGCATCCTGACATCGAAAGGGAAACCGAGGAGTTGATTGCCGACGTGTTAGGAGTGGAAGTGTTCCGCCAAACTATCGCCGGAAACGTGCTTGTTGGTTCCTACTGTTCATTGTCTAATCAAGGAGGGCTTGTACACCCTCAAACGTCGATCCAGGACCAGGAAGAGTTGTCTTCTCTTTTACAGGTGCCACTTGTGGCTGGAACGGTGAACCGTGGTTCCTCTGTGGTTGGGGCCGGAATGGTGGTGAACGACTGGGTGGCCGTATCCGGTTTGGACACGACCGCCCCTGAGTTATCCGTAGTGGAGTCTATCTTCAAGTTGCAGGACGCCCAACCGGACGCCATTGCCGGTAACTTGAGAGATACGTTGATTGAGACGTACTCGTAGACGATTGTGAAGGAGCGGGGTACCTATACCTCCAGGTTTATAGCATTGTACATTAGATAATGGAAGGGACAGCCAAATATGTTTGTAGTGTTGGTTTTGGAGAATTTCATGAAAAAAGTGAGGGCAGTTACTGCCTTCAAGTTGATTTTGTGTTCTTTTGCGAATGGAAAAAGGACATTCTATTGTGGATTGCGATGGCACTAATCCATCTAATCTAAGAATTTAACGCTTGGTCTGGAGTTACAATCTCACACAAGAAAAGCTAGTGTATTCTTAGATATCACTGGACTTGGTGAAGTTTATGGTGTCAAAGGTGTTGGTAACCATGCAAACTCTAAATATTTAGAATAAGAACCATGGTGTATTCATCGCAGCTAGTTCTGAACCTAGTTCTTGTTTGAAGCTTGGAATGAAACCCCTAGTGAGCTGTAACAGCTACTGGCTTCCTTTGCTCAAGGGGATAATTCAAACTAATTTTTGCAGAACTATCACCCACATGTAACAGTCAGTGGAAAACATTTGAACATGTCAAGTCTATGGATAGGGCTATGGCTAATAACGAGATACTCGCTGTTTCCAAGATATGCCCTTCAAATGGCGGTACTCGTTTATCATAATAAAGGGAGTTTTCTTATAAGCTGATCTCTCCATTTAGTATATCTCCTAAAGGCGCGGATGCAATCCTTTTGATCACCATATACTATCCATAGTTCGCTTAGCCTATGAAGAAGTATACCACAGAGCACATACTTAAAGGGGCTTGTGTTGAAGTGAAAGCACTTAAAAAAATTATAAGAGAATGATTTAATACCCAAGCCCTTTTTAACTTCTTATCTTCTCATACCAAGTTGACAAAGCATTTAAATGAGTGATCTCAACTTCCCCTATGCACTGTGCGTCAAGACGACCGAGGAACCTAGCGATGTTGAATCGCTTGAGCTTTAAGCCTGAACAGACCGATATCTAAATAAACTCCTAGTCAAAATCAGATCCCTAGTCAGGATTTTCCGAAGCTAATTTCGAGAATTTCTGCTTTTATTTTTATTTTTATTTTTATTTTTATTTTTATTTTTATTTTTATTTTTATTTTTATTTTTGTTTCGATTATAGTTGTTCATTGTTTCTTTTGCTTCGTGTTCTCTACTTTTTGCAGCAATTGCTGATACGCTCGAGCCCTGTCTCACGCGAAGTCTTTGAAAACCCGGGCGAGAGCGGCTTGAAGCAGCTGCTAAACACAATTAAACTCCCCATCTTACCCATCTTACCCATCTTAGCAAGGAATCAAACGAAATAAAAATAGGATTGAAAATGGGCAAGTTGTTTGAAATTTCTCCTGAGATGAAAACTTCCTTATATACCTTACATGGGGATTTTATCCCTTTCGCAAATGAATCCATGCTGATTCTTGCCCAATCTATACTTACAGAAGGCCCCAAGACCCCGTTGAGAAATTTACTGAGCTTCCGCGGCCCAGAGAAGCATGGACGCACCGGTTGCACAGATTTTGCCCGATATATCACGAGATATTAGATAAGAGAATACCAAAAAGACCCCGAGGGAACAATAAAAAAAATCCTCACGGAGAGAGAAAACAGTGAAAATATTTGGCTTTGAGGCTGAAATATAAAAGAACCAGCTCAAAAAAAGCAGTATCAACTTCCGAAAATTTGTCAATTTGGCAAAACTTGATTGTCTCCACTTCTTTTTACCTATGCTGGTGTTGCTTCGTTAGCGCGCTCACATGTGAATATGCTGGGCCCAAAACGAACATGCGCAGCGCACTGTACTGTACTGTACTGTATGCCTTTATAACTTCTCCAGCTGCTCTGAAACTTACTCTTGAAAATCTAGAGATCCACACGTCAAGGCCTTTATCTAGTGTGAATATATTTGTGAAGGTACCTTTGGAAAAACTGCTTTCCCAGACTTCACCTTCTACCACCAAAAAATGGACTATCTCGGCGTGCCCAGGGGTTCCATACGAGCCCACGCATATAGCAAGTTGGCCCAGTTGTCTATTTCTTGCAAGGCCGAAACACTTCCGTCACGCAAGAACCGCAACTTGCTTGCCAATGTCGATAGAAAACACAACTCTACTTCGCCAGGTGGCGTAATTTCGCTTACAGAATTCGAAGTATTGGTGGCGCTATGTGACGCTTCACATCAGAATATGGCATCCGCAAAACAGGCTCAACTTTTGGCCAAAAAATTCAGGCTGTACCTTCTTGAAATTCCTCAGCAGCAGTTTTCCGATGCCGTATTCACAAGTCTTGGCGAGAAGCCACCGTGGCTTTTCCTCGCGGTAAAGTTGACAAGTGCACTTGTCTCGTTGTTCTGGGACTTGGACCGTTTGTTGGCTCTGGATGTCATCGATACGTTCCATGCTTTCATCGACCGGCTCTTCTCTGTGAAGAACTTAGAGGTGTCGAGCTACTTGTCGTTGATCGGATTTGTGGTTGCCTTAACCAACACGTCCGGGTTTTTTGTATTTAGTGAGGAAACGTTTAATGTATTCCGGTCCTTGGACTCGAATATCGACAATGCCGACTTCCTCACTGGCGCAGAGTACTACTCGACGTTTCTTTCCACCTATCCGAAACCGCACGCTTTTTTCGAAAACAAGTACGTGGCCAATTTCTCACCCGTGTTGTTGCTTGAGATGTTGACCGCATTGATGGCTAGCATTGTCTCTGATATATCTCGGAAACGGTCCCTGTCTCAGGGTTTGATGGAGCATTTGCTTCAAATTGCTCTTTCCGATAAAGTTGTCTTGGACGACGGCATGAACAGAAATTCAAATGGAAACGTAAATGGCCTGAATCACCATACGGGAAACACCTTCCATAAAAGAAACGGGTCGCATGTTTCGTACGGTCAATCTGTCATCAGCAGTCTTGCAAGTGAGACTGAAAGCATCCAGCTTGAAAGCGGGGAGGATTCCGTTTTGAACATTTCCGGAGCAAATTTGGAGTTTTTAAAGACGTTATCCGACACCGCTTTGAGTAAACTCGACCTTTTGGACCGTGGTGAGAGCTTCCTTGTGTACTCTTCGATGAACAGGTTGATAAGCGGCTACCAAACAAAAAGTCAGTTGATTCTGGTGGTTGCCTGCGGGGCATTAACTGATGTTGTCGACCTTGATATAGCCATGAAAATCTTCAACTCGACTATTGGCATCCAGAAGGTGATGTTAGATCCGCACTTGGGCTCCTCCATCATTCAGTTGGGATCCCTCCTTGTCTTCAAGGACTTGTCTGTGAGCACCTCTCTCACAAGGGCATTCACCACGTTGGTTGCAAACCCTTCTTTATCCCCTGCTGAGTGTATGGAGGTTTCCAAAAGCGTTGGCATAGCCTCGAGGATCTTGTCTCAAGATACTGTTGTCACAGCCATCTATGCGTTGACAAATCTATTGTTTGTGGGCTATGATAGCTTACAATTACTGGCACGCTCGCGCAGAACAACCAGTTTGCGCAGAAAAGGCTCCTTAGAATCGCTACAAAACTCGACCAGGGCAAGTTCCAATAATCTTATTGGAAACAATGCTTTGCTGAACAAGCCTAGCTTTAACACCACAAATATGCACCGTGACCATGGTTTTAACGAAGAGGAGTATTCTAAAGTGTGCAAGAACGCAGTCACGGCTATCAGCGAGGTTGTTGCTGCGTGTGAAGATGAGAACGTTAGTACGTTGGCTGTTGCTATCTTATCGCAGAAATTAGGGAAGTTAAACCCTGCGGTTGCCTCCTCGTTATTATATGGATTAGTGGCATGTGCTCCACATTTGCCTGAAAGAGAATTTATCGTTTTAGTAAAAGGTCTTCAAAACTTGACGATGGAGACATACCAAAGCAAAAATGCAGATCTCTTGGCTACTGTCAACCACTCTCGGATCCATCTTGCACGAATCCTTAAGCCGGCGCATCCTTTGCATAAAGTATACTTAACTGAAACTTTACGTGCAATCATCAGTCATGGAGATGTGCAAGAATTGGACCAGCATCGTTCGCATAGCGAAATCAGCGAGATTGGTGTCCATATCTCTCTTCATTTAAAGCCATTGGCCGAGCTCTTGCCCGATGTCCATAGTGGCGAACTGCCGCTTCAAACCACTGATAATCAAATGTTGTATTTACTCCGAAACATATGGTTTAACATGGTCGTTCACGGGTATTCCATCAATTCCATCCACGCCAAGAACTACTCTCGCGAGTTGGAAAGAATAGCCTACAACACGCCTGCCTTGGCCTCTGAATTATCGTGGAACAGAACAGAAACCTCGTTGGAATTGAACACCGTGTTGAAAAGGGGTTCGTCGAATCATAATGTGAAAGATCACAGGCAGATTGTGGGAGATGTCTTGGATATCCCAAGAACCATATCATACTCTAAATTGATGTTCTTGGCAGCGACGCTTTTTATTGAGTCATTGAGAGTCAAGTCCGGCGACTGTCACACCATTTTGAAGTACTTCTCTGATCCTTCAATGAGAACCAGTGGAATAGATAAGTATCTTGCTTCTATTGCTCTTTGTGTCAACAAAGACTACATCAATTTGATTGATTATGGTGGTGACAAGCGATTCTCTGCCGTTCATATTGCTGAGCAGTTAACTTTCATGTTGATTCTTTGTTGTCATGGACTCATGGATTTGCAGGATGCAGCATTTCAATGCTCAGACATGCTTGTGACCAAAATTCCATCGTCTTTGTGTCACCATAAAAGTTTATTTGCTTTGTTTGATCTTTTAACACTTTTGTACGACAGTGTGGTTGATTCCGAGGTTAACCAATACAATCCAAAGTTTCTCTTCACTGCAGAAAAGACTGGAATACAACTTAAATTGCCCGACTCTTACAGTTGGAGAAATGAGACATTCACCAGATTACACGAAAAAGCAAAAATGTGGATGAAGTTTCTTTTGTTGAAGTGCAATTACGATACCAAAAGCTTGATTCAGTCGTATGTTTCTGAGGCGGGGGCCTTCCACAGCAGTTCGACAATCAATTTTGGTGTTTCATTCGCTTTGGAGATGGCTGGTAGGATTGCTGCAACCGATAGAGAGTTGGTACATCTTCCGCAAGTTGTGAAAGGCTCATCATTCAATCTTCTTCCACCAGTGATTTCTCAGCTTTCCTGGAAGTCCAATTCGGTTTCTGATATAATCGACAGAGTCTCCTTCAGCTCAGCTGAGAGCTGTGAAAAGGCTTTTCAAGATCTCAGAGAAAGAATGGCTTCCTTTAGAAAGTTTATTGCAGACGCAGACCACCATGTGCCATTGAATGAGATCGTCGAGCTATTGAGTGAAGTAGCCGGTTTTATCTTAGTTCAAGACTCGAATTTAGCAGAGCTCGTCCGTCATTTAGTCGAGATTCCCTTTGCGGCTTTTGAGTCCAGTTCTATGAGCGCAGCTACGGCAATTTGGGGTGTCGTTATGAAGGAGAAGCCCCAACTTTCTGTTTGGGTATTGGCAGAAGTTACCAAGAACTGGGAGCATTCTATCAAAATGAAACAAGGTGTTTTTTCAAGAGCTTTTGATTTGAAAACACCAGAGTTCACTCGCATGGAATACTCGCCTAGTAACTTTAAACAAGTTGCCAAGATGGCTGCTAGTGTTAGCAATTACTTTCAACCCCATTCGGAGGTGATTAAGTTGTTATCGTCGAATTTTGAGGCAACAATGAATCAGAGCGACCATCTTCTTAAGATCTTTACAAGATTTGTGAATCTTGGATTACAGAACCTAAGCAACGCAAGTTTGCACCCCTTCTCTCGCTTCATCAGATTTGAGTTGATTAAATTTGCTTTCGACATTTTGAGATATCACATTAGACTAGGTTCCAGAAGTTGTCAGCGGTTGACAGAGAAAATCATCGACGGTGCTTTGTCGTGGTTCAAACTCAGGTCTAGCTACCCCTTTGGATCGAATCTTTTGAAGATCAAAGCAGACTTCACTTTGTTGAAAGAAACCGCAAAGTCCATGAGTCAATTGTCCACATACAAAAACCAAACTTTACATCAAAAGAAGACGATCTTGATGTTTTTCATGGATGATGAGATCTCGAAGATTGATGTTTGGCTCAACCCAGCACACACGCTGGACACTAGAGGCACATATGTCAGCAACCAATTGAGTGGAGAACACATAAAACTGGCGTACTCGCTCGATCCAGAGTTGGCGTTAAATTTGGCACACAGGTACAAAATCAAGAATCTTGACGAGTTGCTTCAGAAATTGATCACCGAAAATCCTGTTCCTGCTATTCCTTATGCTGATGCAGTGCAGTACTTCATTGGGGTGAATGGAGGAACCAACATGCCCTCTCATCATTTGCTATTCTGGGAGCCATTGTCTCCAATTGATGCCATCACATTGTTTTTGCCTCCTTTTGGTAAAAACTCTTATGTTTTACAATATACCATGAGATCTTTGGAACATCATGACGTGAACTTGACGTTCTTTTACGTTCCACAGATTGTTCAGTCCTTAAGATACGACTCGAAGGGATATGTGAAAAGATTTATTCTTGAAACTGCTCGTGTTTCCAGATTATTTGCACATCAAATCATCTGGAACATGATGGCCAACAGTTACAAGGATGAAGAAGCCACCATACCTGACTCTTTGAAGCCTTCATTAGACGAGATTCAGGCGTTAATGTTGGCCAACTTCAGCCCCGGAGACTTGTCGTTCTATCAGAAGGAGTTTGGTTTTTTCGAGGAGGTAACTTCGATCTCCGGTAAGTTAAAGCCGTACATCAAGAAGTCAAAAGCCGAGAAAAAAATCAAGATTGATGAGGAAATGAGTAAGATTGTTGTCCAGCCCGGGGTATATTTGCCAAGTAATCCAGACGGAGTCTTGGTTGATATCAACCGCAAATCGGGAAAGCCATTACAGTCGCATGCTAAGGCGCCTTTTTTGGCTACATTCAAAATCAAGAAAGATGTGGACGAGGTTGACGATTATGGACGTACTCGAAAGGTGGAAATTGAAAAATGGCAAAGTGCTATTTTCAAGGTGGGTGACGACTGTCGCCAAGATGTGTTGGCTTTGCAATTGATTTCTGTGTTTCGAACAATTTGGTTAAATGCGGGCCTCGATCTTTATCTCTTCCCGTACCGTGTCACCGCCACTGCTCCAGGGTGTGGTGTTATCGATGTTTTGCCCAATTCTACGAGTAGAGACATGCTTGGGCGAGAAGCGGTTAATGGATTGTACGAATACTACACAACAAAGTTCGGGCCAGAAACCTCGATTGAGTTCCAGCAAGCGAGAAACAACTTGGTGCGTTCCTTGGCCGCGTATTCCATCATTTCCTACATTTTGCAATTTAAAGACAGGCATAATGGAAACATCATGTACGATGACAAGGGACACATTTTACACATTGATTTTGGATTTTGTTTTGATATCGTGCCTGGTGGAGTCAGGTTTGAAGCGGCACCTTTTAAGTTAACCAAGGAGATGGTGTTGGTGTTGGGTGGTTCAGATCATACGCAAGCCTACCAATGGTTTGAGGACTTGTGCATCAAGGGTTTCTTGGCTTGCAGGCCTCATATGGAAACAATCGTACGTTGTGTGACTCCTATGTTGGACAGTGGATTGCCGTGTTTTAAGGACACTACAATCAAGAAGTTGCGCAAACGGTTTGTTCCAGCTAAGGGAGAACGTGAAGCTGCGCAGTACTTTAAGGGCTTGATCAAGAAGTCTTACGAGAGTTTCTACACCACGGGATACGATGAGTTCCAGAGGCTCACCAATGGTATTCCCTACTGATTTTTTGTGAGTAATCACAAGCAGAGGATTTTTTGTATGGCGTGGTGGGATTTCTTTGGTTTGATTTGCCACCCACATGGCGTGCCAAGCTTTCTTGAAAATATAAGAAACGCGCAACTAGAGCTTGTTCACTTGTATAACCCTAGAAAAGGCAAGAAACACGATATACATCATGAGGCACATCAAGAATAAATAGCAAAAAAAATAGAAATACGCAGGCAAAGAAACCAAAGTAATAGAAATAGAAAAAAGAAAAAGAAATAGGAAACATGCTAAAGAGGTAAGTAAAGAAAACAAAAGAAAAGTGATGTTTAGTACGACAGTTTATTTTCGCGCCGATGTCCGCGAAGGGGCACTGTTGTTATCATGTGTCAAATTGAGTGCAAGCGGAGTGCAAGCGGAGTGCAAGAAAAAGACAAATTTAGCCTCGTCACTCAGCCTCACGAACTGCCTCCCACCACACATGACATCACATGGCCAAAAGTGCGCCTCACCCAACTTGGCCTTGTGTGTCGGAGCCCTGATAAATGCCAGGTATTGTGACGGGGGTCTACATAACCCAGTGGTCTACATAACCCAATATTACAGTAAAAAAGTTGGCACCTTCCCAGATAATTTGCGATGTACTCCCAACTTATCAAAGTTACCAAGAACAGAATACGGGAACCCAGACGGGTATTTCGTCATGGGAATGGATGAGAATATTCTGTGTGCACTCCAGGAACTCGTGAGTCTCGCCAAGAGCAACACGTGAGCAAGTGGGCATTGCCTAGATATGGAGAAGCCGCAGTCCTATTAGGAACATCTTTTTGGGTGTTTTTCCGTCTTTTTCTTCCAGAGCCTTTTTTTAGCAATAATCAGTCTATTTTCCTGTTCAACTCGCATATTATCTGGCCCTTTTCCAGCTTCCGGCGTCAACTCCGTTCTTGACTTTTACCCGATACTCGGCCCTTTTTTAGTTGCTTTCGCCTCACGCCAAGCGGATCTAACGCTGTCTCCGCCCACCTTTTTTCTTGAGAGCGCCCCCACCAGATCACTCGTGCTCCTGGCGAAAAAGAAAAAAAAAAAAAAAAATACCCAGGTGTCTCAGATCCCACAAACAAAGCACCTTTGACGGCGTATTTGCTCTCGTTTTTCTTTTTTTATTTCTGCTTTTGCTTCTCAGCTTGCTCCCTTATACATAACGCGGTGTTCACCTAGCCAGCTCCAGTGTGATTTCATTTCCCCCACCAGAAGAAGCCTGATCTACCCTTGCTTCCCTCGCTAATATACCTGGGATAGATCCAGCCCACGTTTGATCCAGTCGCTATCACAAACATGAAGGTTTTTCTGTTTCTCTCGCTTTGGGCGACCATGCTCATACTGATGACGGCGGTATCCGCCGAGAGGCTTCTTCGGGCCTCGTCGTTGTTGACTTGTATGGACAACTCCCAACTCTGGGCTTCGTACTTGAATGTGGTGTATTGGGACAGCAACAACACCGTTTCTTTTAGAATGCAAGGGTTTGCCAACATCAACAGCGTGGAAGTAGGCGTCAATATTACCTTGATTGCTTACGGGCTCAACGCCATTCAACAGACGGTACACCTCTGCGACTACGATGAATACACGGGGCTATGCCCTTTGACTTCTGGAAGTTTGGACTTTACCCTTACGGAAGAAGTGCCCAAATCGATCAGTAAACAGATCCCGGGCGTTGCATATACTATCCCTGATTTGGATGCACGTGTCAGAATTGTCATGTTCAACGTGGCAAACGACGAGGCCTTGGCGTGTGTTGAGGCCGCTGTCACCAACGGTAAGACGGTACAAACGAAATATGCCGCATGGCCTATTGCCGCCATCTCCGGATTCGGCTTGATCACCTCCGGTGTGGTGTCTGTTATTGGTCATTCAAGCACAGCTGCACACATTGCTCTGAACTCAATGTCTTTGTTCGTTTACTTCCAATCGTTGGCCATTACGTCGATGTTGGCCGTCGCTAAAGTACCGCCAATTGCATCTGCTTGGTCACAGAATTTCCAGTGGTCCTTGGGTGTTATTAGGGTGGGCTTTGTTCAGGACATTGCAAACTGGTACCTTCAGGCCACTGGTGGTCATCCTACATCGATTTTGCCAAACTCTCGTGTTTCCATTTCGGTACAGAAGGTCAAAAGAGGTGTTGAGTCTTTGGCCGCGTCCTTTGTCAAGCCCTTGATGTCAAGAAGCCTTCAAAAAAGGCTCTCCATTTCGAGGACCGAAATCCAAAGTGACAACCTCGACGAGACGTTGTACACCACCAATGAAAAGAAGGCACTCCTGGGCACTAAGGTGTTGATCTTGCGTGGTATTCAGAGAATCGCATACATGGCCAGGATCGAAATCACCAACTTGTACATGACATCTATGATGTTTTTGATCTTCTTTGCCTTTGTCCTTGTTGTTTGCATGACATTTTTCAAGGCCATTGTGGAGATTTGCATTAGGTCCAAGATGATGAGCGAGGGTAAGTTCAACGAGTATAGGCAACATTGGGCGAGTATTATCAAAGGCGCTCTTTACAGATTACTCCTTGTGGCATTGCCCCAAATTATTGTCTTTGGATTCTGGGAATTTACTGTCGTTGATTCCGTGGGTATTGTTGTCGTTGCTGCTTTCTTGACTTTCGTTACTTTACTCTTGCTTGGATTCGCTGCCTTCCGTGTCATAAGCTTTGGAAGAAGATCTGTGAAGGAGCATAAGAACCCCGCTTATCTCTTGTATGGTAACAGTGTATTTTTGAACAAGTTTGGCTTTGTCTATGTGGGCTACAGAGCAGACTGCTACTACTTTGTGGGCTTTTCTTTGCTCTATATCTTTTTGAAGACCTTCTTTGTTGCTATCTTGCAAAAGCAGGGTAAAGTTCAATCGCTCATTGTGCTTGTGGTTGAACTTGTCCACTGCGTTGGCGTCTGTTGGTTAAGACCATTTATGGATAAGAGAACCAATGCATTCAATATTGCGATTGCGGTGGTGAACACTGTCAACTCATTGTTTTTTGTGTTTTTCTCTTATGTGTTCAAGCAGCCTGAAGTTGTTGCGTCCGTCATGGCAGTAGTATTCTTTGTTTTGAATGCTGCTTTCGCCTTGTTTTTGTTGATTTTCACCATTGTGACATGTGTGTTGGCATTGATCTACAAGAACCCGGATTCCAGATACCAACCAATGCGGGACGATCGTGTATCTTTCTTGCCTCGCATGGGCCAAAAGGGTGGCAACAATGCAAACACGGACAGTGGTGATATAGAGTTGACGGCCTTGGGTGCTAGCGCTATGAAGGGCCATGAGCATGCAAAGACCGCCGGATTGATGGAGTCATCAGATGAGGATTTTCGCAACAACGGAACGACATACAAGCCATATGACTCTGAAAGTATCTCAAAGCAATCGCTAGTCGATTCGGTTGAGCCACAACAACCCGCCTCCACCATAACCGGGAATTCGAGTCAAGCCTATCTGAACTTCAAAACAGCGTATAGCGAAAGAGTCAATAATGGCGGTGGGGCATACCAAGGGTACCATGACAGGCAACCTGCCCCTGGAAGACAACCTAACTCTGGCAGACAGCCTTACTCTGGTAGACAGCCCAACTCTGGCTATAATCGAACTAACAACTACAACGGCTATCCGAACAATAATTATATCTAGTTGTGGTGGTGGTTTATAGGGGAGAGATTGTTTATAAAGCGTATTTTAAAATTTAAAGTTTACAAGAGTACTACACGTGACAGAACTTGTGTTTCCCGAATACACTATGGTGAAAGACATTGTACCAAGTGACCGGCACACAGTCCTCCTCTTGACTCTTCTCTGTGCTTGAATCTTCCTTCTTGACCAAATGTCGCGGTGAGGTTGCATCGTAGAGAACTTGGCGATAATTTTTGGAACGAGCACTTTCTCGGTGAGACTTTTGGATAGATAGAGGCAGGACAATTTCATCATTGTCGAAAATACGATGCTTCAGCCCCAACGAATTGTTGTTGTCGTCCTTCTCGTCAATATACTGAATTTCCTCTGTATCTTGGTGCTCTTTCCCCAGTTCCCCCGTGTCCATCCTCAGGAAAGCATAAACAAGCAGATTTTCGTCGTTAGAATCTTCGAATGATCTTTTATCCAATTCTAGGAGATTTGCAAACGTCGGGTCTTTCTTCGGCGAGTCTTCGGTGCTCTTTCTAGACATCTTAGTCTTGGGGGGTGTTAATGCCGGCTCGACACTCGCATTGTGGTTTGGCCTCTTTGTGTCCTCCAGATTAAGCTTCGACTCGACAAAGAGCTTGGCCAATACTGATTCAATGTTAGCCCCAAGAAGAGCTAGTCTTTCTTTCAAGCCAGGACTTTCTCCACTAACCAAGTTCTTGTCGGTCTCTTCACTGGCAACGCTAGCTGCCCACAGGTGTTCCCCTGCAAAAAGGTACGTTTCAAGATAGTCACGCAAGGAAGATGCCGATAAGCCGTAGTCCTCTATCCACTTTTGTAATGTTTCGTAGCTCATTTCAGGCTGATAGGCTTTTTTAGAGATAGTTGGCAAGTCCTGCACCGTAACCTTATTAGAGTCAACACCGTAAATTTCCTTGGGTAATAACCTGAAGGTAACTTTCATACCTGATTCGTCGGTCAAGAGATCCGCAGAATAGGTACGATTTGATGCTTTCGGATTAATCTTGTCAACTTTCAAGTCCGGAGTTTGAGCCACCTCTGTGTCAGTAGAGTTAGGTTTGCAGCATACATTGTTGAGCCATTCCTGAGCATCAAAACCGTGCAAGATGTCGAGAATCAGGTTGTTATCGCTGGTAACAATAGACTTTAGCACGTCAGTCCAAAACTTCGCAAAATTGGCAGCTAGCGAGTAATTTTGAGAAATAAGCATAGAAGCTAGCTCTGAACCAGTTCGGTTGGTTGTCTTCTCCAAAAACAGCACCAATTGTTGTACTTCTGTGCTGCTTAAATTGAAGCCCCCGTCTTGCCTCAAGACGGATGAGAAGAGGTTAGACCCCTCGGAAATTTCACTTCTCAGGGACTTGAATACATTCCATGGTATGATTAGGGAGTCAGAGCAGCTAAAAAAGAAGGCCCAGATGGTTATTACTTTCTTTGGCATCATGCTTTAAGAGGCGACAAGTTTTCATTTGTGTTAGATTTGTAATTTGGGTGCAAAATGTTGTGAGAAATGCGCAATACGCACAAAGTGTGAATTAGAAAAATCGAAAAACAGTCCGCAAAAAACAGATTCGAGCTCAACTAAGATTAGCCTTTACTAGCTTGCTTCGATATGCCATTAGATTAATATCAGATAGTCGGATGATAATATTTTTGAAATCAGTGTCCGAATTGGGCAAGAGAGGCATTCTTGAGAATGGTCTCTCGCCTAGTATGAGCAAGCGAGGATGGGAAAAGGCCATGCGAGCCAGTTGCTGACAAGCTGTACTTTTCTTTACTTTCTTTATTCTCGCAATTTCTGTCACTTTTTAGAATAGAATCTCAGAATAAGATCTACATGGTTTTCAAGTCAGCTTTCGAATCATTTTAATTGTAAAATTAGCATTGTCATGGGCCAAAGGCTATAAAACTTGAAGAGATCGAACACGACAGTATCCGAAACCTGACGTTGAGAATTAACCCTTTGCATACAGTTTTCAACTGCGGTACATGTGCCCTCTAAAGGCTGAAATTTCAAAAGGAAGATTGAGTATAGATGTCTTGCGGCTAATCATAGAGGGTCAGTGTGACATATCGTTCATCTTTTGCAAAGAAATGGATATTAAAGGGTGTTTCCACAGAAAGAAGTGAAGTTTACCACCCAATAGCTCATCTTCTGTATTTACTCCTTCGAAAAGGGTAAAAAAAGGTGACCGGGAACTTTTGCAAGTTTGTATCAAACACTAAACAAATATGCATGCCTCGGCATCAGCTCAATCGCCTTGCTAGCTCAAAGGCTAGATCGTCTGGTTTTTAATTACAACGTTTCGTGATGAACACCAGTCAAAGGCTTCTACTTTCATATTGGCTGATTTCAAAAAAGAGTTGGTCATCAAATAAATCGTTGTAAAGTTTAGCCTTCAGAAGCCTTTTGCCGGTTTTGGAGCAAGGCGAAGAAGATACATAGTATCCAATGTCTGCCGCTCACAAAATTACCAACAACGAAAGACGCAGTCGCCAAAAGACTAGGCGTTGGGCCTAGCTGATTGGAGTCGTTACCTTTTAGTAGAATAAGGATGATAAATCCTAATAAAGTTGAGAAGCTATAGGAAGAAAGAAGATTTGACGAATATTTCAGCATTTTATTTCTAATTCTATAATATGTGTGTGGTTCACAGTCTTTAAGTGTCATCTTCCCGAACTGGAGGTATTGTGTGGACCCGGAGTAGTGCCCCACTAAAGAGTTGCAGCAACGTTGCAACTCCGCGACTGCCGCAACTCCGAAGCAGTTGGGAAAGTACGTGCAACTAATTTGGTGGCTAGAAAAAAAAGAAAGAAAGAAGATTCCAAAAATGTGCACGATATCAATGGCGTCAAACGAGAATCAAAATTTTAGAATTCGAATTGCTGGTTCGACGGTGGTGGAGGGTGGAGATTATCATAAGAGGGCACGGAAACTTGAGACGCCTCGTCTTGGTCACTTCTCCGCTCTCTTCGCACCCTTGGTCAATGTAAGTAGGTCGTGTACTAGTCCTCGGAAAGCCATTGAAACCTTCTTTATTATGGTAGTTTTATATCGAGGGAGGGAGCAACTCTTTTTTCCATCTCTTCAATAAACTGATAATCAACTTTCTTCTTTCTCAAGTTGAAATGTGCCTTTTTCTTAGGCCCCAAAAAGTTTCCCGGTCACTCACCGCAGGCATTGTTCGTTTTTCGCGGCCACTCATTGGCTGCCCCGGGGATTTTCGGGACTTGCACCCAAGTGACTCCACCAAACATCAGACATACGAAAAAAAAAAAAAGCACCAATATTCATCTGTTTCAACACAGAAAAACTTGTACTCTCACCACAGAAATAAGAATAACAACACAAACAGCCATGTTGTCCAGAACTATGAGAAGCAATTTGCGTCGTTTGCCCCAAGCCGTTGCTTGTGGGGCCAAGACCATGCCTTTTAGTGCTACCAGAAGCTTAGTCACGAAAACTTCAGGTGCTAAGTTTGCCGCTTTGCCCCAGTTGACTTTTCACAGATTTGCTTCCACTTCAGTCAAGGTCCCAGAAATGGCTGAGTCTATTTCTGAGGGTACTTTGTCAGCATTTACCAAGGAGGTTGGTGATTTTGTGAATCAGGATGAGCTTGTTGCCACCATCGAGACGGATAAAATCGATGTGGAGGTTAACGCCCCAGTTTCTGGTACCATCACTGAGCTTTTAGTGAACCCAGAGGATACCGTTGAGGTTGGCCAGGAAATCATCAAGATTGAGGAAGGTGAGGCTCCAGAAGGCGGTGCCAAGAAGGAACCTAAGGAAGAGAAGGTGTCTAAGGAGGAGCCAAAGAAAGAGGAATCCAAGAAGGAGGAGTCCAGGGAGGACGAGTCAAAGAAGGAGCAACCCAAGAAGGAAACCCCTAAAAAGGAAGCCCCCAAGAAGGAGGAACAGTCTAAGAAGGACACGCTGAAATCATCTGAAGCCGCGTCTTTCACCTCTTTCTCCAGAAGCGAAGAGAGAGTCAAGATGAACAGAATGCGCTTGAGAATTGCCGAACGTCTTAAGGAGTCGCAGAACACCGCGGCCTCCTTGACCACGTTTAACGAGGTGGATATGTCCAACTTGATGGAGATGAGAAAGTTGTACAAGGACGAGGTGTTGGATAAGACCGGTATCAAGTTTGGGTTCATGGGCGCTTTCTCCAAGGCGGCCGCGTTGGCCTCCAAGGAAATTCCAGCCGTCAACGCTTCTATTGAAAACAATGACACCATGGTTTTCAGAGACTACATGGATATCTCCATTGCTGTAGCCACACCCAAGGGTTTGGTGACGCCCGTGGTGAGAAACGCCGAGTCCTTGTCTATTTTGGGAGTCGAGCAGGAGATCTCTCGTTTGGGTAAGAAGGCCAGAGACGGCAAGTTGTCTCTCGAGGACATGGCTGGTGGTACTTTCACCATCTCCAACGGGGGCGTGTTTGGCTCATTGTACGGAACGCCCATTATCAACTTGCCCCAGACCGCTGTATTGGGTTTACATGGTGTGAAGGAAAGACCCGTGACCATCAACGGCCAGATTGTGTCGAGACCCATGATGTACCTTGCATTGACATACGACCACAGAGTGTTGGATGGGCGTGAAGCGGTGACTTTCTTGAAGACCATCAAGGAGTTCATCGAGGACCCTAGAAAGATGTTGTTGTCCGCTTGAGCGTCGTATTATTCTTCTTTGTGAAGGCCTTGCATTGTCTACTAGACCTCTTTTTTGATACAAACTTTATCATAGTTGACTACATAGTTAACCCGAGTCTTGCGTGAACAAGAGTAGTGCCACATTTTCATTGGTAACAATCTATTTTGCGCGTAATTCTCGAATCAAGCGGTTGAACGAGCCAGCAATCCAGTGACTGAGAATTTCAAAGTTAGGTGGTACGCCCTTGAGTAAGGGGAGTAAAGACGTAGTAAACAGCTGAGAAGACAGGCCCGAAATAAAGAACAAATATACAAACAATCCAAGGTACCGTCCAGGTGAACACTCCAAATGAACACTCCAGAAAGCATGGTGCGATCTCCGCGCATCGACGTTGCAAGTTTTTTTTTTTTCCACTAGTGGCACAAGGTTCAAGGTTTAGCGCTTCATCAAAAGCACATATGATTACCGAGCCTTATATGAGAATTTATTGCACAGATAGTCATGTTAATGACCATCTAGATGTTTCGGGATATATTCAAATCGTGACTTCAGCTGTTGATGACAAGAACCATGTCCTACGCTTGGGTGTATTCTTCGCCGATCGCACGATGATAACTTTGGGTCAGACTTGACCCACATTAAAATGCGCAGCGGATAACTCCGGAGCAGCAACAAGCCCAAAAGGCACAGGGCCAGTGACCTCATTTCTCTCTCCTTTGTCTCTTCTTTCTTTCGGCGCTAAATTTAGATACGCATCGATTGATATCGTTTTTTCTACTTTGGTGATGGTAGAGCACACCATTCTGTTCTATTCGCACGTAGTTTCAAGAACACGCGTAATGATTAGTAGATCTTAAAATCTGCGTTCTTGTGTCAAAAACGTTGTGTTTGCAGATAGCAACCTATTTGGAAGTTTGGTATGTGGACTTTCCCGTATAGACGAAGATGGCGACCGTCTAGGATCTTTCCTCACCTAATCGGGTAATATGTAAACAGATATGTACCGTCTATGCCTTCATGTAACGATAACGCGGGATCTGTTGTTTACTTCTGAGCCCATTCAGGAGATAATCTCTCAATTTGCATGGGTCTATCAAGTTTTGGCAAGAAGAACCTGCCACTAGAGTGAAATAGAGCCTCATCTGCTTGTCAGGGCTCCGTTCACATTAATTGCGCTTTTTTAAATACTCAACTGGAGCCTCAACACCTTCAACTCCATTGACTCTTGATTTAATTAACTTTAGAGCACCCATTGGCCTGGACAAAACCGAGCCATTTCTGGAAGGAATCGAAGTGAAGAATTGCGTTGACTGTGAAGCCTTAAGCAAAACTCATTTTACAGAAGTAAACAAACGCAACTGATCATCATATACCCCAGTGAATACCTCGGTCAACCAAACTCAATAACGAAAAGGACTTTGCAACCATTGAAAAGCGAGGTACCATGGATCCGTTGACGAATTGGGACGAATTGGTTTCGCTTAAACCAGGAGAATTATTGCCTAATGCGCCAGATGACGAAATTCCCTACTACTACCAGGACTACAAAGACTTTGACAATCTTTTCGACGAGGCTCTTACTACCCTTCAAGATCTAGATGTGCCTTCAGGGTATGGCCAAGCTCTACCGCCTCCACAGCGGTCCCCTCGGGGCAGCAGCCGGTCCCACGTACACAATTCCTCTCATTTCAAACACCTGAAGAAACCCAGTGGCACAGCGATCTTTGGTTTTCTAGACCATACAAGAGAACTATCCCTTGGAGGAGTTGGGAATGAAGATCTCAGTCGAATGATTAAACAGCCTTCGGATAATCTCCAGTCCATCTCGCCCATGCAACTAGCCAAACAGTCACGGCCAGCGATTTCCACCGAACAGCTAGATTTCAACTTTGACCAACCTTTAGAGGCATGCAAACCGATTGAGATTCGGGAAGAAGAGGAAGAAGAAGAAGAAGATGATGATGTATACGGGCAACAAAATGCCAGTTCTGCTGCAAAGCGAGACGATGACATCATAGTCACTAACAAAAACCCAAAACTGTATAAATTCCCAGCCGATCCTTCGAGCGCAGACAATGATAGGGCGACATTTGAGCAATTCTTAAACTCCTCGAGGCCACTCCAGCCAATCAAACACCCAAAGAGAGAAAAGGAATATCCAGACGATATAGATGGAATCACGGGTCTCGAGGGTGGGAAGACTCAACGATACGTGCCCATTCCTGTGAGAGACCCTCTGCTGGAATCATTGATATCGCTGTCCCCTAGCTATCGAACACGACCGGTCAACAACGCCTATCTCCCAAGAAACAACTCGCCACATCGCCACGAAAATTATCTTGACCAAACAACTTTGCAGAATTACCCTGGCGACACCAACTTGGGCCATTCCGATGCTCTCAACATGAACATGAACGTGTATCTTCCTCCCCCATCAGCATCCAGTTCTCTGAATCAGACGTCTCCCGAGCCACACAGTCCAGTACAGCATAATCAATCTTCGCCTTTAAGGAACCAAGTGCACCCAGAAATGTCGCCTTTGGCAGAGAAACGATCGTTTTACAATCCACAATTTTTCAGTGACGATGCGGAAATTTACTACGACCATCCACCAAGCCAGTTTGGATCCTCTCCTGTCAGAGAGCTTCCTCAATCGTCGCCTATACGGCAAATGAATAGAGTTACAGATAACTATGCTGATGACACCATTGTCGATGCCAATGAGACAATACTACAGCTCACGCCTTTGCGTAACCAAGCTCCCATCACGCCTAGAACCAATAAAATCACCCTTGAATGGAGCCCCATTATTTCTCCCAAAGGCAAGGGCACCAAAGACGTGCGCAAGGCAATCAAGGATCTTTCCCCGAAACGCATGATGAAGAAAACGTCCTTGCTACCGCCAGGAGAGCTCGACAAATACTGGGAAGGGCCCGATGAGGACAAGAACTACATATGCGTTTACCAGAATTGTGGCAAGAAGTTCACCAGACGCTATAATGTGCGCTCACATATCCAAACACATCTCAGTGACCGGCCATTCAATTGCTCATATTGCCCCAAAAGCTTTGTTCGGCAGCACGATTTGAACCGGCACGTAAAGTCGCATATGGTTTCCAAGTATTGCCGGTGTAAGTGTGGACGCGAGTTCACGCGGATCGAGGGCTACAAGAAGCACTTGGCAAACAGTGTGTGTCTGAGGGGGGTCGAAGAGAGTGGTGGCGGAATCACGAAGCCTGGTGCTCATCGTGTGAAGGCCGAGACCATTTTGGACGGCTTGACCCTGAACCGGCTCAACGAAGACCTCAATCTTGCCATGTGAGGTGGGCACTTTCGCTTGTCGCGCTTATGCATTTTTCACTTCTTCTTTGTTTTATCACTTTGATCTTTTTCTTTCTTATAATGATAGTAGTATCGTGTTTTCTTTTTCTTATAATGATACGGGTATCGTATTTAATATATCTCTATATTATCATATGTTTTCTCCTTCTGTTATCTTTAGAATGAGTATGATCTTCGCCACTGTGTGACTGTACCTAAGTGTTATCATCTATGTTCAGAGAAACCGATTGATTCACGTTGACATGTCCTTCACTCTGCAGATGCCTTCAATGCTGCCTGCTCCTCCTCTTCCTGCTTGTGCACCTTCAAATGTTGAGCGAGATTGTCGGTGCGACTGAACTTCTTCTGACAAATAGAACAGTCGTATGGCTTTTGCGCCGTATGTAGTGACCGAAAGTGTCGTTTAAGATGCTCCTGGCGCTTGAACCGCCGGTCACAGTATCCGCACACAAAGATCTTCGATTGATCCTCCATGTCAGCAGCTTTATCTTCTTTACGCCCCCTGGTTTTGCTCAAGAGCAGCGGATCTGACAATATCTCGGTGTTCTCAGGGAGATCGAGCGATTGGAGATCGATCTCCACCACGTCACTCAGTGTTGGCTCGCCCTTGTTGGTGCTTTGGTTTTGATTGTTGTTGCTATTATTGTTTTTCTTCTTCATGAGCCGAGATCCTAAGATCCGTTTGGAGGCATTGGCAAAGGCCAGTGGTCCTGATACCGGCGTTTGCTCTTGCGCATTGGACTCTTTGGAGTTGAAGGAGAGCAGAGAATTGGCCCCACTTCCAACCAGTCGACAATCGGCAGAGGGGTCATTGCTGGAGATGGAAGGATTCAAGGCCTTTTCGGAGTCGGCCTCAAGCTTAACAGGAGTATCTGGTTTGCTAGTCAGTTCTGGTTTCTTCTTGCCTTTAATACTAACAAGATTTCGCCTTTTTCCCACCCCTGTGAATAATGCAGCGTAGTCGGGCTCTTGTGGAGTATCTGCATTGATCAGCCCTGCAGAATCAACATGCTGAAGAGAAGTTGAAGTTCCTTTAGACTGTGGAGGTTTGCTGGCCAAACCATCCTGAAGTTTTGAATCACTGTGAGCCTCGATTTCGGGAACATTTTCCAGTTTCGTTCCTTCATTGGTTTGGTCGAGCTTCACTTCACTGAGCTCATGGGTCTTTGTCGGCTTGAACCGAGTGAACAAGTTACGCTTAGACCGCTTGTTTTTCTTGGTCACTGCAGTATCTACATCACTGAGTTGTGAGTCTTCTCCTCCGCTTTGGGCAACAAAAGAAGGAGCAGCGGCTTCATGCTCAGAGACGACCGCAAATGTGTTATTTCCGCTGGATGCGGCAACATTGTTGCTAGTTTTGAATATGCTGCGGATGGAATGCCTGGATTGGGTCAATTCCGTAGTCTCAGGTGTCATGGACCCTGGCTGCATTGGCAGTTTACGGTCTCTGTCGCGAAAATGAAAATAGCTTGCAAGAGATCTCTGGGAACGAGCCGGTGCATTTGGACCCGAGTGGATGCTTTCAATGGAAGGCCGGCGCCGCAGGTAAAAGTCCAAACTGGCTTTTCCAAGCAGAGACGGCGGTTGTTCCATCAGCAGCCTCATGAATTGATGGGCTGAAAAGTACGAGGGCTGAGTCAGATGTAGTGATGTGGCCGACGGAGTAAATGATGACGTCGTGGTCAAAGGCAGCAAGTCATTGAGAGCTGCCAGAATCGAAGTGCGGTGACTAGCATTATCCTTGGATCGTGCAAAATCATCACCCAAGTAATTTGCACCCAAGTCTCCCGAATCCGCTTGAAACATCATTATTTCGTCTCCATTGGGTGTCGTTTGCCTATAACCACCAGCAGCAAACGGACTTGTCTCAGAAGCAGCACCAAAAACAGATGTGGTATCGTGAAATTGTGACTGAGCGTACGCCAGAAGATGGTCTGCATTCTGTTCCGGACTTATATCTTCAGATACGTATGAGTGTGAGAAATCAGCATCTAGCATTTGCTGTCTGTCTTGTTCTAGAATGGTGTCATTTTGGTCTGAAAAATTGGGAATGCCGTTGTTCAATAACCCGCTACCACCCAGAACCGAGAACTCAAACCGGTCATATGCGTCGATAGGCCCAGGATTGGCGCCTTGGACAAAGCTAGAAATAACGGGAGCGGCTTGATTAATAATCTCTCCCAGCACACCTTTTTGAACCGGGTGGTAATGTGATCCTGGCTCAAACGAAGGAGACATATCTAGGTCCATTGCGTTGTCATTTAGCGGCCGGAACAGGCCCGGTAGATCCCACTGAGAGCCTCCCCAATTGGGTGTGGCTAATCCCGATTGAAGAACAAATGGTGGCTCGTTGGATGCGACCTGTGCGTTATCAGTGACATGAACGTTTTCATATAAGAGAGGATCATCATAGTTAAATGTTGATGTGTCCTTTAGCGGGCCCGCTAGGCCAAAATTCATGTTGAAAGCCATGGGATCAGTCGTTTCTGAAGCATCATTCGAAAGCGTCCTATTGCCTCGCCTTTCGGTGTCTCCAACATACATAGACGACACGCCGTGGGCATACGAAATGTCTTCGATACCGCTTGTATCCATGTACGAGATGAAATGCGAATGTTTGCCCCAAAAATTGGTGATTCGGCGTGGATGTATTTTCTAATTGTAGGGCAAAGGTCTGGCTGGGAATGCACAGAGCAGTAATCAGGTAAGATTGCCGAGCGTGGGACGAGAGAAAAGAGGGCTAATAATGCACACGGGGCCTTGAAAACGCAGCAGCAAAAAGAAGACGAAAAAGAAGAAGAAGGAAAAGAATAAGGAGCTTGGTTGATGTTGTTCTGGTTCCTGTGTTCTCGACTTTTTTTTGTTTTTGTTTACTTTTCTTTTTTGAGAGTATGCCATTACTTATATTTATTGGGTGTATCTTATGGATTGTGGTGTCTCCACTTTTTGTCTTGAGGTGCTGCTGTTACGTGCGCCATTATATGGACTGCGAATCGGCTGACACTCATACTGAGCCGTGGATGGAGAGTAAGAGAGAGTGCTAGTGGGGTTAATCTTTTTGTGGCAAAGGAAAGGCGCAAGAAGAAGGATCATATTCAAAAGTAGGGCTTTTGAACTTACTGGCTATTACGAAGAAAATAATAATAAAACAAGAAAAAAAGGCTGATGAAACTAATTTTGCGCAAGTTACGTGTACATCTCTATAGTGTGAGGCTGTAGAATGAGCCAGTGGCCGTTCAGCACTCTGTTGGCATTCCTCTTGTGAGAGGACATCAAAAATTTTGACACTTCACATATTTAAAGGTAAATCTTCGACTTTCGCTTGTTCATGCCCATTAATTTCATCCTCTAAAACTTAACCACCGGCAAAGAAGAATTTGATTGTAAGTGGTTGTTTATCTTATCTCTGCCTTCACTCTGTTCTCTCTTTTCCATATCCACTCAGAGACTTGCGAGAGCAGTGAGGCAAAGTAAACGTCACACACACGAAAAAAAAAGAAGACGGGTGGGAGATAGTTTCTACAAAATTGACAAAATACATGCCTTAGGTCAGTCGAGTTCTCAATAAAATAAGTGAACGTAAACATTTTGTTTTTGATTTACAAAAACATGAAAAATGCATTCTTAGTGGCTTTTTGCCTGCGTGGTAACTTTTATCACGGATGTCATTAGCTTCTCCACACCTCCTCGCTTCGCTTATCTCGCATGAAATAAGGCGCCCCACGCTGCCCAATCTAGATAAACTTTTTTTGCGAGCAGGACTAAAACGTCATATTTTTCTTATATATTCGTCAGCTGTCAGTGTTTTTGTCACTAGCCATTGTTCATTGTTCATTGGCATTAAATTATTTATTGTAGCACTTTTCTAACACTCTTTTCATGATGTCTCGACGTTTTGGGGGAACATCGAAGTGATACCTCGAGACATTATTAAAGAAACCTGGTTCCCCCCTCCATCGAATTTAGCTGCAACAAACGCCAAATCCCGCACAAAAACAAGGAGATTACTAAATCATACAATCTTGCCCATTTTCTAGATTTACGGCTCTGATTCTTACTGCTACGTCAATTCATTATCTTTATGTAAAAGCCCCTACTTAGACGGGTTTCGTAGGCGGATGCCTTCTTGTGTATTCACATCGGCGTCTGGGTTTGTTACTCGAAGCACCGACTTTCGCTTTGAACTCACCAACACTTGTACGTCTATATTCTCGTCAAGAGACTCTCCGTCGCTTTCATCCAATGCAGCTAGGTCCATACTTTCATCAACTTGAATGAACCCGGGATCAAGACGAGACTTGCGGTGTATCAGCGGCAGAGGCGTTTGTGTATACAGAAAGCCACGGAGCTGTTCTAGCCTTACGGGAAGAGCGGCTTTTTTGGGTGATCCCATGGGGGTAGCAAACTCGGTTGGAGACGACTGTATCATCAGCATTGCCGAAAGATGGTCAACCATAGGCGTATGAGGTTTGGGATTTGCTAACGTGGCCGAGTTTGTTCTTGAAACTTGCTCGGCCATGTCACGCTCTGTTTCATCATTGACCGATTGTGGACGAGAGCTTAGGGTCTCGTTTGACGCAAGATAACTGTGACGAGCATAAGGGCGGTTTTGTTTCGCTTCGTACTCTTGTCTTTTGCGGACCCATGAATCGATAGAAGCAACCTCGAGAGTGGATCCACTGTCGTTGCATTGTTGATACAAGTCCAAGGGACGACTACCCAATACAGAGTATGGCTGGTCCAGCATAGTGCGATAGTGGCCAATCTGATAGTCGAGAGGATCAAGCACACTCGCGGTATCTTTCTTTGTTAGCTTGCGCCTCCAGAAAAACACCGCTATACCGAAGATGAGGCCCAAAGCGGAAACGGGCACCAAAGTTCCAATAATGACTTTGGTGTTTCTGGAGATTGAGCCCTGGTCGTTACTTTCAGGGACATCCTGAGGCACCAGGCTACTCTTCAAGTCTTTAATAGGGGCAAAATCGTTATTCACATCATAAAGGTTCAAGGTGTACGTGCGTTCCAGAAGCTTGTCTTGTGAGAAGGCAAGATTTGCCGATGAACCGTTGATGACAACGAGGGTGTCATAAATTATAGCTGCACCCAAAATGTCTTCCTGGTTGAGATGGGGATCAACGGTTTGCCAGCTCCAATCATTATCGGCATATTTCAATCTGGCCCAAGCAGCGTTCGAAGAGTCAGCGGAAGTTCCCCCCAAAATAAGAACACTTTGAGCGTTGTATTTGCTATTGAAAGTGCTTGGCTTGTTATCTGGCAATGCATTAAATATAGGCAAGGCCAAGGCATGTGTTCGTGAGGAAACAGTTGAGGTACCGTTTTGCTTGACTGTTTGAAACAGCCATCCGGACTCAAAATTCCACGTGGCTAGCTGGTACATATTGATCCAACCTTGTGGCGAACGGCCTCCAATAACAAACAGCTGTTGAGGACCGGGGGCCCAGACGGTACTTCCGCCATAAAAGCCCTGAGGTTTCGTTGAAGTGCTTATGTTGGAAAACAGCATTGTGTTCATATCGAGGGAGAGAATTCTTGTGGTTATCTGCCCGGAAGACAGGCACACTCCCCCATATATGTAGACTTCGGAAGATGTGGGCGAAGTAAGATACGTCGAGCCCTGGTAATACAGGACATCGTCCACATCAGTGAAGGTCATATTGTTGGAGGCATGGACCCAAGAATTAGAAGACCTTTCGTATTTGACAAGCTGGAAAATCCCATCCCCGCATTTATCGTAGTCGGCCAAGGACTCATCAAGCGATCCGGTGAAGGCATATAAATCGCTTCCATGAACGAACATCGAAGATTTCAAAGGAGGTGTGGCCAAGGTTTGAATTTTTTGGTTTTGCTGAAGATTTACCTGTGAAAGAGAGCTTCCTGAAAGATCTTTGATCCCAGACAAGGAAAAGTTTAATGCCACGAGATCTTCATTCTTGAGCTTGAGGTATATTAGACCTTCATGGAACGAGTAATGTGTGGCCCACTGTGCCGAAGCTTGTCCAAGGCATAGGACGGTAAACACTATAAAGCTCCACATTGTTGTAGGCCGCGTAGTTTTTAGAACAAGGAGAGAAATCTCACTTTCTGATACTTCTAATCGGTTTCAGGTGGAGTCAGATGATGCGTGTTTCTTCGGTTGAAGGTGGCAGCAGTTGGTAATAGAGTAGGCGTGATAGTAATGACCCAAAGTGGTTAACAATTGTACCTAACGGCGAGATGAGATATTGTGTGTGTAATGAGATTGTTGGATCAAGTTGGTATGGAGATGTTTTAGCCAGATCGAGCCGAAAAATGCTGTGGGAAGTGGTACCGTTGTTTACCTTTTGCCTAATCCGGCTTATTAGGTGCATTCCGAACCTTCCACCTGCATCTCGTCAATGCCCAGAGCACGGCAAAATTTGAATAACCACCTGTGAATTCTAGACCCAGGCTCAGGAAGGAAAGTACTCAAAGAACATGTTTTGTAGTCTTTTAGATTCTTTATTTTTTTTACTCGTCCCGACTCGGGCTTCCATTAAAAGGGTCAAGCAATTGTTGCGACTGGTTAATGGCTGCGAAAGTGGTCCTCGCTTTTCGTTCTTTTTTTCAGACAGCCGAAACTGACCGTGACAGCTAACGTTGCGCTATCAAACACTGCCAAGTAAAGAAAAAAAGAAGAGAGGAAAAAACCATGAAATAACAAATATCCCCACACAAGGAAAGCCGAGAAGAAAGCAAGAAATCAAGAAACAAGAAACAATAACAATTAACATTTGCTAGCGGAAAACCGAGTCTGCCAGGTCTCCATCTGCTATTTTAGGGTTGCTAATTAGTATTCGAGTTCAGTAGCTTTCGAGTAAATTCTGTCAGTACTTATGTGAGCCACAGTGCTTAGTGAATTTCGTTAAGTGTCGAACTTTTCGGCTCCATGACCCCTTTGGGACAAAGGTCAAGAGTTTAGCTTGTTCAAAGGTATTTCGGGAGACGTGTTAAACGAAATAAAGAGAAAGCTGATGAGAGGAGAGGTCAATCCACAGGTGATATACATAACGTCAGTTCTGCAAGAGCGAAGGTGATAAGAGTTGAGGACAACAAGAACAAAAGGTAAGTAAAAATTGAGACAAGAGAAGAAGATGAAACCGAAAATAATAGTCAAGCTTGGCCTACATCCTAGCCGCGCCATGCTTCCTTGTAATAACCTACTGACATATTCAATTAGTCCTTATCACTTTTTTTTTTTTTTTTTTTTTGGCTGGATCGGGCTCAGCAGGTGCGGTAAATTCCAGCCGTGTCGTAAGCCTGCTCCTGAAAAGTGCGAGGTGCTCTGCTACCAAGGCCAGACGGGAATAAAGATAGAATCAGAGCAGACGAAGAAAGGCAATATAACGAAGGAAAACCAAGCGAGTCCATCCTTACCAAGCCTTTGTTCTTTTTTATATTCGTCTCTTTTTTTTATTTTTTATTTTTTATTTTTTTTATTTTTTTTTGCCTATTTTCCCAATCTTCTTTAATTCCTTCCTTCTCTTGCTTTCGCCAGTTGCCTCTAATCTCACAGGCTATTGCGCTTGCTTTGGTGCCCGGTGCTCTGCGCAGATGACTCTTACCGCACTCTCACTGCACTGTATGGCCTGATTTCGCAGCAGTGAAAAATCGCCCAACTGTTCGCACCAGTAGCCAAGAATAACGATTTCATCTCCAAAGAAATCACGACAAAATGTCTACTTTTGGCCACATTTTCCGCGTAACCACCTATGGCGAGTCCCACTGCAAGTCTGTTGGGTGCATCGTCGACGGGTGCCCGCCCGGGCTCGAGTTGACCGAGGCAGACATTCAACCACAGTTGAGTCGAAGAAGGCCCGGCCAGTCTGCTCTTTCGACCCCCAGAAACGAAAAGGATAAGGTCCAGATCCAGTCGGGAACCGAAAATGGACGTACGCTTGGCTCTCCCATTGGAATGTTGGTTTTGAACGAAGACCATAGGCCCAAAGACTACTCGGAAACCGACTTATACCCCAGACCATCGCACGCCGATTATACATACATCCAAAAATATGGTGTCAAGTCTGCTTCTGGCGGTGGCCGTTCCTCGGCCAGAGAGACCATCGGCCGTGTGGCTGCGGGAGCTATTGCCGAGAAAGTGTTGCAAAAGGCCAACAACGTTGAGATTGTGGCTTTTGTCTCGTCGATTGGTGGGATTTCCATGAACAGAGATCCTCGTGATGAGGAGTTCCTCAAGTTGCTCAATACCATCACCAGAGAAGACGTGGATAGCGTTGGCCCCGTGAGATGCCCCGACGCATCGGTCAGAGACCAGATGGTGAAGGAAATCGAAAAGTATAGGGACGCCAAGGACTCAATTGGAGGCGTGGTCACATGCGTCATCAGAAACTGCCCCGTTGGCTTGGGAGAGCCTTGCTTCGATAAGTTGGAGGCAACTTTGGCCCACGCCATGATGTCGTTGCCTGCAACCAAGGGCTTTGAGTTTGGGTCCGGATTCCTTGGTACAACTATGCCCGGGTCTGCCCACAACGATGCCTTCTATTTCTCCGAGTCTGAAAACAGATTGAGAACAAAGACAAACTTTTCTGGAGGCGTGCAAGGTGGAATTTCGAACGGTGAGAATATCTACTTCTCCGTGGCGTTCAAATCCGCTGCTACTATCTCACAGGAACAACCTACTGCATCTTACGATGGGAAGGCCGGTGTATTGGCTGCTAAAGGCAGACACGATCCTTCTGTGACGCCCAGAGCTGTGCCTATAGTCGAGGCCATGGCCGCTTTGGTATTAGTTGACCAGTTGTTGATCCAAAAGTCGAGAGAATATGGTGCTACTATCGTAGGAAATTGATTTCAGAGAAGTGCGAGGTACGGCTTTGTCAGAATCAGGGAAGTTCGTTTTTTTTTTTTTTTTTTTTTTTTCGTGAATATATCATAATAGGGGAAGAGTTTTCGAAGTTGAAAGAGCTTTTGAATTTTTTGAATTGCTCATTTTTTCTATCTTTCATTGTTTTGTTCCTCCTGTCATCTGTATTCATGTATATCCCGTCTCTTTTATATAGGTGATGAATCATTCGCAGCTGCGTCTTGCTCAGGCCACTCCAGTGCTCACTGTTCATAAATCATATAGCCATGCTTTGAGGCTGATTGAAACCCTTAAGCAATTTGACGATTTTGAGAAAATCAATTGAAATTTTTCTTCTTCAGCCCTTTTTTTTTTTTTTTTTCAACTCGACGAATAACCTTTATTCTTTCATTTGCTTCGTCTCCTCGGCCATAGCGATTAGCAGATTGAGCACGCACCAGCCTGGCTTCACTCCCTCCATGCAATCCAGTTCTCGCATCCAAAGCCGCGAATCTTTCCCAACACGAAAATCGCCAGATCTTATCAAAAGCCGATCTCAACCAATTCCACAGCTCCTTGATCCGGCAAAATGATTGACAGATTCCAGCAGATCCTTTTGGCAGCCGTGTTTGGACTCATACTAATCTTGGTGGTGATCCAATATCAGACCTCGTCTGGTAACGAGCAAGGGCCCAAATCGCCATACTTTAAACCAACGTTCCTAATTGTTGGGGCAAATGGGGCAGGCAAGACCGGACTTTATCACAAACTTCTCAAAAGAGACGAGAGCCCGATATCAACTGTTTCGTCCATGGAGCCCAACGTGTCCTCGATTGGACTCCCTTTCTCCAACGAGTCAATACAGAAACAGTACCAGATCATTGATTATCCTGGTCACTTGAAGCACTCACAACTTTTGCAGAAGCTCATCCAGAGCGATATCACCGTCAGCAAACTCAAGGGCGTGATTTATGTAGTTGACTCCTCGAGTGTTAACTTGGGACAGGAGGCAAAGGTCACGGCTATAGCGAAAGAATTGTTCAATCTTTTGAGCATAACTGAAAAATCCTCCAGTGGCGTGGACTTCCTATTTGCCATCAACAAACAAGATTTGTTCGACTCTCGTCCGGTGCACAAAGTTAAGCAGATCATTGAGGAAGAACTAGGGAAGCTCATTGCAGACGAAATCAATGCCAGAGGCCTGGCCAGAGGCGGAAGCGGGATTGATAACGACGATATGGAGGATGGTGACGAGGAGCATTTCAGAAAAGAGGAGTCCACCCGCGAATTCTGGAAAGCTGTAGTTGGCTCGTCGAAGTTCAAGTTTGAGATATTAGAAGGAAACATGGAATTCATCGGGGGCTCAGTATTGAAGGGTGCAATCGACAACTGGGAAAACTGGTTTGACGAGAAAGCCGTTAATTATGGCGGGATTTAGTGTCCAAATTTCATGTTCATATTATCCGTTCTCTATCGGGTTCGGGGGTGTCTCAAAAGATTTCATGGACTGTTGCTCATTTTAATAGATGGCCCGAGCTTCAGTCAATCTTTGAATTTGGGACGGAGGGAAACACAATTCTAGTCAGTTCTGGCGAAGGTTTCGGTTTCTGCGCCCGGGTTTTGGCCTGTAGAGTGTTATTGATCCTCATTATGTAAACGTCCTTTGCAAGAGTATAATGCTGAAACTTAAAGCCGGCAATAGAGCTGTTCACCTCAGCTAGTTTTTGTTTCAAGCGGTTTGCATTATCCAAATACTCCTGGTAGGAAGCTTTAGTGTTTTTCAGATTGACGGCGTCTTCTTTGCTTCCCAGGCTAGAACTCAGATCGCCGTTTAATTTTTGCAGCAGAGAATCGCTCAACCCCATATTAGACATAAGTTTGTTCCACGAGTACGGTTTATTAGCGTCTGCAATATTGTTTGCATGACGAACCTCATCTTCGAGCTTTGCTTTATCAGCCAAAAGTTGCTTAAACGCGTCGTTCTCTGTTGGTGAGGCAAACGTCTTATCTTTCAAATGTAGCACACAGGTGTAGAAATGATCTGCTTTATTGGACGCGACCATCACCGTGCTTGTAGGTTTAAAGCATATGGTACATGGCCGTGAGTCAGAGTCAGCAACCTGTCTGCATCTGTACTCATTCGGAAATGGTGGTGTCGACATTAACCAACCGATTAGATCACTTGATCGATGATGGATGATTTGTCTCAGATAAGCGCATGGGTTCTCCAGACCAATTCGACCAAAATGCACTCCACCGAGTCCATCCGTGCCTCCGAGACTTACGAGGCCCCGGGACGCGGATTTTTCTCGGTCTCGCTGCCAGAATTTCGCGCGAGGTGCTGGGTTTGACTTTCTGGGAAACAAACAAAACACTCTTTTTCCTGGCGGTGCCTGCAGGATAAAATGTCGCGTTCACCCTCACGTGTGACCCAAATGCCTCAATGGCCGGCGGCCGGCGACATCATAACTTCAACAAACGGCTGGGCCACTTATAGGAGCAAGCCACCTGATTGTGCTAAGTTTTCATTGTTCAATATGTGCGTTTCATTCAGGAGCTTTCAAAAGAGTATTTCTATGTTAGTGTTAATGAGATAAAGAAGAGAACTGTTGACCTGACACTCGGGTTACGGCAGTCCAGAGGAAAGACTTCGTCCAGACCCAAGCAATAGATAAGAAATTTCACATTCTTTTCCCAAAAAAGTTAGGGTAGAAGCCGCGATCTGGCAAAACAGCATCTATCAACTTTTTTATGAGTTCACATTTATTACAAAGTAACTCTGTGTGGTCAGGGGAAGAGGCTGCGAAAAAGGCTCCATTTGAAGTAAGGTACTTCATTTCCTGTCAGCGGCGGCGCGGAAATGTCGTCACGTAAACAGTGTGAACGGCCCAAGAAAAAAGAAAAATCTTCTATTCGTCTTTTTTTATTTCGAAAAAAGGCGAAAATGTCGCACCAGTTCATCCCCTAATTGCTGCCTCACCCACTCTGCGCTCCCAAACGTTTCTGACTCTCGAGCACTGCAACAACTTTTCCTTTGGTGACTCACTTTCCTCCTACCCCAAAAAAACTGCAAACGGGCTCCTTGCGTTGCCTTTACTTTTACACTAGAACCTAACGCCACTCTCGTCTGGCCTTGTCTCTGGTTGTATTAATCACACCGGCCTCTTTTGTTTACCTTTTTTCCTCGGCACTTTTCGACGGCGGCATAAGGCACTCGTGTTCAAAAGAATTCCACCGACACCCAGTTGAATTCCTCCCACATAAGAGCCAATTTATCTCTCCAACACAAATAAAAAAAAAAAACTAAAGCTGCTTGGGTTTTAGAGATTTTTATTGCGTGCTGAAAATTCAACGTACCCCGAGCTGGTGATTTTCACAACACTCCCTCGAATTCCTGCTCGCTCAAGTAACATATCATGTCTGAACATCAAGAAGCTGACATTGACTCCATTGTCGATAGATTGTTGGAAGTCAGGGGCTCCAGGCCCGGAAAACAGGTGACCTTATTGGAGCACGAAATTCGCTTCCTCTGTACTAAAGCAAGAGAAATCTTCATCCAGCAACCTATCTTGTTGGAGTTGGAGGCACCCATCAAAATCTGTGGTGATATCCACGGTCAATATTACGATCTATTGCGCCTCTTTGAATACGGAGGATTCCCACCAGAGGCAAACTACTTGTTTTTGGGGGACTACGTCGACAGAGGAAAGCAATCCTTGGAGACCATCTGCTTGTTATTAGCATACAAGATCAAATATCCCGAGAACTTTTTCATTTTGAGAGGAAATCACGAATGTGCCTCGATTAATCGTATCTATGGTTTCTACGATGAGTGCAAAAGAAGATACAACATCAAGATGTGGAAAACTTTCACGGATTGCTTCAACTGTTTACCAATTGCTGCAATCATTGACGAAAAAATCTTCACCATGCACGGTGGGTTATCCCCCGACTTAAACTCAATGGAACAGATCAGAAGAGTCATGAGACCAACCGACATTCCTGACGTCGGTTTGTTGTGTGATTTGTTGTGGTCGGATCCTGATAAAGATATCGCTGGCTGGTCAGAAAATGACCGTGGTGTCTCATTCACATTCGGACCCGATGTTGTCTCGCGATTCTTACAAAAGCACGATATGGACTTGATCTGTAGGGCCCATCAAGTTGTCGAGGATGGATACGAATTCTTCTCCAAAAGACAATTGGTGACCTTGTTCTCGGCGCCAAATTATTGTGGTGAATTTGATAACGCAGGTGCCATGATGAGTGTGGATGAGAGTTTATTGTGCTCGTTCCAGATCTTGAAACCCGCTGACAAAAAGCCAAGATTTCCACCACCGAGCAGTACGGGAAACAACAGACCCGTCACACCTCCAAGGAAAGCCAAAAGAGGCACGAAGTAAGTGATTCTTTCTAGCTCGCGCCAGACGCGTTTGGACGAAACCAACTCTGTTCTTTTTTCCGCGAGCTAAACATGGCGGGTGTTTTGCTTAGCTTTGATCCGGTCTTCATATCTCAATGAGCCCACAGCTTCAAACTGCATTATTCCGTACAATCAATCGTCTCACTGCATCTTAATCAATCAATCGGGGGAACGGCGAAAGGGAGTCTCCATTGACGTTCAAAACAAACAGCCAAACACGCTATTGCATCACGTATTCATTTTTCGGAAGGAAAGTGTGAATCATGCCCGATTCTATTCTACGTAAGTCATTAAGGGGGGGATGGGGTTCTTAAATGATGGAGGGTGACTAAGTCAGTGTATGTAAGATTCACAGTCTGTCGATTCATTTGGCTGCCTCATCCTTAGTTCTTTCTTCTGTGAAGAATACAGACTGAAGGCGCAATTAGGAATTTATCGGCTACTAACAAATGTCATTTCCTGCCTCCCCATTAGTATATATAGGACTTCATAGTATTAGATAGTCAAGTCACGGGAAGAACTAACGAACATGGAAGCATGAAGCCATGGTGGACGGCTGCTACGGTTGGCGAATGTCATTGGTTGGTTGCGGTTGCAGTGGGGGATGTTATATACTGAATAATACAAGTTTAATTTTGATGAAGTGTATCAAGTCTGGGATGTAAATGTTTTGGTAGTTTAGTTGCACAGTACCAGAAGTACATTTTTTTTGGGAATTATAAGGGTCTAAAATGCAACAACCTTAACGTGTAGAAGGAAATGGAAAAAAAAAAAAAAAATTAACAAGGATTACTATACTTTGCTATTTTGGATAATACTGGGCTACAGATACGAAACACAGTGAAACATAACATCCTTGCTCGACTCATAGCCATTCCCTGCTTCTTGCATATCCAATTTCTAAGTGGCCAATCGTCGCACCCATTATGAGCAGTAAAACGAGGACATTCAAAAAGAACGTTTCGAAAACGATGAGAGACGATGTTTATTAAGAGTAGAAGTTGCCCCTATTTTTCCTCGTAATTTTCGCAACTTGAATAGTTTGTTGCGGTGGTATTGGCAGTCCAGACAAGGCCAAACGAGTTCAGTCTATTAAAGAAGGTTTGAAAAAACGCTGTCACACCAGTCACGTGAGCAGAATTCGCGAGGATAAGCGTTCCGCACTGCATCCACACCTCCCTCACTCTGGAACATTGACTGCGATAAAATTTTCCTCACATCACGGGGAAAAGACCGTGGGAGAGCAGTATGCAGTGCCCACGACCATCCGCACCAGAATGTGAAAAAAATTATCAAATCTTTCCTGAAGAAATGCTCGAATAGATACACAAACAGACAGAAATGGTATGTACATCGAGCCAACGGAGTGCTGACTAAGTGTGATGGACGGTATGGGTGGATTTGGTAGCTTAGGAATAAGGAATCAGTGGTAAATTCCCGGGGATTCCCGACTGAGTTTCTTCGCTGGACATGAGAGGCGAAAAATCAGCACTTTAATCCCTCTTAGTCTATAAAAACTGATGTAAACTATCATCATACATGAGTTTTCGCTCGGGTTTGAGCTCCTAATGTATGGAATGCTTGTTTCAACTTTGCTAGGTGACTATGGGCTAAGATAAAGGGAGATTTGCTCATGAGAACTTAGAACCGATCCCCAATTGATCGTATTATTCGATAAATGGTTCATCACGAGCCGTTGAAATGTTTTGAATGTGCCACTTATGATATTAAACTCGTATATCCACATACAGCATCACAGAACTTGCACAAACGCTTCAATACTAACAAATTCTCAGGTTTTAGTTCAAGACTTGTTGCACCCAAACCCAGCCTCTGAGGCCCAAAAGCACAAATTGAAGACTTTGGTGCAATCGCCAAGATCTTACTTCATGGACGTCAAGTGTCAAGGATGCTTGAACATCACCACCGTCTTCTCCCACGCACAAACCGCTGTCACCTGTGACAACTGTGCCACCGTTTTGTGTACCCCAACTGGTGGTAAGGCTAAGTTGACCGAGGGCTGCTCTTTCAGAAGAAAGTAAAAGCTTTCCGTCAAGTACGAATATCCACTCGCCAGCGCAAACACAACACAAAAACATTATATAACTCAGTAATGCATAATAAGTATTAGCAACAGTGTAGAGTACCACGAGGGGCTAAAAAACTTGTTAAAGCCTTCTACAAAACCGAGACCATGTTAACGATTTCTCCATTTAAAACCTATCTGAGAGAACTGATAAATACGCTCACGCCTTCCTATAACTTGGACTTGGAGTGGAAACGAATCACCTCGTCAATAGCTTTCGCCACTTTCTCCACGTTACCGTCGTTCAACCCGGCAACACTGGCCCGGCCAGAACTCACCAAGTACACACCATGTACCTTTTCCAAACGCTCCACCATTTCCGACGTCAACCCAGTAAACGAAAACATACCGGATTGGCTTGTGATGTGGTCCCAGTTCCCAGGAGTGCCCAAACTGACCAAACGCAGCTTTAACTCCTTTCTCATCTTTGTGATTCTTGAGGACATGGTGATCAAATCCTCTTCCCACTGAGATCTCAAGGAATCGTCGGTGAGAATCGTCGCCACAACCTTGGCCCCGTAGGCTGGTGGGTTGGAGATTTCCGACCGAGTGTACTTGTTCAATTGTGTACGGAGAGCCTTTAAAACCGTCTCGTTGTTGGATTTACTTTCAGTGCCTGGAAGAATCACGTGGAAGGCACCCACACGCTCTCCATACATGCCCATATTCTTGGCAAAAGACTGGCAAACGAGAATTGGCGATTTCACCACACCCAGATCAACGGCGTATCTGATTGGAGCCGCATCCTTTTCCAAGTTACCCGAGGCAAAGCCCTGGTATGCCGAGTCGAACAAAGGTAAGTGGTCATTTTCGGCAATGGCCTTCAAAATCACGTCCCACTCTTGAGAAGTTGGGTCCAATCCTGTAGGATTGTGAGCGCAAGCGTGCAACAAAAAGATGGACTTTTTCGGAGCCGTTTTGATGGTCTTGACGAACCCATCAAGGTCCAACTTTTTGTTTTGAGCGTCCCAGTAAGGATAAGTATCCACTTGCAACCCCAACGACGTAAATATCTGGTTATGGTTGGCCCACGTGGGCTTCGACAAGTACACCGTATGATTGCCCGCATAAAATTGCTTCAAAAAAAGTCCACTCATATGCAACGCGCCGGTTCCGGACAACGCCTGTTGCGATAAGAGTCTCGACTCGGCAATGGCTTTCGAGTCCTTCCCAAAAATCACCTTAGCTGCCTCCACCAAAAACGGCTCATATCCTGGAATGTTCAAGTACTCGTGGTTGTAGCCCTCAGACTCAATCAACTTTCTCTCTGCTTGTCTGACCGCAGGCAAAATCCATGGCTTGCCTGAATTGTCTCTATAAGCTCCAATGCCCAAGTCCACCCTATCTGGTCTGGTGTCGGCGTTGTACCTGGCCTTGAGCCCAAAAAGGGGGTCTGGTGGCAACAATTGGATCTGGTTGAAGTATTGCGACATTTTTTGAAAGGTTTACCTCAAATTTATTGCGTCCAGGTTTTGAAATGTGCTACTCCCGGCTGTACTTATACTTGAGAAGTAAAAGAAAGTGCAGTGCGGCATGGCCTTGCCAATTTCCGTATTGTTCCCCACGCTTTTGACTTCAACGTGGTGCACGGAGCGCGGGGTGAGGGGAAAGTGGCACGAGCCACGCACTTTAATTGATTGGGCCTTCTCCATAGCGAGGCAGAGTCAAATGAATTGATAGTTTAAGGGGTTGAAGATTGGAAGGGTGCAGAGAAAGAAAAGGGGGAGGGGGGATAAAAAAGAAAGAAAAATAGGGTTATATGGCAAACAGATCTTTACTTTTCTTTTCTAACGCGTTTTGCTTTTCTCTACTTGTCTTGACTCTCCGGGTTCCCTCTGCGCTTCCCTCTTTCCGAAAACGCCTCGGAACATCTCGGGACCAGGTGCAAATTGAGCGCACAGGTGATAAGATAAGGGTATTCATAACCAAGCTGAACCAGTACATGGCAATTGTTTGATGGTTTTCTGTTGCTCTGTTTATCATAATTTTCGAATTCTTATTATTTTTTTCTTTGGGCTTTTTATTTTATTTCTTCTTTTTCAGGAGATTGCTTGGGCCTGCCTTTGACGCATCAGGGCAATTCTACGTCGCCTTGAACAGAGGAACCTCGAATTGGTCTGCTACTGGCATTTTCTTTAGTAACGTTCTGTATTCTATAAGATCTCTGCAAGTATCAAAAGTCACATTGTCCTCTGTTTAAAATGTTTGGTTGGCGGTTGGTAGTTTATCACTGGTGATGTGCTCTTGAGAGGGCACTATCGTAATGCTCGGGATGTATAAAAGAGAAATACATCCCTCGGTCGGTATTCAAGGCATTATAATGCCTTTTATATGGTAGCTCCCTGATAATTGAGGCTTTCATAATATTTGCCGGTAATTTTGAGTTTGGCCTTTAAAGAAGGTGTATTTTTTCCAGCTTGTTTGGTGCTTTTTAAAATCATTGCGGGTAAGAAAATTTTTTTATCATTTGATGGCTCGAACTCCGATTTTTTGAAAAGTAAAGTTCTCAACAAAAGCCCATTTCGTTGATTAAATCTGCACTGGGACCTTAAACTAACAAAGCCAGGCTAAAGCAATTGATGGTATTTAAAAGTACAGAAGTATTAAAATATGAAATAAAAACCAATCAAAGAAAATACAATCAACAGCTTTCATAGAACTAGGACGACACATCTATGGCTCTTGTAGCAGACTTGTAACCAATAACTTCCACTCAACCGAGACAAATATATGTTCAACTATGATTCAATCAATGGTTATCAAATTGCCTTTTACATTAGTATATTGAAAATTGCTAAATGAAGTTAAAAAATTTGGGTGATTATATGTCTGGTTTTCAACCCCAAGAGTATACGCACTAGGTGGGTGCAAAAATGCTGCGCAACAACAATAATTTCCATCCATTTCGTTCTGCCCGGACATGATCAAATCAGGGCAACAAAGCTTTTTTCCAAGTCAAAGAACAGACGCGAATTTTCATGAATCCGCCCTCTGATTTTGCAATATAGTGAAAGAAAGTTTTGAAGAATGATTAACACGGGCGGCAACGCAGCAAGCTGATTGTGACCGTGTATCATTTCTTCTCATTTTCTGTCACGCTTTCCTGGTCCACTCTGGTGTAGTTCTCTTAATCTTGCCACCATTCAAAAGTAGTTGTGTTAACTGTAATTGATATTATAGCTTCCACTTTCAAAAAGCCTTAAACGAGTTCTGGGTTCATGAAGACTATTATTTTCTTTTATGTCCTTGCAGTAAAAGACAACGTAGACTTCGTTCTCAAGCGTATCCACTTTCGTGATGGTTTAGAAGGAAGGAATGACAAAGCTCTTGTAACAAAGGCTCAACAGCTCCGAAATTATCAACTTCGTCACCAAAGAGAAATTTTCAGTAGCTTTCTTTACCCCTAACTGATTTTCAAGAATAGTTCTAATCACGAGCCAAGACCACCAACTGCCAACATGAAGTCCACGAAAAGCACACAACCAATCAAGTACATTTTGGCTATTTGTAGTAAAGTGAAGGTGAAGATTATCACCAAAGCCCTTAAAAACTCTTGAATATGTTCGGATTCGTCTTCACTCGCTGGCGGTATGCTATTATCTTCATACGAAAAAGATGTGTCTTCTATATGTTCCGACATGACTTTTGGAGTGACAATTATTTGGTTATTTGGTGTTGAATTCCTATTGGGGAGAAGGAAGTTGGTTGAGAATTTTTGGGGTTTAAATTTGCTTCTCCCAGGTTTTGCTCTGCTCAAACCCACGCTTTCCCTCTAATCTTTACTCTCTTGAGGACATATGTACTGCCTGAATACTCAACTGCCAAACATCACTCTAACTAATCTGGTACTCACTAAAAAACAAATGTTAAGTCTTTTTTTTATTTTGCATTTTTCAAAGTTACGAATATTTTACCTGGCCCAAATCTCCTTTCCGTTGAGAACGATGCATACACACATTACTAAAGTTAGCAGTAGTCAAGAAAAGCAAGGGATCGTGACAGCTAAAAAACCAAAAGCCTAAAGGAAATTATTGGAAGTTTAGGTTGAAAAAAAAAACAAACAAAAACAACTAACTTATAGTTTGACTGCTTGACATGAGATAATAAAATCCGATAAAACTGCAATGTCTTGGTCGAAAGCAGGTGAAGCTGAAACGTACCAAAACGGTGACGCAACACACCGATAAGGTAGGCATTGTTTCGTGATGATCTAAGATAAACAAAGATAAAGAAAAAAATGAGAGCTTCCATATATAGCTTCCTCACAAAATGCGGCGATCATAAACATCTTGTCTCAGTGGTAGAGACTCGAAATCCTTACAATTCAACAACGAGCTTTTCTGCAGAAACACCGGCTTTCATGGTATCCACAGCCTCCTGTAGATACTCAAGACCATTCCCCAAGACTCTGGGCTTAAGTGGGATATCAATGGCGTTTTCTTCAAGTGCGCGTGGAAGGAATTCAGCGAAAAGCTCCCGAGCTACTCTTTTGTGCTCCTCAGGGTAGTTGGAGATCCCGAGATTGGTCCAGCTCTGGGTCAGTTTTGGCTTGAAATCGTCCGGATATAAAGGGGCACTGACAATGTGCGATACGCCCCCAGCAGCCTTTGTGATTTCGTCAGCCTGTTCAAAGGATTTTCCACTAGCAGCAGCAATCAAGGTTCCAACGAAGTCCGATCCGGAAAGAGAAGACGAAACTTCCTCAAAAATAGACACTTTTTTATAGTCAAACACCTCTGAAGCGCCAAAGCCACGTACAAGATCAAAATTCTTTTCTGAGGCAGTGGCCACTACACGGTATCCAGCAGCAATAGCCAATTGGATAGCATTTGCTCCAACGCTCGAAGCACCACCCCAAACAAGGACGGTTTTTCCGTTTTTGGCAGCTGCAGGAACCTGGGGCGAGCTAAGCGCCAAGTGGTCACTATGGAACAAACCTAAGGCAGCAGTAAAAGCGGCCAATGGAAACGTGGAAGCATCTACGAAGGAAACGTGATTTGGGATTTTGCTTGTGGTAAGCGTTCTGACGGCAGAGTACTTCTGGAAGCCGCCTTTATCCTGATTGGGCGAGAAAATACTTTCAGCCAAGGCCAAAACACGGTCTCCCTTCCTGAAGTGTTTGGCCGCTTCAGTACCCACGGAAATAACCACACCAGCAGTGTCCAAACCCAAGATAACGGGAAAAGATTTCACCAAAAAACCGGAATTTTCGATAATAGAGTCGATCGGGTTAATGGCTAAAGCTTTGTTCTCGACAACTATTTCGTCAGCAGCAGGCTTAGGAATTGGGGCCTCTTCTACAAAAAGTGGTTTCTGGGCACCTTTCAAGTAGGCAACCAAGTTGGCAGGGGACGACATATTTTGAATCAAAGTTTTGCTGATTTGAAAATAACAAATTTTTGTAAATCTGTGGTTTTGGATATTGTATTCAGAGTTACCACCAGATCCCGGCCAACGGGTGCATCCTTTTATTTAAACTGCTGTGAAAGATGTAGTTGAGACACGAACCATGGTACGATTGCCTGCGACTTGCGTCATGCTTAATAAGCAGAGAGCCGCATTGCAAGTGGACAACCATATGATGTTTTCTCAAAAAAAAAAAAAAAGAAAAAGAAAAAAGAAAAAAGAAAGAACAGTGGGAAGCATGAAGTACAACCCTTTGGGGAATCTTCCAACTAGAGTCTGAGTAAAAAGTGTACTATCCGGTAGTTTACGAGGAAGTGACTGGAAACTTGCACTTATTAAATAGGTTGGACTTTGCAAGGTTGCATCTGCGCGCATGAGGTTATAATCATTCATGCATTTTTTTCTTGACTAAACCAACGGTGGGGCTCGTATGAAGGAATAACTGATCTAGTGATCATCAAGAAAATCTAGTCTATTCCGCGGGGTCCGTCAGGCGCTGTCACGTTTTACCAAATCTTGCCAAATCTTGTAAAGTTCAGTAGGGTCTTCGAAGGGATTCGTTCGAAAGCGAGTTGACTGAAGGCCTTTGTCATAACAGACCTTTGAGCACCTAATGTTCTGGGGTTCCTTTGAGCACCTAATGTTCTGAGGTCCCCTTGAGCACCTAATGTTCTGGGGTCCATTTGACTAAGATAAATTCTTCTTTTCTTGTAGAAGCTGTTCAATTCAGTACAGTTGGACTCTTTCAAGCTTGTAGGGGACCGTGATTTATGAACGTAGGACACTCACTGTTGCAAGGTGATTGATAGCCTGAAGGCTGCGAACATTAGGAACAATAGCCCCAAAGCAGCGAAATCATACAAACTTTTGGATTTAAGAGGACGGGTAATTTGTTGGCCTATCCAATACTGAATGCGGTAAGAAAAAGACTATGGTTGAAAACGCCGGACCTACACCTGTCTAAGATATACTGATAGAGCAATATAACATAAAAGCATCAGCCCTGGTCAATACAATACCTACAGCGTTTCTACACGATTTTCAGGCAGTTGTCTTTTATTGGATTCTTTTGCTTTTTTTTTTCTTCTTTTGAATAACATAAACCGCGCTCCTTACCCAAGGAAAGCACGATCAAGGGTTTGTTCGATAGCTCAGTATCTGAGATCGCTTCTTAGAAAGATCCTTAAGAGGAGGTCGAGCGGTTGCAAATTCTTTCTTGATTATACAATCTTTGGCAACTTTGGCCATCTCATGACCAACTAGAAGAAACCCTTTTTTCGAAGAGCGTGCATTGGGATAAGAGAAAGAGGAAGATTTCATAATAAGATGGCGATCGATGGAAGGAGAGCCCGGTAAATACTCATTAGTAAAATTACAACTTGTTTAGCGAAAATTGAAGATCTCCGCAAGTACCCCTACTTTGTTTTAAAATAAATGAAAAGCAACTCGAAAGACTGTATCACTCTTCCTCCAGCCAGTTTCCTAAAGCTGCCCAAATAAAACAGTCGTGTATTTCATAAGATCAATAAAGTGAATTTCCATATATAAAGATTCTCAACACATTCCACCTTCTACTGGGCCCCTCATCAACACAGTAATTGTATGTATTATGAACCGTTTAACACATACTACGATGATTTCTACACAGCCACAATTTGTCTTCTGTACACCTTATCATAGATCTTTCAATGGTTGCTGCTTCCACAACTGAATAACTCCCTATTCATCCTAAAATAAAAAATGGCAATGCAAACAACTGATCCTTCTCTACACAGTTAAACTACCGAACGCACCTCGAAAAACCGCTTCAAGTAGTACACCTGGAACAACGAGTTAAGCGCCACCACGATAATTTGGAACACAGACCACCATTTCACTCTGGAGTTGGTTGATTCCGCAGTGTTTCTATGGGTTCTCTCTCTGATCACCAAGTAGTTCTGCTCGGCCTTAACGTCGCTGGTCAACTGATTCAACCTCAGGATAGAGTATTCCAAGGAGTCAGAGTTCGGGTCATTGACATCTATGTAAACAACACCGTGGACATTGAAGGAAACGTCCATATCGACTCTTGACAGCTTTTCGTTGGAAAAACAATATTGGTATTTGCCCTCCATATCCGCCTTCAACGTCTCGTCACCATGCTCCAGATTTTTCAAGGATCTTTCGATCCTTTGGTTGGGACCAATGATGTAGAAGTCGATGGTCAACTGTTCAGAGTTACTAGGATCTCTTGAACCCACCTGGTAACTGATGGCCAACTCGTCGTTTTTCTTCAAGTTTTCAAAAAAACACTGCTTGCCGTATGGCGGCAACAACGCCGTGTGTGCAGAAACAAGCGCCACAAGAAAGAGCCACGCTGCAAGTCTCATGAGTAACGATAAGAAGAAAAAAAGATGATTCTGGCGCCTCTCTGGTGTAAGCTTTTCCAGAGACGAGGTGCGTGTGTATGAGCGCGACTCGTCCATTGATGGTTGTGGTGGGCCTATCTGGTGAGGCTATCTGGTGAGGCTCGCTGGAGCGGGAAACGCGGTACGCGCACGCCCTGTTGGGGTTTGCAGGGCACATTTTCACATTTTGCAGCTATTGGTATCTTCAAGGAAATGACTGGGTGATGGGAGTGGTGATAGTTCTTTAGTTTATCAAATGGGTGAAATGTGAGTATTATTGTAAGTTTTATAGCAATCATGTATGCCCTCATTATAGCGCCCATATAGTATCGCTGTTATCGCGGTTCTTATACTAGTACCGTCTCATGACATATATTCACCCCTTACGGCACCATTCAACCCACCTGATCAACCTACCCTTGCAACTATCCCTTTTATTTCTTAAAACGAAATCATAAAAAGTCTTCAGATATCGCCAATGATCACATAAATACCCACGAACAACAAATTGCTCATCCCAGCCCTTCCCTCCCCCACAGTAATAACTAGCAAGCTAGGATTAGCACATTTCATGCTTCCCTCCAAAATATAGCCTTTAACTAACTCTGTAGATCACTCTCAGACTACTACTGTTATAACGGCTTCATGATCTCGTCATATAACATGCGCTTTAGCTCGTCTATCGACAATTCATCCTTGCGTCGATCAAAGTCAAAGAAATCTTCCGGGATAGGCTCGCACACGGGCTCGTCGTTTGGGTCATGATATAGCTCGAGGTATTGGTGTTTCAATGCCTTGTCCACGGTGATTCGCTTAGTTGGATTGAAAGCAAGAAGCTGTTCCAACAAGTCAAGCGCCATTGGGTTAATGTTTGGAATCTGGTTGAATAACTCAGCAAACAGCACTTTTTTACAGAAGGGAAGCAGCCGGATATATTCCCGGGCACGCTTCAGCTTGATGTTATAGTAGTCCTCCAGATTCGGCGTTCCGAGAACCTCCATGATTAGCCATAGCTGATTGTGGTAGTCTCTCCCGGGGAAAAGCGGTCTTCCGCTCAACATTTCCGCCAATATGCACCCTACACTCCACACGTCAATGGCTGTTGTGTACTCCTGGAATGTTAGCATGATTTCAGGGGCACGGTACCAACGAGTGGCGACATATTCAGTCATAAAACCAAAGTTATCTTCGGAAGAAGCCACGGATCGCGCCAAACCAAAGTCACAGATTTTGAGGTCACAGTTTGCGTTCAAAAGCAAGTTCAGCGGCTTCAAGTCACGGTGTAGAACGTTCGCCGAGTGCAACGCTTTCAATGCTCGTAACGTTTGGTAGATGAAGTACTGGATATGGTCATCCGAGAGCTTTTGTGTACGTATCACCTTGTGTAAGTCGGTTTCCATGAGCTCCTGGATCAAATAGATCTCGTTGAAGGACTCGTAGGAGCTGGGCCGCTGCAACGCCAATATGCTAATGATGTTCTCATGATTAAAATTCTTAAGAAGCTTCAATTCTCGAAGCGTGCGCAAACAGAGCATCAGGCGCTCAAAAGGCTCGATTTTCTTAATCGCCACCTTCTGCTGTGTTGGCTTGTGTATTGCCAGGCACACCACGCCGTAGGCGCCCTGGCCCACCACCTCCAACACCTGGTAATGGTCTGACACATTGAAAGCTACCGCGTTTGGCGAGGCGGGGAGCGTCAGGACCCGGCCCGAATCCAGCGAGCCCAAGTTGGCGTTTGTGTCTGCGGTGGCCAGGGCAGCTGGCATTCCTAAAGATTCCAGATTCATCATAAAAAAGCGAAAACCAGCAGGGTTGATATAAAAGGAGGCTGTTGCTTCTTTATAGTGGAGAAATGGTTTCACTGCGAAATGGCTCGTGTCGCGCGTATGCAAGGCACGAGTAAACGGTACAGGCTGTGGTGTGCGGCTTGAAAGCAGTGGACAGAAATAAACCATGCGACATGTGAGAGTATGTTTGGCAGAGTGGAAGAGGATAGGAGATTTGTGGATCTGTTTGGATTTTTATATTTTTTTGTGGTTTCACCGGACGATTTTGTATTCTAAGCTGCTTCAGGTGTTTTGGTGTTATATGTTTACTTGCTGTTTCTGTCGATTTTCCGTTTCCTGTTTTTTTTTTTTTTTTCAACTTTTTCTTTTTTTGGCCTCACCTGGACAGTCTGGGTCCGACCCGCCGCGTGTGAGAGGACGGTGTCGATTTCAAATTCCCACTTGTGGTGCGGCTTACGAGACAAGAACGGGTGGTTGAAAAAATGTGACACGACTTCAGAAAGGTATGTTTTGAGAAAAGTTCGGTAACGATCTGGGCGAGTTTTGAAAATAAACAAAAAAAAAAAAAAAAAAAAAAAAAAAAACCAAAAAAACTTCTGGGCCAGTTTTGAAACATCATCGTCATCGTCATCGTCATCGTCATCGTCATCGTCATCGTCATCGTCATCGTCATCGTCATCGTCATCGTCATCGTCATCATCATCATCATCATCATTATCGTTATCATTATCCTTTTTTTTTATAACTTTTTCTTTTTACTCTTTTCATTTCACGACGCCTTGTTCTCATTATATTGGCTTCTATCGCTCGTCCTCCATCGCTTGTCCTCCATCGCTCTTCCTCCATTCCATCTATTTATATCTCCCCTTCAAGGCCTTTACGTTGGTATATAAACTAGCAGACGTCACGTAATAGGCAACCAAAGGCACTTGCATCGCTTAGGTTAAAAGAGATCCTTGTAGATTTTAAAGACATAAGCTTGCAAAGAGGGACATCCTTGCTGAAGTTCAGCGTAGAGTGAACCGCGGTTCGCCACAAGTCATGCACTCTGAAGCTGTTGGAGGGGTTTTTTCTATAGATTTTTATAGCTTTTGGTGGAAGTATACTGGGCAAGCTCAGACTACGAACGCCTCCTCTCTAATCAGATGTATCATTGAAAAAAATAAAAAAAAGCTTTTGGATAAATAGCGTCCTCCTAGGCCTAAGACCTTGACCTTACACCTCGAGACATGCTCGCTTGTTTCGCTTATAACGATTGTTGCGACCGTTTCAGGCAGGTCGTGCACACGCCCCCAGATCCATTGGGTGTTTAGTTGTGGCGTGCATACTCTGAAACACCGGTGTAACTGATATAAAATAACTTTTTCATCAAAACACTCAAGAATACAAACGGTACCGAAGGGAAGGAGACATTAATATTAGTGTGCCGAGGATGTCATTGAAAACGGGTTTCTTCCCTTTTCGCAAAGAATCCAAATCAGGTAATGCGGTGGCGCGTGGTTCGGTGCATGAACGTGACACATGAACATGAACGTGAACATGAAGGTACGGTTTACCGTGTTAATGAAGTCCCCTTTACTAACCCGATGCATCAGTATCGGTGTTTCGGACACGCAAGATCAAGCTTAAAAAACAGTTTTTTCGCAGTTGAAAATAACAAACACAACCCACACTAGCCTAAAACACCAACCAAAACAATAAAAACATAAATACACTGGGCACCCGATCTAGGGTGAGACTTCCATGCTCATGCTCATGCTCATGCTCATGCTCATTCTCATATTCATATACAGACATAGCTAGCTCCAGCTACTCTACTTCTTTCTTCCAAACAAACCCTTCTTCTTCTTCACCTCCGGCTTCAAAGACGAAGCGCTGTAGTTATTTGCCTGGTACACCTGCTGATTAGCACCACTGAATGAAGCAACCGGCCGCGAGTACCCTGGTTGCGAGGACTCGGACCCTTGCGTGCTCATGTTTTGGTGAGGAAAGTCCTCGTGGAATCCCCACCCTAGACGGTCACTTTCGAGTTGGTCCCGGTACGACATGTCGCCAGTTATGGCGTACTCAAACGCCCGGATAGTGTCTAGCGGCCTCTCATTCCTGCTTCTCGTTGGATTCAGCACATCCGCCTGTCTGATTCTGTTTCCAAAAATGTCCTTCAAATCAGCGCTTTCGCGCGAAAGGTACGACATTTTTCTCGTGAACTGTGCCTGGTTGGCCTCCTCGAAGGGTTGTGCTTCGTTGACGGCGGACAAGATAGGATCATGCATCTTGGACCCATCTAATTTGTTCTCGTGCTCGTGACCGTGCCCATGGTATTGTTGGGGGTGGTGGCGGTCTGCGTCTTGTCCTCCGCGCGAAGCTGATCTGAAAACAGCCATATTTGTGAATTATTGATGGTGGATCCGGGTAATATTAGTGGGTGGAGTGGGATCAAGGATCAAGGATCAAGGAACAAGGAACAAGGATCAAGGAACAAGTAATAAAACGATCAAGGTATCAACAAATCAAAAGCGTTTTGACAGATAAACGTTTTCCAGTATGCTAGACAACAAAACGATTCACCGTATTCTTGAACAAAAGCGACGGAAAGAAAATAGCAAAAAAAGCCTTGAAAATTCAGCGACAGATTTCAGCAAACAAGCGGGAGGTAAAGAAAAAGCGAGAAAATTTCGTGCTGCTGCTTCCCCGGAGCCTGCCGGCCCTTATACAGAATCCCCCAATTCTCGGTTGCGCGAGGCACACACTGCACAGCCTGGGCATCCTTGCTCTTGTCATGCGCGTGGCTTGTTGCAGTGTCCACGCCTGAGCAATCCACCGAGGGTGACGTTCAGCGAGAAAGGAGGAGAATTTGGACCAAGAGTTGGAAATCACGATTCATTCAATTTTTTGAGAAATTGGCTTTGTAGATTCGTGGCTTCTTGCATCCTTCTTCTTTGCTTGATCCGGATCCGGTTTCAAGTTTATTTTTCATTATTTTTCATTCTTTCATTCTTTGCAAATTTATTTTTCTCTTCCTTTCTCTTCCTTTCTTTTCCTTTCTTTTCCTTTCTTTCCTTTCACTTATTTCAACGCTCGGGAATCGAATCGGGTGCATTATACTGTAGCAGCGTTGCTTAGTGTAACTCCTTCGCAGTTCGCGTCCTCCGTCCACGTCTCTGAATAGGCTTTTCCTAAAGTGCGCGGATAGATGCGGCATCGGGAAAGAAGAATTTAATCGACCATTAAAATTGAAATACTTCTTGTTTGGCTTCGCTTCAAGCCACATTCAGCAATATATTGAGTATTATTCACCAAGGTAAAATTTGGTGCTAAGTATGAACAGCTTCCAAAGCTTGGTTGTGCTGCTTTGCTTCGTCAACAATGGAAATTCAAAGTACTTTGACGTAATAAGTTCCTTGTGAAGTTCCCTGCGAAGGTCCTTTTGAAAGTACTATACGCAAGCTGAGCCCAAAAGTGCTAAGCCCAATAGTACAACAGGATCTATCATTGAGCAAAAACAAGGAAAGGGTGAAATTTCTCGTAGACAAGATGGAAAAACATCTAGGTTCACGCAAAACGGTTTGAAGCATCTGAAAAGAAAAAGCCGTGCCCTCCAAACAGACTCTGTAGCATCGGGATTTCTCTTTGATACTTGATTTGATAACACAACCCAAGCTCGTATGTGTTCGTAGATAAAAACCCACTCATGCAATGTTATTTTGCTTCTTGAACTCGTCCCAGGCCTTGTTCAATGCAACAAATACAGCCTGACAAATCATTTGGTCTTCAAGCTCGTATCCGCCCAACTTGTCTGGGTGGATGTTGCTAATGACCTTCATGTAATTGATTTTCACCTTTTTCGTGAGCATAAGGTCGTTGATGGTGATTTTTTTGTCGGAGATAAAAGAGAAACCAAGCCTTTCGGGAAGCACGTCACTCAAAGACATGAGCAAACTTCTCAAATTATCCTCCTTGCCGTGGCTCCATTTCTGCACACGCTCATGTACCGCGTCGTGCAATTGGAACTTTTTCTCTTCTTGCCGTTTTTCCTCCAAATGGCGATCTTTAACCTGACTGAGGTGCTTGGTGGATTGCGCTTTTTGGGCAGAAACCGAGGGTTTTGGTGGTGCTTTCGGGGCATGCTTGGAAGGGTTAACTATATTGTTTACCCGACGTTTTGCATCCATTGTCTTTTTATCATTCACGCCAAGTTTGGTAATTAAAACCATATAGCATTCTAGCGAAGCCTCGAAGTTCTCGAGCATTTCCAAGCTTTCTGCCTTTCTCGCCAAGAGCCGCACATACCAATACTTGATATTCTTATCATGGATCAACCATTCGGTATCGGAAAAGTGGTCTCCAACTAAAGTTAAACCCTCCTCACAGTGCTGCGAGGCAAGGCGATAATTGCCAATTTTTATGGCCGTTAAAGCGAGATTAGAAGTGATGACGATCCGAAGCTCGTGCTTCTCCGGTAAGCTCTCAAGACATTTTGTGTATGCATTTAACGCATGATCATAGTCCCCTGAAGCGAAGGCCTGTGCACCATTTGCCTTGTGAGTTTCATAATCTGACCGAGAAAACGTATTGAGTGGTTCCGAAGTTGCGGGTCTCAGAGTTGAGGGCAGGGCCAGTTTTGCTTGTTTTCGCTTTGAAGAAGAACTGTATGATTGTTCTTCTTGTGCCGTCTGTTTAAACTGCTGAGCACGTGATAGCTGCAGTGTCGGTATCAGCGTCAGTACTGTGCCTAATCCAAGCAAATCTTCTTCTGGCGTGATCACTGGGGATTTCTTTGGAGAAGTAGATTTGACAGTTGAAAGCGTTGGACCTGATGAAACAAAAAGATCGGACGTTTTTGAAAGTTCGGACGTCTTAGGCCTAGACTGCCTGCTTCTCATATCAGTAGGAATTCTTGTTTCCTGACCAATTATGTTGTCTTTGTTAGGAAGCACCAGACTTTTGGAATTATTTTTTCTGTCCATGGCTTCTAATCTTTGCCGCTGCCTCTCGATTTCTTTTTCTCGCTGTGCTTGAACTATGCGGCGAATCTCCTCAGCGTTTATATTGTCTTCGTCTGTACCGTAGTCCTCATATGCTCCACCATCTTTTTTCCTTTCCATAGCCCGGTCCTTATACTTATGCTGGCTTGAGATCCACGCAGGCATGTCATTACCATCACGGCGACTTCTTTGGTTTTGAAAGTTGTTGATATTTTTGATGACGGTTTTTTTCGATTTGTCGAGAAACCATGACGCCTTCTTCACAAACTCACTGGACATGTCTTGCAATGTACCACCAATTTCCTTAGTTAAAGGCGTCTGTTTATGATGCGGGGAACGGGATTCTGGACGAACACTACTCATTACTATGAGACGGCGGCATTTCTCGAAGTCCGTGCCAACTCTATCGATCGCCTTATTGGCGATATTTATGGGAAATCCTTCGGCCATAAGTGCTGCCAAAACGTGATCTCTTTCAGAAGACTCCTCAATTTCAGCATTTCGTAAACGCTCGCTTGTTTGTGTTTTAGACACGTTTTGACTTTGAGCCTGTTCTGGGGTTTCCACAACGAATGCATCGGTGAAGTCATCATCAAGAAGTGCGGCCTCCTTAATCGATTGATTATTCAGTGTAGAGCCTAGAGAACCGCCAAAAGTATCGGTTTTTTTGCCCTGTTTTGGCATAGTTAGGGAACTAGAACCAGAATTGGACTCAAAGAAGTCAAAAGGATCCGCACCCGAATCATTTATGCCACCTTTATCACCGGTGGAGGAATTCTTTGCTTCAAACACGGCAAATGGGTCATTTTCCACGGCAAAAGTGGTGCTGGAATTAGAAAAGCCGCCATTTCCACGTGCAGTGGCATTCACAGGCGTATGCGGTATACTGCCAGCGGGACTCAACCCGGAACTGGGCGAGAGAATGTCCAAATTGCCCCAAGAATCGTTGATTTTCGGGCTTGGTTGAGCCTGAGCCATCAGTTTTTGGGATAAATCGTTCAAAGAAGTGCTGGGGGAGGATTTCACCAGCCCACCATGCGCATAGTTGAAAAGATCGGAAAATGCATCTTTCTTCGGAGGCACCATGGCGGCTAAAAGGTGAGGTGTTGGGTGATTCCGGTGACGCAATCCACACTGTTGGCCAATGCTGGTGCCGTTGCCCGAGATCACGTGACTGAGCTTAAAATAGAATTATGCAAAAAGAGCCCACCCGACCGAAGGAAGAGATAAAAGCCTTCTTCGTGAATCTTAGGGAATTATAGTGAACTCGTTTCAGCAACCAAATTCCACAGCTTTATATCAACTTTTTGGCTGTTTTTTTCCTATACCCTCTTCAGTGTTTTGCAGCCAAAGCTGCCCCAGAAAGAAATTGGATGCTTTTGCAGAGCCGCAGCCGGCAGAGGAGTCCGCACCCGTGCACCGCACATCAGGCCTTCTCATCACTTGAAAATTTCCATCTGGAGCTCACCTACAATACTTTCAGCCAACAAATATTCGAATATGCATTTGATGTACACGATTGGCCCAGACGGCAAGAGAGTCTACACCTTGGCTAAGATAACAGCCGATGGTGAAATCACGAAATCTGCTCATCCTGCCAGATTCTCGCCCGATGATAAATACTCAAGACAGAGAGTTACGTTGAAGAAGAGATTTGGAATGTTGCCTACTCAACAGGAATAGTTGGGAGCCTAGGGTAGTTTGGAGCCTAGGGTAGTTTGGAGCCTAGGGTAGTTTACGAGCTGAATATGGCTAAAGGGTTCAGGTTGGACAGGCCAAAAGGCCGTAGATAGTTTGTACCATACATGCATGTTAATAAAAGATAATCTAGACAAGTCCATGAGCCAATGGTTGAGACCATGACACTTAGTAGGATTATAAGAGACAGATGTTAATCGGATTGTATGTGATTGTAGTGAGATTGAAATTTTCGTGTCTTATGGGAATTTACTACTTATGTTCATTTATGAGCGTTGGTTGATTGTTGTAGGATTTATCACCAGCTCTATCCACTAGGATTATAGCATAATGCAGGCATTTTTATAAAGAGAAAAGTTCCCATGATGCCTCGATAGCCAGTTTTGATCAATATCACTAACTTTTGTTTTATTGTCTTTCTGTCTCACCTGATTGATGGTGATAACCATTTTCTCCGCTGTGGTTTAAACTGATAGCCTTAAAATTGCAGGTGTAACAATTTAACTTTTGCAATTTTGCACTGATTTCGTTTTGGCATATGGGTTGGGAATGCTTGGACCAACGAACTAGAAAGATCATGCAACAAGACAAATAATCATCAGGTAGTTCGTGGCTAGCGGGCGCAACATTAACGACGTGGAACAACCAAAAATAATGAGCTTCTCATAGTGTGACACTCTAAGTGGAAATCAGTGAAAGCCAAGAAGAGTTTATATCACGTGCCGCATTTAACCAGTGTTTTTTGATCACTAAATCAGGTAAAGTTTCCAGAAAAAGTTCAGGATGGTCTCCGTCACGGTTTTCTGGCGACTAGAAGGTGTGAAATTTAGACCACAAATCTAGAACACGTTCTCAGAAAAAAGAATAAAGAAACCGAGTCTTTCGTTGCGAGAAAGCGCTTCAACGAAACACGAACAAGAAGACACCTCTGAAAAGTTTGGTAATGAAAGCGCCCTCTGGATAAGTTAAATGAAGTGGCCCCAAGTCAACCCCAAGTCTTGGTTATCGGCATTTTTCTTCTTCAATAAATCCTCAGCAAACACGACCAAAATACCAGCAAATTTTTTATTTTCTCTCTTGGTAAAGAAAGCTTCTCCAATATTTTTAGCTTGATTTGATAAAACCTCAAGAAGGACACTGAAGAAAGTAGCTTAAGAAGATAGGGATATCTATGAGGCCACTAAAGTGGGTCCCGTAATTGACCTGTGGCTTCAAGATTGAATTCAGCGGTTTTGGTATATTGCAGCCACATCAGAGCAAGCACATCAAGCTCCTTATTCTTGTTATTGATCTCATTAAGCGTCAAGTTAATGTCGTAAACAGACTCATTGAGTGATTTCTGACGGTTAGCAACCTATGAAAGGTGAAGAAAAGACGATCGTTATCACATACCATGTTGTTGACTATGCGCGAGAGAAGCGCCACCTGGACTTCATCGTGAGGGTTATCCATTTGCTGCGGAGGCGCCATTTCAGTGCTGGAATAAGTGTTGAAAGTTGAGATGGTGAATCTTGAAGTTTGATTTGTTTTCGAATGCGCGCACTTTATTATGAGCCTGGCCGTGAGGGTGCGAACGTGTTGCAGGTGCAAAATTAGCTAGTTCATGGAAGGTGCTCAATTTGGAATTCAAGGTATCTGATCTGAGCAAGTAAAGGGTTGATTTTTGGATAAGGTTGGTGTGTAATGGGATTTTTGAAACTTAAGAATGGCCTTGATTCTATTACTGTGGGAAGTTAAGAAAAGTCAAATTTTGTGGTTTTGCACATGGGAGCGTATGGCCAAGAGTCCAAGATTTGGCTTGATGTGCAGTTTGAGAAAAGATTGGATAGATAGGATCTTGGACGTAGTAGAGAAAACAGCGTAAAAAATATCGTGTGTCAAAATTTAGGGTTGACGTTTTTTGACGTTTTTTTTTCTTTTTTCCTATTCGCTTTATTTTCAATCCTGGTCTACTCTTAAGGATATTTTACATTTTTCAATTCTCTTAGATCGAGTCTCTTCTCACTTTTCACTGGGATTACAGTTAGCACAGGGTGAACATTGAGACAGAACTTCTTCCTCTATAAAGACCCGGATTTCCAAGTACCCCACTTATAATTTTGGCGTTTCTACAAAAAAGCAAAAATCTTCTACATCCTACAACTAACCTAGGTTTTGACAATATCTAATAAAGTTTAGCGGCCTGTGGATTGCGATGGTGGAAAAAGTGTGAAGCACAAGTAAAAGTCTCAGCTTTTCCCATCGGGTCCGACTTAGGAAAAGACTTACATAAAAGACTTTCTAAACATTTCTTTACATTCCTTTCACATACGAGGTGAAAAAATGACAAGTCAACGAGACTCGCAAATTTTTCATTTGATTCAAGAGGCCTTCTCTTCATCAATATCCTATTAAATCACCCACAGTTCCTTCAGAGAGCCTACTTAGTAATCCTGCTCCAATCCCACGCCCATTTCCCAAAACAACATCTTTCATAAAAAAAAGAATGACAGTCTCACAAAAACTTACCTTAATAATACCTTACAAAAATCACATGCCAGCATCTTAGAACTTTGAGCTGGTCACGTGTGGAATCCAAAATCGTTCATGAGACTATCGACGTCCTTCCAGAGCAAGTCGTTGTTCATATCGAAAAGGTTCAGTTCCAACATACCCGGAGTTTCGTTCACCAGATAGGTATTTGGGTCATGGTTTCCCATGTCTCTGGGAACTTGTATGGGTAAATTATACTGCAGAGCAGGCTGGTCATTACGGGGCTGGTCCTGGATCATTTGAGCATTTGAACCCTGAACATTTGAACCCTGAACATTTGAACCCTGAACATTTGAACCCTGAACATTTAATCCCAGACCAGTTAAACCCACACCAGTTAAACCCACACCAGTTAAACCCACACCAGTTAAACCCACACCAGTTATATTCTGAACCGTCTCATTAGAAGGCACATTGTTGTGAATAGCCTGCGTCTTCCCACCATTGCCTACCCCATCAAAACCAGAAGGAGATGCCTGGGTGCTTTTGAATCCAATACTGGGCAGCGAGTTTGTGCTTGTGTTAGCCATTTTGAACACCGAGGATCCGCTCGAAGCCGAGATCGGCTGGGGATCTAATGGGATAGTACGGATGATTCTTCTTGCTTTGGACTCGGCATCGTGAACGTCCGAAAGCCGCCGTTTTCTTTTGGATTTGCCGAAGCTGGCATTGCTTCCGGGGGTAGTTTTTTGACTGGTGTCTGCCAGCAAGCGGTTCTCGGAAGCGCCTGGAATGTTCTGGGGAGTGTATACTTGGCCAGAGTTTATTATGAGACCCTGGTCAGTGCCCTGGCCATTATCACTAGCATTAGCATTGGTATTATTCTCGCATTGATCATCACCTTCATTGTCTTCTTCATCGTCATCATCGTCTTCATCATTATCATCATCATCATCATCATCAACCTCATTATAGTTGCCTTCATTTCGGTGACCCTCCATACCGTTATTTGTCCCGGTCTGGTCACGGAGGTCCGTCTTGATATTGAGCTTGGCCATGCCCACTTGGTCCCGAAGTAACGACAAACAATCAAAAAACACCGACGCCGTCATTCGTGACTTAATCTTCAAGTGTAAATCTGCTGAATTTTTCTCGTCAAGCGTGCGGAATAACTGCCACATGTTGCGCATGATGCCACTGGCCCGATATGCAATATCGTGCTTGAGCACAGATGCTTTTCCAACCAACCGGATCGCACTCAAATATATGGTCTTGGCATGCTCTACATCAATGACGTTTTTCAACGGCGAGTTGGCGAGTTTCACAATGATACACGACGCCTGCCAGATGTGGAGAATTGATACCACGGGCAAATACTTGACAAATGTCTTGGCCTGGGCCTCACACATATCCACATGAACCATTAGGGCCATGGCTGCATTGAAGAGGCGAACAAGACCCTTGGAGAGCTCGTGCAGCGGAATGTGGGGTGCGTCCAAAAAGTAGCATGTGAGCAAATGGATGCGAGCCACGAGATAATGGAACTTGCGGTGGCCGTCCTCGGAGCCCAGCTCGGAAACAAGCCTTATTTCCAAATCGTCGAGTTGTGTGAGCAACACTTTGACCAAGGCTATGCGCTCGTTGATATGAGTGAGCCCGGTGTCGGTATTAGCACCCAGGGTCAATGTTTTGGCCACTTGGTCCTCGAAATGGGCGATTTCCATAATGTGGCGCGTCGAAATTGGAAGTATACATGTTTGCGCTACCTGAAAATCAAACTGGACGAACGCAGGAAACCCAAACGCGGTGGCGATGGTTTCCGACACAATGTTACATAAGATCCACGTCTTCATGTGCTCCTGGGTCGTGGCCGAATGTAGGCCGATCCGAATGGCCTGAAAAAGAGCCGCACCAATAGTGTTCCACGACGAGTCTGCGCTCAACGACGACGTGAGCGGAGGCCAAAGTGAGTAGAGAATAAACGCCTGCACCGAGTATACAGAACACGCGTTAAGAATGGGCTCGTCGTCTTCTGTTGGATTGTACCTTGTGATGGGAGAGATGGATATCTCTGCGAGGATGTTTTTCACTAATGGCGAGAGACTCAAAAGAAGCAGTTTATCGTGGTCGAACCGCCGGAGCGCCACAAACATCACCACCCAAAATAGCGCGGGACAGAGCCGGTGGAGACGTTCAGGCCCTTTTAGAACATCCACCACCGGTAGTATTGGGTGATAATGATGCACATACTCCAAGTACAACAGGCGGATCGTCTGCGGGGAAAGCAGGATTGACTCGAGGGTTTTCTCCTCGCAAAAAAGCGCCACTTCAGGCACCTCCACCGTTTCGGGAAGGGTCAATTTAGCCTGTGGTGCTTGGGTCGAGCTTATACCCCGCTGTAGGGCGTCTTTTCCGGCCGAAATTGCCTGGATTTTGCCCACTGATGCTACCGGAGGTAGCAGCGGTTCAAGCAGACGAGCTGGTAGCCCCACAGGAGATTCAACTTGCACAGGAGTGGCACTGGAAGAGATGGTATCAGAGGCAACGAAGGCCGCTAGATTTGGTGCCGTTTTATGAAAGTCCACCACGGCGTGCGGATCCTGGAAAGAGCGTTTTAGCTCAAGAAACTCCCGCTCAATCCTCTCCAAATGTGCCCGCTTGTCTTGCCGCCGGAAACTGGCTTTTACTTCGCAAACCAAGTTTTTTTTGGTACACTGAGTACACGGTAGTGGGTGTCTTTCGTAGGCGTCACATTTGGACTTCTGCTGCCGGCAGCACGTGCACGCCATTTTCTTAAGTTTGTTCTGCCGAGCAAGAGCAGCATTCTGCATGTTTTGCAGGGAGATTTCGTGTGTTCCAAGAGGAGGAACTGAAACAGGTGTTTCGCTTTTGATAGGAGTTTCTCGCTGATGGAGCTCATGCGACATATTGGCAATGTGCGCCAAACGGTCAAGCGATGAGTTTTCCATGGACACAGAGGCGAATAGTATCTGACAGGTTAGATTAATACAATGGAATTTTTAAGGTTATTATTTTTATTTTGCAATGTCAGTGCTACAGGTTCAAGATCCAGTGTTGTATTGTTCTTCGATGAGATGCTCATTTCCTAGATCGGAGTGCATACAGGATGCCGTGCATTGGTGTCACGAGAACAGTGAAGGGAGGTTTTATAGAGCGTATTGGGCAGGTTTCAAGCAAATTTCCAGTGATTTTGAGCCCAGATTGAAATTAGGAAACAGAAATAGATGGATTGGTCTTGTTATGTTTTGTGGTTTTCCTGCTCTATTGCAGAAATTACTGTCACACTAGTTTTGGAAAGACGCACCCTCGCATGAACGGAATGTGGATGGAAATGCAAGACAGCACCAGCTCCAAGACATGATTAGGCAGGAAAATTTGCATGGTATTTGGGGTATGGTTATGGAGGAGTTTGATTTGAGATATTGGTGAGTTTGAAAGGAGTGAATGTTTGATTAAGTTAGCTTTGAAAAGTTGTATGTGGGGGGATTATAGTACCTATTTATCTCAACTGGATTGGAGGCACTAGTGCGGAGAAAAGGAGTTTCATGAATTGTTTCAAAACACACTTTTTTCGAGATTTTGTTTGTTTGTTCTGCAACAATATTGAGGAAGCTTTTCATTATTTGGCCTGAAGAGCTAGCAAAATCGAATGGGGCTTTGGCAGGTGTCGACATGCAAGTGGGGAAACAGGTCACGTGACCTGGCAGAGAATGGATTAATTGGTCACCCTATCATTCGAGACACCATTGAATTTACGTATCGCGACTGGTTTGCACAACAGATTCCAGAGTATTTTACAGCTCCCAAATTGAAAATATGTGGAATCTGTGCTCTTGTCAGGGCTCTTATATCTGCTAATGTTTAAGTGCTTCTAGTGAAATAAGACTGGCTTTCCGACACTTTGGGTGCGGGAAATCCGGCCATTATATAGTTGGAGCTGACACTGGGGCGGCTGAACACAATGGTAGTAATGAGCGCAATTCCAGGATGTAATTCCATTGCCCGAACATTACTACTGCAGGTTCTCATTGGTAGAGGGTTAATTGCAACTTGCCTATATGGGACACCTTGTAGTTCTGAACAGCACCAAAACTGCAGATGAGTTTCTCTATATCATTGCGACTTGATCAACACAAAGCCTGCCCCGAACTTTGTCCCACAAATCGCAAAGAAGAAATTAATGCTTTGGGAAAAAATCAATCCGATACTCCAAAAACATCAATATCGTACCTCTCTGATTACCAGAATATACTGCATGCGGCCGAGATTTCGACCTCATCCTGCACATGGTCATCCGGAACAATCTGTTGCTGCAACATTTTACATACGATCGATACCTTTCTTTGTACCAGAGAGATTGTACACCAAGTCTCTCGAGAAGTGCTGTGTGATAGGAAATCCGTGAAAAAGAAACTGAAGCAGGTATTCTTCACCCAGCTCTGTCCCCACTTTCTGCCAGTCTCTTCCAGGCCATAATAGCACCTCACCATGCTCAGAACCTTTCTCAAAACTCCTCTAGATGTAAAGCTTCTTCTTTTTTCCGCTTTACTACGGAGAGCCAGTTTTGGACTCACAAACCAAGTGCTAACATTATTTCTAGAAAGTGTTGGCGTATCCAAGCCAAAAATCGGCTCGTTTATGACATTGACGCTTGCCGGAGATACTGCAATTTCATTAGGACTCACATGGTTTTCAGACCATATGGGACGGCGCGTAGTCATGGTCACGGGATGTATCTTGATGCTTCTTTCCGGGCTTGTGTTTGCACAGTATAGTGATTTCTGGGTGCTTCTTGCGGCGGCTATTTTGGGGGTCATTTCCACTTCTGGAGACGAAACAGGACCGTTTAAAACGGTGGAGGAAGCATGCTTATCCCAACTTACTTCTCCGTCTCAAAGAGCGCATGTGTTTGCAATCTATGGGCTTCTAGGGACGATGGGGTCTGCTCTAGGGTCTTCTGTTTGCGGGTTTTTGGTCGAATATTGGATCCGGTCTACTGGCTGGTCGACGGAAAAATGTTACAGGGCTGTTTTCGTGGGATACACTATACTCGCAGCAGCAAAACTAGTTCTTGCGCTCTGTTTATCATCAGAGTGTGAAATTTCACACATTGAGCCAAATCATGAAGTCGTTTCTCAGGGGACTGAAAGCGTCAAGAATCAATTGCTTGAAAGAGATTCCTTAGAGTCTGCTCCTTTGACTGAAGCGTCGAGTTTACTACGCGAGGAAGCAGTACAAGGAGTGCAAGAAACACACGAAACACACGAAACACAAGAAACACACGACACAACGACTTTGTCACCACATTACGGACTTTCACCTCAACTGAAAAGGTACCTTTTTAGACTTCTAGTTGTTTTCATGTTGGACTCTTTTGGGTACGGGTTCATGCCGCCTGCTTGGATAGTATACTACTTCCGCACGGTGTTTTTGGCCCCACCTTCCGCTTTGGGAAGCTTGTTCTTCTTCACAAATATGGTGGACTCGCTTTCATCACTAGCCTCGTCTTTCACTTTTTCCGTTTTTGGGCCCGTCAAGGCGATTTTGGTGGCGCAGCTCCCAAGTGCACTTTTCTTTAGCGTGATACCGTTTTGCCGCTCGTACACTTTAGCTGCCGCCTTTTATTTTTTGTTTTGTGCGTGTGCCACTATGGACGTAGTTCCGCGTCAGATTCTACTCACCACAATCATCCCTAAACAGGACCTAATTAAAGTTTTGGGGATAGTGAATGTGGCGAAAACGTTTGCTCGTTGCATTGGGCCTCTTTTCACGGGAAATTTGGCAGAAAAAGGGTACCTTTATGTGGCTTTCTATGTGAACGGTGGGTGTCTCTTTTTAGCTGATACAATTCTTGGATTGGGCTTTATCCATCTTGACCACGAGATTTTGGCTCTCCACAAAAACTCGTGAGTGGGTTCAAAAGGTGGGTTCATGAGTGATGAGTGGATTCTGGCAGATGAAGCCAGGATTCTTAGAAATATACTTTTTTAGCTTATTTCGGTTAATGAATGGATCATTCGATACCTTTTGACGTGTCGTATTTAATCCGCGTATTCGAAGTGATTTTAAAGTTTTAGCTCATGAGCCCGGAATAAATGTATGAACTTCGGATTGATCAAAAATTGATTCTTTGAATGTTTTGACAGAGCGAAGCAGGCCTATGAACGTTACTTCGATCTGGGCCCGGGATAAAACGAAGGTTAACTCGCTTTTATTCCTCGAGGACATCGCCAAACATTTTGGCAGTATGGCGCAATGTCGGTTTACGAAGTATTCCCCTAACATCTTGAGGGTTCAAGGAGATACTTTAGAATGGCAGAGTGATAGAACTCCGCAAATCCTGTAACAAATAGGGCTCCAATAATTATTCAGTATTGTGAAGTGAACAGGTATATTTTCAAAGCCCTGGAAATGACTGAAAGAGAAAAGTATTCCATACATTTATCATAAAACATCTTTAATGAACCATTGATATCAGTCACATACACGATTAGTCCTAACCTGATGTAACATTCAAGATGCGTGAGGCTGTGAAGGCTGGCGTTAACCCTGTTTCGAAGAAATTGGACGGATGTGACAGATAAGGTACAAACACAACTCAAGTAAAAAGAAAATAACACATTTGAATTAGAAATGACATTTAGCTGTCACGGTAGAAACTTAATTTATCTCTTGAAATTTGATTGCACGGTCTTAGCAAACTTTAGTATGTGGCGTTCTATCGTCAAACTTACCATTTTCAGTGGCAATGTGTAACCTAATGCTGTCCTCAATTCCAAAAAACAGCTCTAATGTGGCAATTTGTTCTGATTTCCATCAGAAGTACACAAACAACTCACCAGAAAGCTACATCCGAATCTGTCCAAACCAGTGCTGTACCGTACAGTCTAAGTAGGACGTCCATTGAGACGTACGATCCAGTTTCCATTGTTTTTTTCAGGATTATCCGATCAGTACGAAATCGGATAGAAGTAGACGAAAATACGACGAAGTACTGAAGTTTGAAGTACCTCACCATGCCGTGGAACATGAAGATCAGTAAACTCAAAATAACAACAGAAGGCATTACTTATGTTTCAAGAGACTACTGGAAATGACAATAGGGACATAGCTTGTAATTTTTTCTTACTTTCCTGTGGAGACGAGGTTATCTATTGACTTTTCTTGTGCAAGTCTACGGTCCCCAAAAAAGTATCACTTAAACCAAGTGCCTAGCTGGAAAAGGCCAAGTGTTCAATGAAAAGCGTTTGAATACTTCTAGAGAACTAACCTCTCGACCAATTGCGTTTCTTGGTCAAAATGGATTATTGGATGTGGAAAAACGCTCAAACCATCGAGTAGGAAGTGGCAAAATGTTACTCTCAAATTTCACTTTGCTCCTCTCGAAGCTTTATTTACTTCTTTTCTTCTGTTTTCATCAGAAAGTGATGTAATGAAAACTACGAAATTTTCATCCTTGTAAGAATAACTCCAAGCATGATATGATTTATTCCTCCTTCACATGTTTTCTTATGCAGTGGTGTGTACTATCGCTAGTGGTAGGATACTCCGTAAAGTGTTGACATCCGAGCACAGAGATTTCGGACGAGTAATAAATGAAGGCTAGTTAAACCAGTCCGAATTTCCATTTTTACGGTGGAAATAAGTGTCGTTCAAGTGAGTCAGTTAACTCACTCAGTGAAATGAGATGACTTAGAAACTAAAACTGTCAAAAAAGAAAGAACAGAAAAAGGTTCACACTTGTATTACTATGGAACCTAAGACAGCATGGCTGGGATGAATCAGTATGAAAATGAATCCTAACACAAGTCAGTCAATCGCCTAGCAATTCTACGAGCGGATGCCTGACAAATGCAACGCGGAACCCTTAGAAGTTGATATGGTTCCTAAAGCTGTCGAAATTCCTTCAGTCATTTCAACTGAAACTTAAAGAAAAATATAGGCTTTCAATATACGAAACTGTATTTTGATATCCGGTTGATATCCGATTTCAGAGGTCATTGTCTTCGTATATCCGATGATTACTGGTCCAAACAGGCAATCGCTGACTCTAGTCTATAAGTCCTTTATAAATCTATGCTAGAGTATATAGTGCCGCTGAACACAACGGATGCAGTTTAGAGAAGGTAGTGATATACCCGCACGTAGAAAGGCTTGCCCCGAAGTGCCTCCTTCTCAAAGAGAATCTCTTGCTGAAGTTTTTCGTAGTCGGTTTCGCCCCTCCCGGTGTCAAGATCCATCGTTGCAAGCGGCACAATGGTGTTCAACTTACGCGTATATATCTTGTGGCCAATGTAAAACACAACCACAATGACTGCACCGAGGTAGTTCTGGAAAAACACCGAAGCCTTTGGTTTGGCTCCCAATGGAAAAAGTGATACCCAGAATTGCAAGCCCAAAACTCCAATCAAACAAACCGTGGCATAGTAGGAGCCCCACACGCCCGTTTGCGAGAGGTAGGGCAACTCAGAAAGCGGTCTATTTTGCTTTTTCATGGCGGCACGGAACCGGATATGTGCAATGGTACATGCTGCCCAGGTAAAAAGCGTGGATAACGCCGAAAGAGCAACCAACCAGTTGAACACCTCCGCCTCTTTAGGAGACGCCGAAACAAACGCAAGAAGCCCAACAATGGCACTCACAGCAATGCCGGCCAAAGGTCTACCTGCACGGTCGACATAACAGAAAATGCGAGGGGCCAAGCCTTGTTCCGCCAACGAAAGAATCGTTCTGGAAAAGCCGTACACGGCCGAGTTACCAATGGAAAGAAGCGAAATCAAAACAACCACATTGAAAATCGACGGGAGAGCGGCGATGCCACCGGCCTGAATGGCAATAACAAAGGGCGAGGCAAACGCCGAGGAACCCGACGACAAATCCTTGTTGTTGTAAGGCACCAAAAATGTGATAAGCGTGAGCGTGAGCATGTAAAACACCATGATGCGGTAAAACACCATTTTGATGGCATGGGGCAAGGCAATGCGTGGGTTCGAGCTCGATTCGGCAGCGGTTAAACTCACAAGTTCCGTTCCGGCCAACGAGTACGTGGCCGAAATCAATACGCTCACCACACCTTTGACTCCATTAGCAAAAGGGCCAGGCAGACGCCAGTACTGCGCACCAATAAAACCCGAATCTCCGCCTCCACATATAAGAATAATGGCAAGAATGTCAAAGCCAACAATGGCAATGAGCTTGATGATCGATGACACAAGCTCAAAGTACTCAAAACCAGAGGTGCCAAAAAGATTGAGTGCAATAATCAACACGAAAAACACAGCCACCCAAACCACCGAGTTGATGTTGGAGTGCCAAAAATTAATAGTAAGCGACGCCGCCACAAGCTCGAGCGGCAACACCACCACCCAAAACATGGCGTAATTCCACCCGCACGCAAACCCAAACGAAGGGTCAATGAAACGCGTGGCATATGTAGCAAAAGCTCCCGACACAGGGAAAGCCGACGATAACTCCGAAAGCGCTTGCATGACACAGTACAAAAACGACGACACCACGGCCCAGCCAATCAAGATTCCCGCGGGTCCTCCATTTGCTAGCGACTGGCCCGAAACGATAAGAAGACCGGATCCTACACATCCACCCAAAGCAATAAACGCTTGGGAAAGCGGGCTGATCGAGGAAACAAGATCCGTTTCTGCCGTGTTTTTCACCGCCCGCTCGAGCGAATTGAGATCGTCGTTTTGCGTGTGGCGGGTGGGGGCGGGCTTAAAGCTATTTTTGAAAGAAGCCCATTTGCCTGCCTGCAGCGACCCCGTCAGGGATTCCGTTTGTGAATTTAGGCTTGAAGCCTTGTCGTTAGTAGTGGCAGCAGACATCAACAAGAGAAAAAAAACCGTGTCTGGAGCAAAAGAAAACTAAGGTGTAGATGTAAAAGATTACGTTAGCAAATGGCTACAATCGGTCAAGAAGCGATGCAGAGGATCTGTCATCGGTTTTATGCTGGAGATGCCAGCAGCCATTGTTGCCCAGAAACTGCCTCGCACTAGCGATGCCAATCGCCGTGTTCCTGCATATAACTGCCCCGGTTGCGGTCGTGGACGTTGAGAAGACTTCGAGATCTGTCGAGCTGCAGCGGTGGCCATGTGATTGTCATCTTCGGGATACGAGGCGAGGATTCGATTGCAAAAAAAAAAAATTCAAAAAAAGTTAATCACTGGCCATTTGGTCGGCTGGTGTTCGCAGATTGGAGAATCACAACCGATGATATTGCTCATTGCTTTTGGGATCGGGCCGCCTCGTACTTTTCTTTTTCTCAGCTGTCAGGCGTCTAAATTCATCCGGGGGAGGCGCACGCGGGCCGACCAAGCACAGTGTTCGTGAGTATTGGATGGTCTTCGCCGGTTCCGGCGACACACGGCTGAAGCGTGCATTTTCTCGCCACATCGCGCGACGATACTTCCTTGGTGTACGGGTGTATTTGGTTTTCGGGTGTGCAGATGTTTTGGTGTCTCGGTGTTTTGGTGTCTCGGTGTCTTGGTGTCTTGGTGTCTCGGCGTATCGGTGTCTGGGTCGGCCAGCCGGTTCGGAGTCTCTTTCCCCGCGAGTCTCTAAATATCGGACTGCATATAAGCTAGGTGGCGGCGGGGCCGGCCATGCCTGGCACCGATCGTGGAGAAACACTCTAGATACACCCTGAAACCCGTCTCCTCTGTTAGACTATACCTAGAAACCTTGCATTTGAAAAGCTCTCTAGATTTAAGTGTATTGCGTTTTACCCACAACTATCTTTAATCGTTCAAGTCTAACTAAAGTTAGCTTCTTCCCACTGGACCCTCTTAACTCCGATCATGATTCGGGACTATCGTTTTGCAACCACGGTGGAGCCGCAGAAGTTGAAGCAAGTTTTTGCCCTTTCAGGCTCCGAGTGGTCGGGTGTTCTTACCCCCGAGGAATTCGCCGAAAACGAGCTGAAAACGCTTGTCGACTACATCTTGAAAGGAAACCCCGGCCGGGCGTTTTACATGGAATCGAAAACTGGCGATATCCATGCGTCCTGTGTTGTAACACAACACCGGGCCTTATACAAGGAAGCTGGTGCCAATACAATTGGAACTGTACCAGACGCCTCGCTGTTTGGAGTAAATAACATCACCGCCATCCGGCTCAGCTATGTATTTGTATCGAAAGAAGCAAGGGGCAAAGGATTGATGGCTCAGCTCGTACCCAAGGCCATTGAGTATACCGAAGCGGAAATCTTGAAGAAAGAGCTCGCCAGGTCCTCTGACAAACCCGACAGCTTCAAGCTGATGGTGATGGATGGGGACCGTATCGACGAGACATTGACCAGGCATTATTTGGGCAAAAAGTACGTGTGGTACCTCTACTCAGCAATCGATCTGGCGTATACCAAGTTTGGGTTCAAGTCTTATCCGATCGAGGGGTACGAAATCGACAAGCGCATTGCTCAGGGCCAAACGTACCTGTTTGTAGAGAGGCTTCTTTCGCCCAACAGCACTGGGGAGCCCGGGAAAAAGTTGCGGTTGCTCGACGGGACACTGCAAAACGACCGCGACTTAATTTTGCTGATTTTGCTGGGCAAACAGCTCGATTTGCTCACGGACATGAACAAAAACATCTACCATTCGCAACTTCTGGGCGACCAACATTCGTCTCTGTCGCTTAGCAATTTGTCAAGTGCTCTTCTGGCGTCGAAACTGGGATCTAGACCGCCCTCTGCACAAGACATTTCGGCGGCTTCGGCGGTCACGATGAAATTTAAAAAAACGGCGTTTGGGGACGATCCCATTGAGGAAGCTCAATCAGAAGCCACTGAAACAACACAAAATGAACGGACACAGGAAAGAAGAAAGTCGTCGATTCTCCAGCTTGGGGTGCCGAAGTTTGCCATTTTGCCCGACGTTTTCAACCTCGACCATAAGTTCAATTGGACCAAGGCTGCGGCTAATAAAGTGGGGACTTCTCAGAACAAGCGCTTCTCATCCATCTACGGGGCCGTACTAACCAATGAATTACAGAAAAAATCCTTCTACGTGTTGTGGATGATGATCAAGGGATCACAGGTGACAATTGTGGCGATGGGCGAGTTAAATGTCGATCTTTTCGGCGCCATGGCTGATCCTCGTGGGTTTACTAACCCAGTCGAACGTCGGCGCAGCTCGTCGTTCACCGGAATCAATGAAATGGGTGGATTTAACTTCCAGGATTTGGATCTTTTGGTGAACACTGCAGTTTATGTGGCTCAGCAGCAGTGTATCGATGCTAATGGGGGTTCTGTACTTGTCAACATTAACGACTTGCCAACAACCATTCCGCCGCCGGTTCTCCACGATTTTTTCTTGAATTACTTGCCCAGGGCGGTTCATTCTCACAAGAGGAGTGCAAAGGACGAGGGAAAAGAGGAAAAAGAGGAAAAAGAGGAAAAAGAGGAAACCCCTGCTTCAGAGGTGATAACGTACCACGAGAATTTTGGAGCATTTGCCGTTTTACCTATGTTGCGGAAATACGGTAGCAATAGTGGCGATTTCGATTTAGACTGGGTGGCCAACAGTCTTATCACGTGGGGCTGAATGAGACGGACGGAATGCGATCGTCTCGGCTTTGATGTCGGCTTGAATTCGGCTTGAATACGGCCTCGGCGTTTGGCGGGCCTAGCCTGATAATAAGCCTTACAAGCCTCTTGCGAGCTCTTGCAGTACCTCTCCACAGGATTGGTACTATTTTGAGCTCTAACACCGTGATCAAGGTCATAGGGTGAACTCGGGTTTCGGAGGTCCGCGGGGTATCGCCATAAGGTTTGCTGGGGTTCATATAGGTTGCTGTTAGAGGTTGCAGAAATCGTCATCATGTTGGAAATTAAAGTATTCCCTGCAAGATCCCGTTTCAGACGCAGTTTCGTTTTTTCAAACCCTATTCTCGGGGATTGCTTTGGGGGTTGCCTTTATTTTTGGGATTGATCTTTGCAATATACATTGAACATTCTTCCCAATCTTCAATCCGGGACTAAAAAGATAACCGTAAACGTAAACGCACGTCCTTATGCTAAAGCCCGCCAGGAACAATAACGAACAAGAGCATTAGGCGCATAATGGACCTGGAACCTCGCAACATGTGCCATGTGCACCAAAACAAAGGCCGGGGTTTATGCATGTACGTTTTGTGCACGAACGCTTGGACCAAAACCGACCCATGTGGCTTATGTGCAGATGTACGTTTTCATTCCTCTCTGATGCTGTTCTCGCTCTAGCTCAAATTCGTGTGTCGAGGAATCCCCCCCCCCCAAAAAAAAAAAAAACCAGAAAAGCTAGTGTGGAGCTTTTTCGGTATTAACATCGGAAGGCTTCTTGTATCACTTTCTTCTTTATTTATCAAGGGCAGTCTCGTTCCCGCTGCGCGTCAAATCGCAAAGCGGTAGGTCGGCATGGCTTTGGCGCCGCCAGGATGCCAATTTTCGAGCGGTGAGCGTGTTCCGACTTCGCCTCCTTGCTTCGGAAAAGGAGATTTCCTGCGGCTCTGCATGATGCGCCGCGGGTGTGTACGTGGCTCTGGGCTTTTTGAGATATGGGCCCGTTAATCAAGCTTCACATACAGTAGCATCTGATCGAGCGCATGCATAACGCCAGTACCCTCGAGCTTTCGGCCCACTCCGCATATAAAGTGCCAGGGGCTCCCCATGGATCTGGCAATGGCTTTTTAAGCCTTTTCAAACGACATTTCTGGGTGGTCTTGGCTTTATTCTGACCTTAATATACCACAACATACCCTGTTTTCTTTCTTGCCACCTCTTTCGGATCTCATTTTTCTTGCGGCTGTCCCACAATGAGTCGTTCGTATCAACAAATGTCCGAGCTTCCCTACCAAGCACCGGTACCTATGTACCACACTGGAAACTACCAGCGAACGCCCAATCGAATGCCGGCTCCTGAAATCCATTACAACCTGGATTTGTCTTACCCACAGATGCCGTCAACTGCCGGTAACTGGCAGCATTATCAGATGCAGCGCCCATCGTATAGTGAAGAACTTGTGTCACCTCTAGCAAGCAACGCTAAGTACCCCTATCCTGGCCAAGGTCCCATTGCACACTCGCAAGGAATGTCGCTGCAGTATTCTGCAGTGCCCTACATGGTGCAAAGCGTGGCTCCTGGAACCCAGATTCCGAGATCACTGGAAAACAATGGTGTGATGGACGTCAGACCGGAAACCCAGTCGGAGATCCAACTCGATCATACATTGCTGGGATCACAGCGTTCCGCGGCGATGGCTGCACTGATGCCACAAGCCGCAAAAATGCTCCCTGCTTATCTGGGATCTGCAGGTTCAAGTACCAATGCCCCTTCGGATATGCATGAGGCAGGAGCTCCTGATAACATCTCTACAATTGGATCCATCTCAGCTAGCATGCAGCCTCAGGTGCAACCTCAGGTAAAAATGGGATCCACTGGCAGCACCGAGCTGTTGGTTAATGCATGTGAGGTGTGCGGCAAAGTGTTTCAAAAACCGTACAATTTAAAAAGCCATATGAAGACGCATTCTACCGAGAGGCCATTCAAGTGTCTGTTTTGCCCAAAGACTTTTGCGCGTTCCCATGATAGAAAACGCCACGAGAATTTGCACGGGGGTCAGAAAAATTTTAAGTGTGAAGGCTACTTGCGCAACGGCATCACCAAATGGGGATGCGGGAAGAAGTTTGCTCGTTCTGATGCCTTGTCTCGTCATTTTAGAACCGAAACAGGGTATCTATGCATCAAACAGTTTATGGAAGAGGAGAAGGAAAGAGAGGCACTCGGAGAGGCAAGGCATGACTTGGTGTTTCCGCCTCCGCAGATGCATGTGGTACCGACTTCGAGTCTGTACTGTGCACAGCAGCCTCTTCAGCCGGCGCCCCAACAGCAGCCACAACAACAGCCACAACAACAACCACAACAACAGCCGCAACAGCAATACCAGATGACCTCAGCCATACGTTCCTACGACCCGTTGTCTTACGCACCCCATCAGATCCTGCTTCCACCTTTACTTCGGCACTAATTTGAACTTGGGTGCAACATCTTTACATTTCGTTCCTCTTCATTTCACATAGCTGGTTTCGGATTTTTCGCATTTACTCCTTCATAGATCATTTATCCTATACGTATCCTTAGCATTTGTTCATGTACTATTAACCAGAGAATCCTCTGCAACCACAGCAAAGGAAATGTAACATCGTCAAATGGGCTCACTTTTTTTTTCTGCGCGGCCACTTTCAGGTCTAAATGGGTTGCATTTTCTTGCTTGGCCTGAATACCAGAGCAGGCGCATCCGAGCTCGCATGCAACCTGGGTCGAGCCGAGACGCTCACGCACATACGACACTGTGGCTGGTGTGATCTAAAAGAAGGCGGAACAGTAGTACCGCCACTATCAAGGCTTGAAAAATATCAAGTAATCAGTGCGGAAATTCTATTTCTCTCACACATTTGTTGACAAGACAGAATCACTTTAGTTCGTGTGAACATACCTGCGGGTATGTCGCGCCTGTATGCCATTACTGAGATTCGCAGATCTAGCTCTATGTTTTCTTCCGCCCCTGCCAGAGTATTAGTGCCCACGCACAAGTATCCAAGTGCCGTCCACCGCTGCATGCATGCACGCATGCATCCGTCATGTACCTGTGACCCGCTAATGCGTGATATTGCAGTGTGGACTCGGCAGGTGCCAATCTTGGGGCGCAATTCCGCTCGAGCCGTTTAATTCCGATACATCCGACATGTGGCGACTTAATTCCGGGGGCAAACAGGTCTCCGGTGGAACAATTCAACCAGAAAAAAACTTTCTTGAATCTCAATACAATGGGCCAGACTTTTTACATAACGGAATGTGTTAGCCCAAACAAGCGGGACTCGTAGCGGTATGAAACAAAGCCCCCACAAACCCAAATATGTATCTTGCATGGGTGCCGGGCTTTGTGGGAGGTCTGGAATGATTCCTTGGAGGCTAAGAAAATCAGAGGACCCCAGATTTTACACTTCTTTACGAACGCCAATTCAAAAAAGTGGGCTGATGTGTGCATCTCTTTTCGTTTGTCAAGAAACGTTGAGGAGTGCCAAGTATAAAACGAAAAACATATGTGTTTTGTCAAATCCTTTACATCTGTCATTTGTTGATGGAGTCTCACGTGATGTGACACATCTCCGATTCGACGGATTCGGGAATGTACGCGCGATGCGGCGATGCAGCAACTGTCTTTAGCAGATGCTACAGTGTCAAATAAGCGCACCCATGACATTGCTTGTAAGTATGAGTATGTCGATTGTATGCAGGTGGCGAGTGGCGTGCAGGTATCAATATGCCAACGTCCGGGCTCGTAATTGTCGCTCGCTCGCTCGCGCTATCGCACGCTATTGTTGTTTGCTCGCTTTGTCCATCCGTTAACTTCGACCGTTTTCTTATGAGATTTCGCCTGTGTGGCACCCGTGCACCACCACCTGACTCGCCCCGCACTAGTCTCCCCCACTCGTTTAGATAAGCAGATGTCCCGGTCACGAACATTGGATATTTCCGAAAAAAAAAAAGGCATTAGATCCGTGATAGCACAAGTTTTTTCCTGATATTTTCAAACCCCCAGATACCTGAGATGTAGATCGGGTAATCCACGGAAACTCAAATTCCGTGGCACTGCACACAAGCCCCGGGCGCCTCGGAACTCGTACCCCAAGGGCTGAGGGCCCCACCCCCAATTTCTGGGGAACGAGGCTAAGCTCACATATCACGACCAGGCTTTTAAGATAAGCTTTAGATTCCTGAATTCTATGGTCCAGGTCCACTACAAGCAAGCTATCAAGGGATAAGACCAAAAAAATCAGATAAAGGTCATAAAAAGAATCAATCATAACGAGAGATAAGCTGAATTAAGATCGTCTCACATAGAATTCCCTCTAACCACGCGGAATCAAGAAGTCATTTCGAGGCACTTCTCGAAATCCAGTCTTCTGATATGGACGCTGCTTATTTTTCGGATGAGCACGTTCCACAGTTACCCGTGCCCTCTCTTGAATCGACTCTTCAACAGGTGTCCTCGGCATTGAAGCCGTTACTCACTAGTGAAGAATACGAAGAATTGGTCCAGGAAACGACCGCTTTTAAGGAAAATGACGGCATCTTGCGGATCCAGGCACATCTTGAAGCGGCCGCCAATGACCCCAGCGTAGCTTGTTACCTCAATATCGTAAATGGCGCCAGTTACCCCGGGATTTATGGCGATCTTCGAGGCGATATTCTTCCCAGAAATCCATATCTTATTCTTGAAGAAGACCCCTATGCAATGACGATAAATCCGCCCAACCAGGCACAGAGGATGGCGTCACTAGTCAACTCCTCGTTGAAGTTTATAGTGACGATGCGAAACGGTAGATTAAAGCCAGACGTGACGCCAAAGGCGGGGAAACCTTTGACGATGAACTGTTACAACAATCTCTTTGGAACAACTAGAGTTCCTGCCGCATACCATCTGGTGACGATCAAAAAGTACCAGGATTTAAACGAGTCTCGTCACGTGGTGTTTATTTGCAACAACCAGTTCTATACTTTGGAAGTACTTACCAAGTATACAGATTCTTCTTTACCAAGCAAGCACGATCTTTGGTTTTCCGATACTGAACTTGCGCTGATTGTCCAAGCGATAATCGACGATGCTTCCGCCATCGACAGTGTATCCTCGGTTACCAACGGAATCGGGTCAATAACGACGCAAACCTATGGACTGTGGGGAAGTGCGCGTTATGAGCTCGAAAAATCTAGTCCTAATGCTTTGGAGAAAATCGACAATGCACTTTTCGTCGCTGTTCTTGACACGACTATCTCTCCTATAACTGACCAAGAAAAGACAAGAGCCATCTCGCACGGTACGTCGATTCTTGCCACAGGAACCAATATCCAAATCGGATCGTGTGCCCTGAGATGGTACGATAAATTGCAACTTATTGTGACAAAAAACGCCGTGGCAGGAGTTGTGTGGGAATCAACGTCCATGGACAGCACGGCAATCTTGCGGTTTATCAGCGATATCTACACTGATCTGATTTTGAAGCTTGCAAAGAATATCAATGGCGCAGAAGGCACGCTTTTCGACCATGCTATCAAGTTTGCCTCCCAAAAGGAATACCCTCTGAAGCCACTTGCAAAGTCTTTGCACTTTAACAAGACACCGGAACTTTCTATATTGATCCATCTATCAGAGACTCGGTTGGCCGATTTACTTAACCAACACGAGTATAAAACGTTGACCATGAAACTTGAAACAATGCTCCTTTCGAAAATTGGGATACTGACCGACTCGTTTATGCAGATCGGCTTCCAGATTGCATACTATGCTCTTTACGGAAAGCTTGCCAATACCTTGGAGCCCATCACGACTCGAAAGTTTAGGGATGCTCGTACAGAACTCATTGCAGTTCAAAACGACGAGGTGAAGAATCTTGTTAAACTTTTTATCACTTCTGATGACAACTCCACGAAGTGGAAAGCATTCAAGAAGTGCTGCGAAATCCACACTTTTCAGTACAGAAGTGCCATGGATGGAAAAGGGTTTGAACGTCATTTGAACGCACTTTATCAAGTTTCCACCCGACCCAACGCCATTGAAAATTTGAACCAGCTAAACAAAAGCAAACCACTTGCACCGATTCCCAATTTTGACCCGAGCACCAATAGATATACGCCATTTCTATCGGGCCCATACTTTGAGAAGTTCACCAATGCAGAATTGTTGATTTCAAACTGTGGAAATCCCGCCTTACGACTCTTTGGTATTCCTCCAGCTATTGAACAGGGCTTTGGCATTGGGTACATTATCCACAAAGACCAAGTGGTGGTCACAGTCTCTTCTAAATATCGACAAACTGAACGGTTCTTGGATACGTTCAAATCGGTGATGACGGAGCTCAAGCGTATCGTCAGTGGTGAGGCTGATCTTTTGATGGTGCTGACGGAGTCTCAGAGCCGGAAACAGGAAATGAAAAGCGTCAGAATCCATAGAGAATTGAGCAATATCAACTTCAGCCTGTCGCTGACTAGCCACCCGATCGAGATCACCTTGGACACCCCTGAATTGGAACCTCACAAGCTGGAGACTTCTCAGGCCGAGCAACTGGATGAAGATTACAAGTACCTCGGCGGATATGGCTACTTTGATATGGGTCTGGTGACCATTAGAGGCGATGAGCTTTCTCATGTGGAGCTGGCCATGAACAGCCGCCTCACATCAAACTACACTTCTAAAGTTAACTCGAGACAACTGTCTCAATTGAATCTTCAAAGCTTGGGCAGCTTGAGCAGCTTGGGCAAGAAGCAAACGCAGGCCAGTGAGATGAAGGAGCGTTTTTCATTGAGTGAGAAAATCAGGGAGAAGCTATTTTCCAGTTCGAATCCGTCGACTGTTGGTATCAAGAATACGGATTCGGACAATTAGGAGCGAGCGGGAGACGGAGAATTGAGGGAGTTGAAGCAGGCTGACATGGTTGGATATTTGACATTTACGAAGAAGAAATGAAGAAAATAAAACGATGAAACCAACGTTGAAAAACAACCAATTCCATTTACACTATACCCCCTTTGCTCCCTTTTTTTCTTCCCAACACTGGCCCCCGGGTGCCCCTCACTACCTGCACTCCCGCACATCTCCGTACCATGTTCGAAAATCTGTGGTGTGCACCTTAAAACAGCCCCACGAATTGACATAAAATGGGTGGTATAGCACAACTATCGAAGAGCTTTCTACGTATCCGGGGCGTGGACTCTGCTCATTTTCTTAATGGACTTCTCACGACTCGGCTACTTCCCAATGTCGTGAAGAAAAAACAGCACACCATCTCTGCAAATGAGAACCGGCATCTTGGATTGAATGAAACGGTCAAAGTGCTGGAAAACTGGGGGGCCATGCATGAGGACATTTATGATCCTCTCCAGAATATCTTTGTTACCCGCACGGGTGTTTTTCTGATGCTCCTCAACTCCAAGGGCCGAATCATTAATGAATGCTTCAATTACCCTTTTCCGTTTCATACGCTTGACGCCGACTTTGAGAGACTTCGCGCCGAGAGCCCTAATTACCTCCTAGAAATTGACCCTATCTACGAAAAGACTCTACTATCGATGCTCAAGATACACAAGCTTAGTGCACAGGTGAAGATTGAAAAGGCAGATGATGTATTTTCCTACTATTACTACAGTGACGCGCCCCAATTTGAGGATTATCTTGACGAAGTTCAGCTGGCGTACCTCTCAACACCCGACCCTAAGTCTGCTCTTGAAAGCTCGAACAGATTAGTGGCGGATGAAGTGATAGTTCTGAGCAATAGTGCAAGTCACGTGACTGGATTTGCCATTGACAACCGAATCCCCAATTTCGGCATCAAGATCTTAACCAACAAACCATTCGACGACCCAAAAACACTTTTATCTGAAAACTTTGTCTACAAATTTGGCGCTGAGATTGTGCCGGAAAAAGTCATAAAGACACGCAGATTCGTGAATGGTCTTTTTGAAACTTCGGATGCCCCCAAGGGCCAAACTCTTTTACCTTTTGAGGCCAATCTCGATTACATCAATGGACTCTCGCTTGAAAAGGGATGCTATGTGGGCCAGGAGCTTACAATCCGCACATTCAATGGTGGGGTGATACGGAAAAGAATAGTCCCAGTTGAGTTCGATCAGGACGTCTCGAAGATATTTGTAAATCACGATTTGGCATCTGCAGAAATTACACGTTCCAATTCTGAAGCCGAAAAGGTAACGGTAGAAGCCACTTCTGGTACATCACCTTTTGCATCGCCTTTTGGCTCTTCCGGAACTGTAAGCAGACGAGGAAAGTTGGCCAAACTCATGGCCGTAGACGGAAATCATGGTTTTCTTTTGGTGGCCGTTGAAGAAGTTGAGAGGAACGAAATATTTGAGATGAAAGTTGGCGATTCGTTGGTTAAGGTCAAGGCATATATTCCCGACTGGTGGCCTTTGGAAGACGATGAGCAGTGAAGCCGGTCTCATGAAATGTAAAAAAACTGGTGTGGTCTTATGTGCTGTAGAAGGCTCTCAACGACGATTTGAAGATTGAAGATTGAAGATTGAAGATTGAAGATTGAAGATTGAAGATTGAAGATTGAAGACTTGAAGACTTGAAGACTCTTCGGTGTAAGATGCTGGTCATTATGATTCGTGCTGACTTTCATATGGTTGTTACATGATACTTCTGTCTTTACCCAAGGGCGTTTCATACCTAAAGACTTTTAAAAGAAATGGCCGGTTTTTTTGATTCTGGAAACAAACTGTATTAAGGTCATGACAAAGACCAGTGCGCTAAAGCTGAAATGCCGCTTCCGCCTCGATGAGTAAGAACACGGAAGCAAAAAACTAAGACTTTGCGAGCGTTTACTCAAAAGATGAAGAACATTAAAAAAAATAGTAGGGGGTAACTTGTCTCTCGCTTTAGTGATGATAAACGGTGGTGCGTCACCTCAAGGGCATGCTTTGATTTTGATCCCTTGATGGACGCTTCCCTCTTCTTATGCATTCCCCGTGTGTATAAAACACGGAAATTATGATCATGATAAAATTCCAAATTCTTTTACTGCTAATGTTTTTCTTTCTCAAGTCACTGGTCCACACGTTCCACGCGTTTAACCTGTCTTGTGAGCAGATCTCAGATTCACTACCGATTCGTTTTCCAAAGGCTTTTCCTCTACCCTTGTGTGCGCCATGTGTTGAGAACAGTATATTTAGTTGACTAGGGTAGACCATTTCGAGGACCACATGTGAATATATAAAAAAAAAAAAAAAAAACATATTCTGAAAGAATAATATAAAATGTTGAACCGAATAAAGAAAACTCACCAAATCAACCAATCAGAATAGAAAGCTTCAGATCTCCAAATGCACTAAAATCGGCCCTTCACGCAACAGTCCACAGTCCACAGTCCATGCGACTCGAGATGTGCACTCTACTGCGGCAGGGCCTACACCACTTACCCAACCCAAGAACAATAAGTCAAAAAAAAAAGTCGACTCCACACTGCCAGATGTCGCCCCATTTCTTTCTTAGCTGACCTCACACGCACACGCGTTTCACCTGGCAGCACCTCATTAACGGGAATTAAGAAAATCATAATAAAAAGGCACACATAAGAAACGGACTGAAACCAGGAGAACCAAGGACATTCAGGTATTTTTTTTTTTTTTTTTGGTTGTAGCTCATAATCCGCCTGACTTTCCCGTTGCAATGTCAGTCCTTGCAAAAAGAAAGGTGCTGGTATGTGTGGCTGTTCTTATTACCATCTCAGGCTTGGTCTATTATTCCGAATGGAAAAGCCCAGAATTACTAGACGTGAAGAAGGGGGTGTCGGAAGATATTAAAATGAGCAGCTTTCTTGACCTGGCCCAGGAAAACACCGAACGAATTGCCGCCAATATGATCGACCGTGTGCACAATTACTTGGGTAGGTACGAACAGTACGGACCCTCTGAGACGAGACCTTTAACCGCCGACAAAGACCCGGATTTGGACGAGGCTGTGGGGAAAAACGCACACAAGGACGTCGAAACCGACGGCGAGTCTAGTTCTGCCGCCGAGTCTCAAGCAGAATCTAACTCTGAAGCGGGACAAGAATTGAATCCTGACGAAAAGGCAGAAGCCCCCACTGATCAAGATTCAGAGGATAATGGTCAAGCCGAAGCAAACTCGGTGTCTGAGGAAATACCCTCACAAGTCGCCGCTTCTAAGGCAAGCACTGAGGAAAACGCATCCAATGAGAATGAGACGTTGTTTTCTGAGGGTTCCGATTCGGAAAATGCTGCCTTAAACTCGCTTGACACGGACAGTGGGAACACAAACACGGAAGTGCAAGAGAATTCCAGTGGATCTAGCGAGTCCAAACAAGACATGTCTCAGAGCCACGCTAAAGTACCCAAACCAACGAAAGAAAACACTGAGCACAGACTTCGGTTCCGTTTGTACACGCACAATGTGAGAAACGGTGCCCCTGCTGAGTTGGCGCCAGGGGAGGAGTCGTGGGAACTCCGCAAGCAGCACGTGATCAACTCCATCAAGCTTAACGCCGCAGCCAACACCATTGTGTGCTTACAGGAGCCGTTGCAGTTTCAGATTAACGACATTATGGGTGAACTCAACCGGCTCTCCTCGCCCCAGGAGCCCAAATGGGTCTTCAGTGGACTGGGCCACGCCAAAGGCCAGACCGAGGTCGCATATATTCCCATCCTATACATGCCTTCCGAATGGAATCTTATTCAGATCGACTCCGTGTGGCTTAATGAAAAAACCCCGCGGATAGCGAGTATTGCAACGTTGCAGAGCAAGGCGCTGGGCCAATTTTTCAATATTATCAACGCGCATCTTCACCATTTGGACGAAAGTTCCCGAAAGCAGTCCGCTCTGCTTTTGCTGAAGTTGGCTCAGAGCCTCAACAACTGGCCGCTGTTTGTATTGGGCGACATGAACTCCACACCAGATGAAGCTGCCTCGACTGAATTCAAAAAGGCGTTTATAGATGCCCATGAGCATGTGACTGAGGCCGGCCGCTACGGCTTTTCCGACTACTCCTTCACGGGGTTTTCGAGCCAATCCGAAGCCAACGGCAAGCGCGTTGATTTCATTTTTGCGCCCCAGTATACGCTGGCAGTCTTGGGGAATGCTTGTAAGGAGGCTGGCGATAGAAAGTATGCATTGCAGCTTCTGGGATACGGTCTTCTTCATTCGAAATATGGAGGCATTTACATGAGTGACCACCGGCCTGTGATGGCCGAGTTCGTGATGCTGGGATGTGCCGGCAGTGAAGAATAAGGGAAGCGAAGAATAAGGGAAGCGTTTCCGAATTGGAACGAGGCCGGGTCTATCTGAGGGAATGAGGGGATGATGATGAAACAGTGAGGAACTGGCGAGAGATTTCCCTTTCTTCTTTTTTTATTTTTTTTTATTTTTTTTTTTTTATTTTTAATTTAATTTGCCTTTTGCAATCGGCTGACCGTCAACTAGAACGGGGAAAATAGGGCATAGTACTCTTTTGTCTCAGTGTGTTTTAACGGGGGGGAATTGTGAAAAGTGGTTGACTATCGATTTATAAGGCCAAGCGGATTTCGGGATGTGACCGAAAAATAATATTCTTGATGACTCAAACCCTATGTTTTTGCCATTTGGACTTATTCTTATCAAGATGAAACAGCTGATGAATCAGCTCTTATATTATGGGTGATCGTCTAATCGCAAGTTCAATATCAATCAATCACCCAGCCGTCACCATTCCATCATCAGAAGAGCCAAAGAGAGACATGTGGGCCAGAACAAACGGAGGTACCATAGAGGGGAATGTTTTCTTTTCTTTCTTCGTCTTTTTTTCTATTGAGTGTGAGACGAATAACTTGTGAAACTATCGTTTCATGGAATTGCCCTTTTTTTGGAAAGTCTCACCACCTGCTTCAGTTAACCTGAGAAACTAGACAAGACATTTGGCTACAAACACACGTGATTTGCAATTGTCGCGAGGTGGCCCGGGCCCCGTTCCCCGAATCATGGCAAACCTTCTGCAATTCTTCACTGCTCCGTCTCAATGCACAAAGTGTTTGTTCTTCAATCCTCAAGAACCCAAACCGGCTTAATTTCTGTAGATTCCTTCTTGTTTCTTTCCTTTTTCAGAAAAAAAGATTGAATCTAGATCTAAAATGATCTGTTCCTTGGTCCATCACTTCCGCGTGGCAAACCTCAGAAACAGTGCCACTGCACGTTAAACTCGGGGCTCGCACGACCAGGCACTGGAAAAAACGAGCAAAAATTTCAGCCGGGCTTCACCGATTCAGACTTCTTGTCTATACGCTGAACACACCCCACACCGAATTTTTTCACCATGTCTTACGACGACATTGAAAACGCCGTTCCCGACATTGTCATTGGCTCATCTGTGCCCGAAGAAGAGAACGAGGTGTACGAGCATGAGGTTGAGTCTGGAGCCGAGGAACAAGAACAAGAAGAGGCACCCAAGGAGAAGAAATCCGTAGCCTTTGCCGGGCTTGAAGACGAGTATGATGAAGAAGCAGCGCGTAAGGAATTTGAGGAGGGCGGCGGGCTTCCCGAACAGCCAGAAAACCCGGATTTTTCCCAATTGACGCCGCTCTCCCACGAGATTATTAATAGACAGGCGACAATTAACATTGGTACCATTGGCCACGTCGCCCACGGTAAGTCCACTGTGGTGAGAGCCATTTCCGGGGTGCAAACGGTGCGTTTCAAAGACGAGTTGGAGAGAAATATCACAATTAAGTTGGGTTACGCCAACGCCAAGATCTATAAATGTGACAATCCAGAATGTGAGGCCCCAGGTTGCTACCGTTCTTTCAAGTCAGACAAGGAGATTCACCCGAAATGCCAGCAACCGGGTTGTTCCGGGCGCTATAACTTGGTGCGTCACGTGTCGTTTGTCGACTGCCCAGGGCACGATATCTTGATGAGTACCATGTTGTCAGGAGCCGCAGTAATGGACGCAGCTCTTTTGTTGGTGGCCGGTAACGAGTCGTGTCCTCAGCCACAGACATCGGAGCATTTGGCGGCGATTGAAATCATGAAGTTGAAGCACGTGATCATCTTGCAGAACAAGGTTGATTTGATGAGAGAAGAGTCGGCGTCTGAGCACCAGAAATCCATCTTGAGCTTCATCAGAGGAACCATTGCTGATGGCGCACCAATCGTGCCCATTTCCGCCCAATTGAAATACAACATAGATGCCGTCAACCAGATCATCTGCGACTACATTCCCGTTCCTCCTAGAGACTTTACCGCGTCGCCGCGTTTGATTGTCATCAGATCGTTCGACGTCAATAAGCCAGGTGCTGAAATCGACGATTTGAAGGGAGGTGTTGCCGGAGGCTCCATCTTGAATGGTGTTTTCAAGATTGGCGATGAGATCGAGATCAGACCTGGTATAGTCACCAAAGATGACAATGGTAAGATTCAGTGCAAGCCCATCTTCTCCAACATTGTGTCGCTTTTCGCTGAGCACAACGACTTGAAGTTTGCTGTTCCCGGTGGCTTGATTGGTGTTGGTACTAAGGTTGACCCTACCTTGTGTAGAGCCGATAGATTGGTGGGACAAGTGGTTGGCTCAAAGGGTAACTTGCCATCCATCTACACAGACATTGAAATAAATTTCTTCCTTTTGAGAAGATTGTTGGGTGTCAAGACAGAAGGTGCCAAGCAGGGTGCCAAAGTCCGTAACTTGGAAACCGGAGAGGTGTTGATGGTGAACATTGGTTCGACGGCCACTGGTGCCCGTGTCATTGCTGTCAAGGCCGATATGGCCCGTTTACAGTTGACTTCCCCAGCATGTACAGAGGTGAACGAGAAGATTGCCTTATCGAGAAGAATCGAAAAGCATTGGCGGTTGATTGGTTGGGCTACCATCAAGAAGGGAACCACGTTGGACCCAGTGGCATAATCTCTGCAATGAATGAAAAAAAAAAAAAAATGAAATCTTCTAATTCTGTATTTATAGTCATGTTACGACCTATGCGTCAAAGTTTCCACCGCTAGCATGTATTCCTCACTTTGAATGAATTTAGGGTACGAATCCACCTCCATCATCCGGTAGACAGAATAGGCGATTTTCCGGAATACCTTGTCAATTTGATTGAGGTTGTTGACGGTGGTTATCAACGACGTGTATTCGGAGGGAAGCTCGCCCAACTCAGAAGATGTAATGCTGTTTTCGTCCACTGTTTGTTCCTTTGCAGTATTGGCGTCAAAGTCGAATGTCCGTTCTTCCTTCATGATTGGGGTTTTCAAGTATGCAGCAAAGTCTCCATCCGATAGAGGCGTCTCACAATAACTGCCACCTCTCATCAATGAAATGACTCGATTTATCTCCTGCTGCAACCCGAAATCGATGTTCAATTTGCACGCAGAGTCTGGGCTGAAGTACCGAGAGCATAGATACGATGCCATAGTAAGGCATTTGCTTGCCATTTTTTCGGCTGCTTCAAGAAGCCTCTCTTTTTTGCTGGCTTCACTTGCCTTGTTGTAATGCTTGATAAGAGACGAGAGCTTTTGCTTGACTTCTTGAAACTCCTTCAATTGAAGAAAAGCATTCATGTTTTCCGAGCACTTTTCCTTCTCCAAGTGGCTCATAAACAAATGCCGAATACCGGGGTCTGCAAGCAACTTCTTAAACACCGTTTTCTTGTCGTGAATGGCCTCTTCACTGCTCTCTACCTCGGCCAACACTTTGTAATTTGTCTCTTTGGGCGCCTGCTTTGAAGAAGCCCATCGGCACACGTGATCCTCTTTCTCGTTCCAGGTATAAAACGCGTCTCTGTGATTCACAAAGCTATCACCGGTATTTGATGTCGTCACGGGGACTATTAGCCCGAAATGTAGCATGAGCTGCCCGAATTCAATGGCTTCACTGGCACAATATAGTGTGGTGCAGTCGCAAAGCCATTGCACAAACGCCTTACCAGAAAAACAATACTCGACAACGATCTCCTCCTTGCCTTTATGAAAAGCTTTGTCACGGAATAGCCGCATTCCCGAAGATGACTCGTAATACTGAACATGAGAGTCCGATTCGGGGTTTGAAAAATATCGATGATGGAATGGGCTAATGGCCTCATGCTTTCCCAGCAATCCTTGACTCGATTCTGTTAAAGATTCCCTGAACAAAACATGATCGGAATTTAGAAGAAAGCCCGTCTCCTCTGCCTCATAAAGATTTGCAACGGGTTTTGGTCGTGATTCTGGAGACCACACATTCGGCTGAGGCCCCAACATCTCGGAAATAAGTATATGATTCAAGTATTTTGAGTAGAGTGCTCGGCGTGTTGAGCTTGAACGATCAAATTGAAAAAGCTTCATTGTGTTAAAGTCCGACATCACCACTTCGGGCATATCTTTGCATTTCATTCCCACGCTTTTGCAAAAGCCATAGAGGAGAGCAGTGCCTTTCGGGGTGATTTGAACAATAGAATGTGAATGAAGGCTTTTTTCGGTCCTTGACGTGGGATCATGCAAAAGATGACCGTCATAGAATTTCTTGAGCAACCCCAAGGCCAAGTCGGGGCCAAAGGAAAATGAAATTACGTTGTCAATAATTCCCAGTTCAATCTTGAGGCATAAATTTTCCATAATTGAAACAGCATCATCCACTCTAAAACTATAAGCGTGAAGCTTGCTAAAGTTCGGGAGCAGAAGCTTCTTCTTTGGTTTTGCAGCGGTAAGATTTAATTGAATAATCAAGATAGAAAAGGCCGCAATGAAATTTTGTTCATTGATCTCAAATCCATTGGCCCGTAAGTCCATTAGCCTGGGCTGTTGTGGATGGTCATTTTTTGCATCCATTTGAGACAGTGACTGCAACAACAACAACAACAAGTTGATTTGTTGGTCTTTGGTAAATCTGGTATCACAACGGTGGAGGTGGAAACGGCGGAGTACTTAGACTTCTAGAAAACCGGCAAAGTAGCCAGAACTGTCAAGTTTTGTATCGATGCAAGGTGTGCGGGCACTTCCTTATAAGGAAGCGGCAATAGTGTGCCTGGATCTAGAGATGAAACGCACAATGTGAAACAGCCGCGCGCAGATTCTGAAACCGCCCTGGGGAGCGAGCCGTGAACCCGCAGCCGTGGGCCCTCACAACCGCGTGAAACGACGGACAAAGCTATCTTGCGGAATCAACTTAGCAAGCTCCTCCAATGTTACATCTAGCTGTAGCATTTTTGAGTCGTCAATCATTGCCTCTTTGTACATGTTTGCATTGTTGCTGGAGTTTGTCTCGTTGTAAGCGGAGATGATGTCAAACAAAAGCCCGGTCCTGTACACTGCTCGCCAGCAACCCCTAAGCACTTTGGCAGGGTAAGCATTTCGGGTAATTTTGATCCCGGCCAAGCTCAAATTATCAATGTAGGAAGTTTTTGAACTCAATGTAGTATTTTCCATATTGCTGGTTTTCATCATCTCCGTATACTCTCGGTAGGCCAATTTGAAGTTGACGTGTGGTGGGTTTGACCTGGTTATCCAACGCGCGGCTGCGACTACGGTTAGGAGCTCGGCAGTAGATAACGAGGCAATAACCGCCTCGATTCCACGCACGGCGTTTTGAGAGTAGGCAACAAACGATTCAGGATTTACGAATGCATTTGCCTTGGTGATTTTGCTCACAGGTAGAGCGCATTCGTTGTGAAGCTGTCGATAGTTCTTGGTTGTGTAGTAGGTGCGAAACACCATCTTTGTAAGTCCTGTGCGGGTTCGAAACAAATGCTCCATATTTTCGTTCCAGCTTTGCGGGTAACGCTGATTTTCAAACTCGCCGAAAACGCTCTTGGGGACTGAGAGGCCGATCTTTGCATCTTGCCAAAACGCTTCGAGGCTTTCCGCCTTTTTTGTCTGGATCATACGCTGGCTAAACCGACTGCGGACTCTTTTTTCGAAAAACTCACGGATCGTCACTCTGGGCGTTATTCCGACTATGCAGATGGGCACTTTCGAAACCTGTGCGAGCTCAAATAGATTATAGAGCAAAGTTTGCCGGGGGTTTTCCGTGAACTTCTCCATCTCATCAATGATGAAGATCACCCGAATGGGCAGCTCATCGTCCTCTTCATTATCCTCTCTTTCATCAAGCTTTAAAAGCGTGGATAGAATATTTTGAAACGTGTCGTTGATCGATCTCTGCTCATACTTATCCTCGCCCAATTCTTCGTTGTAATCTTTGAGTTTAACATCGAGCTGTCGGGCGATTTCTCGAATTGCATGCTGATCCGTGAAATGAAGAGACCCCGAAAGCCGGATCGTGATGAACTCATCGGCATTCAGTTTCTCTAGCTTCTTCAACGCATGTTCGACGACGGTCGTTTTGCCCAGCCCAGGCGCACCTGTCAAAAGAACTGTTTGGCTTTCGCAGTCCTCTATTGTGTGCCTAAAGATCGAGCAAATCTCCTTATACGGAGCAACCAATGTCGTCTTCTCAATGGGAAGAAGTTTGTTTCCGTTGACTTGGCTAAGGATGAGTTTGCGCATTCTGTTGCAATCATTCTCCGAGACGAGTATTGTGTCTTGGAATGGATTGTTCTCTGTTGTATCTAGGTCAGACTGATGGTCGATTTCGTCACCTCCGTTTGTTTCGGAGACCTCTGTCTCATCTATCTTATTATCAGAATCAGCCTTGTCCAGACGGGACTGAGGTAAGACATCCGAAACAGAAGCCTTCTCAAGGTTGGGAATGCTTTGAATCTTGTGTGGCTCATCCAACTGCTCTGAGGCGTCCTCGAATTCCAGCTCAGATGATTCGCTGGTGACTTCTATAAGCGCTTCATCTTTTGAATTTGTTTGGGTTCCCTCGTGTTTGCCGCTTGTATTGGCCTCTGCTGGCTTATTTTTGTGTTCATTCTTCTGCTTCAACTCCGCAAGAATCTTTTGTTTGTAAGATTCGTCCATTGGCTTCAAAACTAACTTGCGGCGCTTTGCCGGGACTTTCACTCTATTTCCAGTCGTTTTGTGGTCCTCTTTTTGTTGCTGTTTGACCGCCACTCGGTGCAGTTTATCCTCGAGGTACCGCTTTAGTTCCTCTTGTCCTTTAAGAACGAGCTTTCGCTTGCGAGAAGGCATCGGAACACGACCCTTCAAGCTGTCGGTACCATTAGGTCTTACTTGGGGCAATTTATCCTTTTCAGATGTACCTTTTGTTTCGGGAATTATCGCCGCAGAAATCTCAGATGTAACTGCAGTAGTTCCCTTCACCAGGTTCTTTGTTTCTCCCTTTCCACGTCGGGCTTTCCGCTGATTTTTCACTTGGCTGATTTCTGCTGCAGTAGCCATTCTCACGGGTCCAAAATCATCCTCTAGAGTTTTGTCGAAAGACATTAGAAAAGCTATTGTTCTTGGGATGTTTAGGTGTTTAGGTATTTATGATGAGTTTAACCACCTGCTTGGGGTACTTGTAAGGCGCGCGTCTTAAGTAGAGGTCAGGTGTATCCAGTAAGAATTTGAAAGATGGGTTAATTAATCATATTTTTCGTGAATATGTTTTATTTCGAATTTCTTGTCATTCTAGCTATTACTTTCTCTATCATTTCTGAGAATAACTAAGAATAATCTAGTTGACGGATTTATTGTCCTTGCAAGTTGATACCAAAGAATTCAATTGACCGTTGTAATCTTCCCTTGTGCAATGTCAAATTTATTTTTCTTCAAGAACGTGTTTTGAAAATTTACTTTCTGCTGGAAAAAATCTAAGAAGTACTAAAAAACTGATCAAACTCGTAAATATCTCTAAAAGCTTCCAAAAGAAACCCCTGAAGTCAGATTTTTTTTTTTGTTTAATTAGCCGTCAATGGCTAATTGTGAAGTAACTCGAACAAAGTCCATGAGACGATGAGCGCGATTCATCTAGTTACCGAAGGTTCTCAATGACGGCCACATGAGAGCACCATAAACACCTCGCAGTAAGAATACATTATTTTTCTTCACTTCACATCAGGGGTTTCAATGGCTCAGAGAGAAGACCTTATCAAGCTAGAAGAATTGACAAGAAAAAGAAGAATTGAGATTGATTAATCACGTTACTTCCTTATTGTTCAGTGCACGAACAAACGAGTGGTGTTTCGTGTTGTTTCCAACAGAAGATCATTCATTTGATGAAGCTCCGTTTAAGTTTGATAACACCTTCACGAGTTGTTTCGAAGGGTACTTATGAAACATTTCCACTGGTGTTTTGAAGATTTCGACTTGCGTTAGAAAAGGAAAAGAAGTATACGGCCGAACTCAAGTATAAGGAAAATGTTCCAACAAGTATGTAAAAGGTGGTTCGTGTCGCGAATACTTGTACTCATTTGGAAGGGAGTATATTATATATTGGCCAAAGCACACTAGAGTGGATGCATAAAGTTAGTAGCTTGTAAATTGATTTCTTAGATCAGTTAGTTTCAATAATTTGAATACCTCTTCTTCTTTTTTTTTTAATAGCTTTTGTAGAAGGTGACCAGAAACAATCACCACACTTCTCGTATTCCCCAGTAGTTGCAGCCAGTTCCAGTTGTGGTGTCGCGAATGGCTATACATACCCGGTTAACTTTCAAGTGAACTCAAGGAGCTTCCTTAATAAAAAAAAAGTTATAAAATTTTCTCCATCACTTTGCCTTGCTCATGTAATTCGTCTCTGCTTGAAAAGACATGAAATGTACTGACACATAACTCCGCTTCCTCAAGCCTCGCAGTTATCTCGCTATCATCTAAAACAGATCATTGTTCAATCTACAAATTTTGAATCTCCTGCCTTAAAGAACTGGCACTGCTCTTCTCTCCCAGCAAGACTTAAGCCCTCACTCATTACTCTACTGTGAGATGATAATTTGAAAGCTTTCACACCCCCCTTCTGCCAATTTGATCGGAATTTGGGCGAATTTCCCACTACCGCGCTTACCAGCCTCATGCAAACACCAGTCTTGCTTTCCACCATAGCTCACGGCACCAGATGCCTTATCCACCTGGAACTGGAATTTAGAAGCGTCGTTTTGGCGATTACAGTTTAAAACTCCCTGTTCGTCGACCCCACATACACCTTTAGAGCTGAGCAAATTGCGACCTCCAAATTGCAGTTCTTTCACTTGAAACTTAGCACACGTACCCTTAGAATACCACTGGCCGTTGCTGATGAGACAGCCCTGGTGGCCAGAAAGCTTAATTGTGCCCTTTTGTCCGTTTGGATCTTTGGGTGGTTGGCTTGGAGGGGGGCTGAACTTGCCTTTAGGAATGAATTTAATGCCTGTTCTAGGGCAGTTCGAACTAGACAAAGCAGGCATCTTAACAAACTCTTCCTTCGTCAATGGGCCCTGCAAGTAGTGGAAATACCACACCTCTTGCAACGCTTGGTACTTGTTACACTTGAAGTAGACGCTATGGCCATTGAAGTTGGAGCTGAGAGCATTTGCAATCTGGTCGAAAGAGTATGTTGTTGTGAGCGACGGCACGATCCCATGGTCCGCAAGAAACTGGAATGTCGGGTACTTTTCGTATAGATTGATGGCGATGCGGAAGTAGTCGTAAACGTTCTCGCTAGTCTCAAATCCATCGCCATAACACTGAGGCCGGATGGTCTTGATACATGTGGCATGTTTATTGAACTCATGCACCCACAACAGCTCGTCGTCGCCGTTGAAATTTTTCCATGATGTCTTGATCTTCAGATACAACTCGGGATTGGCGAAGTCCTTGGTCAATATCCTTTCGATGTCGCCTCGCTTAATATTGAGCTTACCATTGCAGAATTGTTCGTATGTGCCGTCACAATTATCTGGCCAGAGCCCATGCAAAGTGAAGGAGTCGTTTTTTCCAATTGCAGGATAATAGTCCCAAAACTGCGTCTGGAGCATGAGTCCTCCGGGACTCTCGAAGCAACATGAATTTTCGATTGGGGTGGAATTAGTGCATGTCAATGGAAGGTTTGCTGGGCACAGCTGCGAATTGGAGGTATGCGTGAAAGTGTCTCGGAAAGGGCGAAACTTGGCCAACGAAGGCCAAAAATCCCGGGCGAAAATCCCAATGGAGTCTGGCTCCGATTCGATAGATACCGTTGCCGCCTGTGCGATTGCGGCGAGGAAAAGAAGATGTGTCTTCATAATTGAGCTGTGCTAGTTAAGAAAAAGATGTGGACGAGACGTGGATGAGCGAGACTTCGCAGTGTAGCTGAATATTAAATGCTCTATTGGCTTCAGCCTTATCGGCTTATCGAGAGCGCTCGTGGGTGTCCACAGTCTGCAGGAGACCGAGGCTCAACACCCGGACACCGGGGTCCCCAGATTTCGCCTTGTCGCGCTTGACTACTCTTGCTTCGCCCGGAGCTCATCTTGCACTTTTCCAAACAAACCAACAAAAATTTGGTTCTTCTCTGTCTATTTGTCCCAATTCAACCATGGCCAGTGAATTACCGGAATCTGTGGTGGGGCTCTTGAAGTCTAAGCACTTTGTTCACCTTGCCACGTGCCTCGACAATGTTCCCCACGTGTCACTTATGAACTATACTTACTACTCGCAGGGCAGCAATCATTACATCATTATCTCCACGCCAATCGACACCACAAAATACAAAAACATGACGAAAAATCCCCGTGTGTCTCTTTTGGTTCATGACTGGATTACCTCGGAGCAGCCCGAGGATGGCAGAAGAAACTCGCTCTATGAGCTTTTGACAAACATCAACAAGGCCGAGACAAATAGCGTATCGGTGATGCTTGATGGTGAAGCCGCTGTAGTAAATAGAGGAGATAAGTCGTATAATTTGTACAAGTCTTTACTTTTAAACAGCGGCTTTAATGATGACGTGCAGGCTTCTAACTATGTTACGAGTGATGACAATGCTTTGGTGCTTATTACAGTCAAGGGTTGTAAAGTGACAGACGCCGACAACAACGTGCAAGTGTACTAGGGGTATAAATAATATAATGGTGATTTCACGTAATGAAAAGATCTAAAAGGACCAAAAAAAGAAATTGCCGGTCCCAGGAATCGAACTTGGGTCTGCTCGGCCACAACGAGCTGTACTTACCACTATACTAGACCGGCTTCTCAAAATGTTTGACCCAAAGCTTAAATACCGCAACATATTGTTTCTGCAGGGAAAAGAAAAAGAAATATCGCAATCATGTATGAGCTGATTTTTTTGAGCGAATGAAATATCACGCATTCGCAGACGATGTGAATGTAGGAATTCTTCTTGATAGCCAGTGGGTCCCAGAAGAAAGAGTGGGGGGACTCAGCTGGACGGATTTCCTTCTTGAGCGAACAGGCAAATTTTTCAAAAACCTCGATTGGACCTTCAACCCTAATGAGTGTGCATACTTGGAGGCCTGGAAGAAGGTGGTAGTGCGGACGAGAGAATTCATACCGCCTTCTCCGGTCTACAG
>JAJMHP010000002.1:292571-506106 GCA_030583235.1 Metschnikowia lunata | reverse complement strand
CTTCTGAATAGACTATTGTCTCGGGCACTACGTCGGACACTTCCGATGGGCCGATGACAAGGGGTATTCAGAAATCAGATCAAGAGGTTGATCTCCTTTTGGGTAGAGGTTCTTTAACAGTGTAACCACTGGAGGGGAATTTCGTGCTTGGGCTTGTCTGAGCGCCTGAAGTGAGGTTGCGATCTATTGCAGGTTTTTTCTATAGTTCTATAGTTTTTTGCGTTACTGTGCGGGGTGAGAGCTCGTCGCAGTGACATTCTGCAATATGATGTTTCTTTCAAAAAAAAAAAAAAAAAATTTCACTCTATTGCAGGTTTTTTCTATAGATCTATAGTTTTTTGCGTTACTGTGCGGGGTGAGAGCTCGTCGCAGTGACATTCTGCAATATGATGTTTCTTTAAAAAAAAAAAAAAACACTAAATCCACGTCAGTGGGAAAACGGAGTGCTTTAAAGATGATGGGCGGTCCAGTCAGAGACGCGTAATTATCAGCATGTAGTGGGAAAGGTGGTGATGCTCGGAACTAATCTCGGAGACTCCATCCACGTGGAAAAGTTGCGTTAATGATATTTGGGACTCGAGACAGATGAAGTGGGGAGTGTTTATGTTTACGGTATACAGGGAAGGCCAGACTTAGTAGTCTGTTAGTCGCCCGATTTGCAATACTTTACTGTCTCGATATATTCTTACTGGGGCTAGATGACGATTTCGGCTTTCGAAAAATTTTTGGGAAAAAATAAATTACGATATACTGAAACTAGCACAGGCACAAAGTTCGCTCAAAAAAATTTAAAAAAAAAAAAAGCATCAAGGTATGAACCGAGCACCTGTCATGCGAAAGTGGCAGAACTGGGGATCAGATGCTACGGGAACAAGTGCAGGGCTAACGAAGTTCATGGGACCCAGGGCTCGTAAAAAAAAAATGAAAATAAAGATAAAAATAAAAATAAAAATAAAAATAAAAATGAAAATAAAAATAAATGTAAATATAAAAGTTCATCATACAAGCGCAGTTGCAATAATCGAGCTCTTGACAACTTTAAACCCAATGAAAGTCTTCCATATCTCCTAGGTGAAGATTTCGTGAACGTTAGTTCCATTTAGTTGCGCGGGACTTGACTGCATTGGCCAACTGACTGCAGGTTAATTACCCCGGCCGCGGCTTTTCTCTACCTCACCTCAGCCAAATTCCAGAGCACTAACCAAATAACAACCATCCTCTGCTTTTTCCCCCAGCTTGGCGAAACATAAGAAATAAATAAAAAAACTATATGTTTTCCGGGAGACGTGCCATTATTACCGGCGCCTCCAGCGGAATCGGGTGGGCGCTCTCGGCCAGACTAGCCAAACTAGGCTGCGGAATAACCATGATCGCTCGCAACGAGCAAAAACTAGCAGCAAATCTCAAATTACTTTCGAGCAGTGAAGGCCAGCACCACGAATATGGCGTGGCTGACCTCGAGACTCTTGGTGTGTGTGAAAAGACTCAAAACACAATGAAAACGCTTTTCCCAAACGCCTCCATACTCGTAAACTGTGCTGGGGTGACGACGCATCACGTGCTCGCCCGACTAAAGCCAGAGACAGTCACCAAAACCATCCACTTGAATCTTGTAGCGCCCATTCTTTTATCACAAATGGCAGTGATGCCGTTTTTGCGCCACGCACGCCAATCTAAAGCTAGTCCTAGCATTCTAAATCTCTCCTCCATGCTCTCCTTGTCGGGGATTTGTGTGCCGGGCACGACCGCGTATGCAGCTCTGAAGGCCGGGCTTCTTGGCTTCACACAACTGCTTTGCCACGAGCTCGACGGGAAAATCAGAGTGAATGCCGTGCTTCCTGCACTAGTTCCCGAAACAGATATGGGCAAATCGGGTTCGCCGGCTCTTCCGACGGTGCTGTTGGAGGCGGTTGTCGATGCCTGCATATACGCACTTTCGAATGAAGCGGTGAATGGGAAGTTTATTGTTGCCGATGGAGAAACGCCGAGGTTTTTGAACTGTGAGAGTTAGTGAAAAGTCGGAGTGTTACAAGCCGCTGCTGGATAAGTCAATAGCGCTCCAATATCATAGGGTTTGTGGAGGCAAACAGTTTACTTGGTCTGATTAATTCCATTAAGTGAAAAGTTCCTTGGGCGTTGAAGGACTTTGGATCAGGTGAATGATCGTCCCTTCATTTGGCGACATTCTCTATAGCAACTCGTTCGAAGGGCTGGTTGCCCATTTGGCGACATTTTCTATAACAAGTCGTTCAAAAAGGGCTTGTTGCCCATTCGGCTCCCACAAGTGATTTTATCGATGTTGTACCCCGTGGCTATTGCAGGCAAAAAGCTCCGGATCGATTTGCCCAGCCAGCGCATTCACAACGAAGACCCCAGTGCTGTATCTTTTCGTACGATGATTTACGAAAACGACGGGATTTAACCATCGCATATACGAAGACGATGACCTCTAAAATCAGATATGAAAATACGATTTCGTGCATCGAAAGCTTTTATTTTTCTTAAAGTTTAAGTTGAAATGACTGAACGTCTTCGATATGTATATCTTTAAAGGGTTCCGCGTTGCGTTTGTCAGGCAGCCGCTTGTAAATGTTGCTAAGCGATGACTGACTTGTCTTAGGATTTATTTTCTTACTGACTCACCCTCGCATGCACGTTTTTAAGTGACATGGTGGCACAAATTTGGAACTTTTCATCTTTTGAGAATTGTTGTTTCTAATTCATCTTAATTCATGGAGTGAGTTAACTTACTCACTTGAAAGGCACTGATCTCTACCGTGAAAATGATATCTCCAGCTAGATTTACTAGTCTTTAGGGTACTACTTGTTCAAAAACTGTGTACTCTAATGTAGCGACTTTCTTGAGTATCCTACCGCTATCCAAAGAAACACACCAGTGGATGAGAAATGTAGTGAATGAGGAATAATTGAATCAGTAATTCTGTTTGTTCTTTTCACGGGGACGAGAACCCCGTATATTTCATTGCACGGCTTTCTGATGACACCAGCAGAAAAAGAATCACGTAAAGCTTCCCAAGGCGCAAAGGGAAATTTGAGAATATTACTTTGCGTCCTCCAACTCAATGGTTTAAGCGTTTTTTCTGCATCCAAAAATCGATTTTGACCCACAAATGCAAATCTTCGACAGTTTCTCTACGCTAGAGAAACAAGACTCAATTCACAGAATTACCCTCATCCTTTCATCGAACTCTTGGCATATTCCCGGTAAACACTTGCTTTAAGCGATATTATTGTTTTTTGGGGACCGACCTTGCACAAGGAAAGTCATTGATCCAGATAACCATGTCCCCACAGTTTGAAAGTAAGAATATTCACAAGCTGTGTCCCTGCTCTCATTTACTAAGCCATCACAGGTGGTCTTTTAAATATATGTAATGGCATCTGTTCTTTTATTGGGCTTATTGCTCTTCGTGTTCCACCGTTCCATCCCATGGTGAGTTGCTCCACACTTTCGTACTTTCGTACAATTCTATCCGATTTCGTACAGATCGGACATGTCTGTACGAGAACGATAGATTCCTTATTGTACATCCCAATGTACGTTGTATTTAGGCTGTACGATACAGCACTGGACGACACAGACGAGGTGTTGGTGGATCACTTTGAAGTGGAACCTTTCAGAAAGCACTGTTTGTTGAACGGTTTGGACGACATTGATTTGATGCCCCAAAAGGAGGAATTCATCAAGAATTTGGTGATCCGCAAACGTGATGTGTTTTCGTAAACTTATCCAGCCCATGAAGGGTTCCAAGTAGTTGAAGTATGGGCTCAAGACCTAGGAATGGTGATGAGGTAGAGGTAAAGGTATATGTAGCATGGAAATAAAAGCGGGGTTTTTGAGTTGTGAATGTTTGAATATTTGGGTCTTTGGTGGTTTAATATCAGTGTTCGCTCTTTCATGTCTTTTTTGCAGTGGTAGTGTAGCTAAAGAGAGGGGGGTGAATGAATGGTGTGAAGGGTTGTAATTATCGATAGTAGCCAAAAGTACACTTTTTAGGTTTTTCAATTTGGCTTTTCTATTAGCCGGCGCTCACAAGGAAAACAAAAGGAGGTTAACAAGAAGAATATTCCTCTTCTTACGGGAGTGAATTTCATGTGATCACTGGATTGATACGGCCTCTTTTGAATTATTGCAGTTGACAGTATAGAGAAAGTGGTGAATTGCCAAGGCAAGACAAGTTACTCTTCTTCTTCAAGAATGCAGTTGTTTCAAATGGACTGAAAAGTTGCTTATTCGGAGATGGCATGGCTTGTCTTAGATGCCTTACGGTTCTTGTAATCCTAGATTCTATCCTTGACTTTCTTAGACAAAAACCGCATTTATTGCACCAGTACAGCATCTCCAAATGCTACATACTTAGACTTATTGAATCTAGGTAAAGCAGGCGTTATTGGTCCTTCTGGCTTCTTCCTGTAGCTGACGACATTGCTTTAACAACATTAGTACGGCTTTGATTAGTGGTAGCGCAGCATGTTGGTGCATCTCAGAGGCCATTTCAGGGATGAATTGGAACCTCTGATAATTCAAAGGCCCATTTGGACCATCCGGGAGAAAAAAAAATTGGCTTATTTTGATGGCGTTTTGATCATCCATGAACACAGCGCTAATCCTGAGCTCCTCGGCCACTTTATCTAGCTTTTACCCGCTTGTAACCGCTTGTAACATCCAGAAACCCCTTTAAAATCTTTGCATTCGCAGTTTATTTAATTTTGAACAATCTCGACATGTTTGAGGACAGTTTCATGTCAGGGGCGTGTCAATCTCGCGTCTAAACGATGGTTTAAGGACAGTTAAAGGCGCCAGATATTTTGTATTTTAGCTGGCAAAACCCATGAGTGGTCACGGTATCGATATTTTCTTTTGCCAAACTGCAAAACTTAGGATTTTGCTCATGGCAATTGTCAAGAAAAGGCTGGGAAACGATAGAGTCGTAATCTGCCAATTACTCCATCACGTTGTCCATTAACGAACTACGATTAAAGAAACCACAAGAATCGTAATTCATAACACGAACGTAGTTTTATCAAGGTTTGATAAATCACAACCAGCCCTTAAGAATGTTCTTAGTGTACCATCTTATGAAGCTTTTGCTTCGGGTAAGCCTTACATCTATATAGAATGCTTATCCAGTTTAAGGTATTCGTAGATGGTGATATATTAGCGTTACCGCCGACGAGACGTATGACATTTTTTACGACCTTCACGATTGCTCAGAAAATCGCTTACTGTAAAAATCATAATACGTGTCGTACTAGTAATCCGCAACACTGGCTCTGATGTCCCCCTCATGGTTGATTAAAATTATTAAGTCGCGATAATTAGTTCAAAATAGTATGAGCTATATTCTAATATTTTTCGGGTGACTCGATATCGATTATGGCTTTGGAAATATCGTCTTGAAAATATTAAGTCTAATAAATCGAAAGATTTACTTTCAAGAAACTAGGTAAAGGCTGATGACTTCAACCTTTCCTACAGAGAACGATTGGAGTACTCAATTGGATCATTCAGAGCGCTAGCTCCGCGAAGTAAAGCGTAGCATCAGCTTGACTCTGAGATACAGAAGTAGCGAGCCAAACGTTGGAGCTCCTATGCTGCAAAAATGGCTGACCGGAGAAGCGAAGTTCTTAGGGCAAGTGGAGTCGTTTATTTCTAGGATGAATACATAGTCACTGACAACCGAAACAGACTCGACGCTACTACGACCAAAGTTCTGGCTTTTTCAGGGTTACAGTCTTATTCAGACATGAAAATGACATCATAGTTGATTATTTTCTGGCGTTACTAACGGGCAGGGAGACGAATTAAGATGTCTAAGTGGCCAAAGCTACTACTCTAGGGTAAGACTCTATAGAATCGAGCGATGCTGAGTGTGTCTTTGTCTCAAGTAATGAAGCGTGTGCTTTTTTTTTTTTTTTTGTAAGACTTACTTTGAGGATATTTCCGGTGTTGTTGGGAAAGTTTCAGACTAAAATTTTGCAACAGAGAGTTGGCTGTGTGATGTTACTATTTGGCTTGATACAACATCTCTTTTCAAAACGCTGGTTAGTTCAAAAAGAGACATAGCTCACATGCAACGACTGAAGCCTCGAGTCGAGTCTGCAAACGATGGTTACCGAAACAATTTGCAAAGTTTGGTATAATGTATGATGCTTTATGTTTTATGAAGAAGCCAGGAAGAAATAATCGTTATACCATGCGAACTGATCTCGAACAGACTTTCAGATGATGAGCATAATGCAAAAAAGAAAAAAAGAAAAAAGGAAAAAGAAAAAAAAAAACAGTGCGTTCATTCCACAATTCATTTCAGTGCTCCGCAAAAATGGTAAAGGAATCGGCACACTTGGGATCATATTAACCACTACTTGTCTAGATAGATCCCGTCTCCTCTCAAATCTACAAGAAGTCAGCACTTAGACACACAAGGGGCTCTTCAAATAGGGTGTGTTCGACCTTCGGAGCATAGTGAACTTATGAGGGCAGTTTTCAAAAAGATAAATCTATACCTGTCGAAATTAATCTTTAATTGCAGCAGCTGGAAATCGAATGCGGCAAAATCATCCAAACTGTTTTATTTTATTTTTTTTAATTAAAAACGTAGCCGAGATTATCGAAAAAATCAACCCTGGTCCCCCTGGGTCACGTGAATTCTAAAAACCTCTTTGGGCTTTGCGAGTTGCAACGGATTTTGCATCGCCATGCTGAAGCATTTTATCTGATCTTGTGTATTAACACAGTGCACCATCAAAATCAGATACAATGGGCTTAGTGCCCACGCGAAATTTGGAGAGTAGAATTTAGGGAATGCATAGTTAAGTTCTTGAATTTGAGAGTAACCTAGCCTTCATATGGAAGACTCATTCAAAATGACTTTTATGAGTTCATTAACCTTCTTTTTAATGACAATAGTCTCCTAGTTTTCAATGTATTTTTGTTTATATATTTCCGGCTGTTTCATTATAAGAGCTGTCAACTATTCCTATGTGTGCTAGGTTCATTATTGGTCCAATTTCTAGTACTTCTATTGATGCGTAAATATGTATAATTCGCTTATAGTTGTAAGGTACAAGCTGGTACATTTTTAATTATACTTCCACTCCCATCGTTCCATAACTGACCCCCTTTGGTGAAATTTCATTTTTTTTTTCTGTTTTCATGTAACATTTATCCTGCTGCATTTTCCATTTCGACCCCTTCTTCAATTTCCTCCTGTTTATCTTGTATTTCTATGACATGTAAATATATATATATGATATTGTATTTCTGACTTTGAGTGATCTGTTGCTTTAACACGAGGTATATACTTTGCGACATGAAAGTCCGATCTTTTTGCTAATTCTACATACATACTTCTGTATGAGTGAGATATTCCCCATTTCTTTGGGAAATCTATCAGTTTCATGTTTTGACTCTAGATATATCTGGCCACTGTCTTTGATTTTCTCTTTTACCATTATGACCTTCAAAAACGAATAAAACACAGCACTAACCAAGTATTTGTGTTTATGACCTGTGCTGAAACAAAATGACGTGTCTTGTGATCAACTTTGCAGCATCTGTGCCTTTCAAGGCGGTTTGTTCATCGAGCCACATGAGAAAATCGTCGACTGTCTCGTCGTCATAGTCGTCAGTGACGAAGGATGCGAAAAACCTTGCAAAAGAAAGAGAATCCGGGATTTGCGTCCCCTGGGAAAGTGCCATGTCAAGAAAAAACGCCTGCAAGAGAACAAGAGTATCGTTCAACTTGGAAAGGTTGGAGGCTAGGCGGAAAAACCGCTCGCTGGTTTCGTGAACTGAAGAAGCAACGGAATATCCCGCCGCTTCCAAATACTGGAGAATCCCATTACATTTGTTCTGGAGATACGTGATGGTCGAGCCACATGCAGCAAATATCTCGTGGTTGCCCTTATCCAAAGAATTGAAAAGACACGATTTGCTGAGACTGAGCCATGTCTGGATAAACTGGCGCATCTGGTTATAGCATACAAATATGCATTGGTGGGCCTCCAACGACGTGGACACGGCCTTGTATTTCTTGCGGAAACCTGAGATGATATGCGCCGCAATGGAAACAAGAATCTGCGTGTTTTTCGGGTGCTGGAGGTTGTTTCGCATGACGGCATACACTTCATGGACGTCCACCTGTACCAGCAACGCCATCAATAACTTATCTGAGGCAACCAAAGCTTCAAGAAACAAGGCGTCGTAGCTATCACGTGCACGGTACTCAAGCGACGCCACCTGCAACAAATGCACCAATTTGTGCCAGTATCCAATGTCGTGGAAGAGCCAGAAAGTGTCGAGGCTAGGGCCATGTTGGTGTTTAGCCATATTTGGGCTGAGTTCCTGGACTTCTTCGTGGTCTGGATCCATCGATGAAAACCCCCAAAACTCCGCAAAAAGCGTCCGGAAACACCCGAGTTTCTGCTCGTATAGCCAGTGGCAGAGCACTGGAATTAGAGTGTAGAAGAGCGTGCGCAGGTTGAAAACTAGAATGTGCATTACGTACCCTAGAAGCAACTCCACACGGTAATTTCCGTATATGGACGCGGGTTCCATTTGCAACCACTCGTCTATATCCTCTGCTAGCTGGTCGTGAAACTTTCGGAGGTATTCTGGGATAGACGCCGGGTCGAAAAGCGCCGTTTGGTTGAGAGAATAGTGGGTGGATTTGGTACCCAAGGCAATCGACTTGCCGACTTTCTGGGCCGCAAGCGTCGATAGGCGAGGAACAATTTTGCAGCCACTGACGACATAAAGATGTGTATGTTTGTCTTGGCCCGCATTTCCGCCTGTCTTACCCTGTTTTTTGGTGCCTTTTGCCGCTTTTGTCTCTTTTGCCGCTTTTGTAGTAGCATCAGTACTGTGTGGGTAAAGTGTGTACACAATGTTCTTGAAGATGTTAAATATCTCCGTATACCCCTCAAAGGCCTCGGGCGATAAAAACGGCTTCAACAGAAGAAGCCGCTCGTGTGAATTTTCTGGGCTACTGAAGCCCTTGACATTGCTGGGGCCGGCATTAAACTTATCAACATCGAACGCTAGTTTGGCCGGATACTTTGAGTATACGTCCGTTAGCGAGTGAGTTTTCGACACAAGGGGCCGTACGAGACGCTTACATTTGGCAATCGACAACGACGGCGGCTCATTGTTCTTGCGCATAACTCGTCGGCCATAGTAGAGCTACTGGAGAGAGAGTATCTGAGGGTTTGGATGAAAATCTCATGCTGTGTGGGGAGGTGCGGGTGGAGGTGTCAGGTGAGAGTCGCGGTTTTATTGATCTGGGACCCAGAGTAGAGTATGGAAGAAAGAGATAGATGAATTTTTGAGGAAGATTGAAGGAAAATAGAAATTTAAAGCGATTTTGGTTTTTTGGACCTGGAACTGAAATAAGATTCATTTTAGCTGTAATAGTTTTTATAGAACAGGTGATGGATGGAATACTTGTTGAGTGTACTGGGGAGGCCAGTCACGTGAATGAACAGAGGTTATGAGCCGGACGAGACACGGACAAACTCGACCCAGCTTACTACCATTTGACAGCGCATTTCAGAAGCAATTCAAAAGAAAAGAAAGAGCAAGAGAATCTAATCTATAGGACCCTTTCGCTCTTCATAATTTTCATAAAAAAAAATACATCCATCTCCCCAGGTTCTCGTGTCTTTGTCTCCAAAAAAGCCGTCACGATTTGGCCGCTCACGTGACCGCGACATCTCCACCATCACCGATCCAGGTTTTTCAATCCCTTCTTTATCACTCTCCAATTGAACATATTGCAGCCTTGTTGATTGCTGTCTCTTCCAATGACATCAAAGCTAGCCTTCGTACTTCTACTCCTGGCTGTGTTTTCCCGTGATATAGTTGGCGTTTCTCCCGAAAACCAGACCCTTTATACTCCTGATAACCACGGAAAATGGCATTGTTTGCTGGACCCATCGATCGAGCTTGATTTCAGCCAGGTCAATGACGACTTCTGTGATTGTCCAGACGGATCGGATGAGCCAGGAACGAATGCTTGCCCCTTTACTGAAGATGAGCCCAGGTACTTTTACTGTGCCAATAAAGGATATAAACCGGCATTTATAGAAAACTATAAGGTCAATGACGGCGTGTGTGATTACGATACATGTTGCGATGGCTCGGACGAATGGAAAAGTGGTGGGTGTAAGAACGTCTGTGAGCAAGTCCAGGCGCAATTTGACGAGTTTTTGGCTCATCTGAGGCTGAGTATGAAGAAGGCTTTGAACATAAAAAACGGCTTGCAGAAAAAGGCCCATTCCTTGAAAGAACTGCTTGTCAAATCGGCAGATTCGCTTGCAAAAGAAATTCAACAGGATCGGAATGCTCTAGAGTCCAGAAAATCAGAACTAGCGGCTCAAAATAGTCTCTTAGAAGACACCGAATCAACGTCTAATGATTCAATTCTTAAACTGCTTGTTCTGGACCACCTGCAGAAGCTTGAGCAGAAAGTGGCCCAGTGGAGGGAATATTCAAACCAAGCGACGGAAAACGTCCAGCGGTTAGAGACCATGTTGAAAAACCTTCTTGAAAACTATAACCCCAATTTCAACGATCAGGCCGTCAAACAAGCGGTGGCAGCTTTTGGCGACTACATTTCGAATAAACCTGAGTCGGAGAAGGAGCCCGTTTGGGACGTTTCCGACCTATCACTCGAAAAGATAACACTGAAGCTCAAACTGCTGGTCGTGTCCAGCCCAAACACTGCTCTGGGTGACAAATCTGGGTCGTTTTTTGGAAAATGGCTCGGAAAAGGACAGGCTGTGCTTGAAAATCCCTCCAAAGACTCCGTTGCCAAAGATTTGGTCCGGGAAAAAGCGGCAGTGAACGGAAAACTAAAGCATCTCAGCGACGAAATCGACTCCCTAGAAAAAAAACTCAACCAGAAGATAAAAGAGCACAGCATCTACCAGGACGGTATTTCCCAAGAATTCGGGCCTGCTGGTATTTACCGTGCAGTCAAGGGTAAATGGGTCAACAAGCAAATCGGCGAGTATACCTACAAATTGGGATTTCTCGACTCTCTCTATCAAGACGATACTTTGGTGGGCCGGTTCCAAGGCGTTCAGGACCAAACGATGTTTTTCGCCCATGGAAGTAAATGTTGGAACGGGCCACAGAGATCAGCGAGGGTCGATATGATGTGTGGAACTGATCACGAGTTGATGTCAGTGAGTGAGCCTGAGAAATGCCAATATCGATTCATCATGTACTCGCCATTGGCCTGTGAAGAGATAAGCGATGAAAAGATCGGGGAAAAGTTTGTGGTTGACAAAGGGAAGTTGGGGATATAAGGAGTGAATAAATTAACTTATGGTGTAATGGTGGTCCGTTGTCTGTGGTGCGCAGCGAGACTTCAGGGTCAATGGGTCAAATGGTCGAGTGAATCAGTTCTCATTCTTAATGTATAATGTCTTTTAAGTATTCTATTCTGATCCGGTTTAACCTGGTAGTCTCATAATCAGGAAAAACTGGGAAAATTGTGAATATCCTGAAAATGCTGGTTTCTTATTGAGGCCTGGTCTATCCAGATCTAATTCTCTCTTTCTTAAACGTTCTGCTGGTGTCAGTTGAAAGTTTATGTGAGTGTTCTTCTTGAAAAAAGACTTGGCCTTTTCCTGTGCTTGACCAAAAAAAAAAAAAAAAAAAAAAAAAAAAAAAAAGGTAGAGAAAAATGGCATTAATAAATATATTAATATGAATAAATAAACAACTAAATAAACCATATTGAAGCCTGTATAAGGAAGAGAGTTTTGATTTATACCAAACCGACCATCTGTGTATATCTCTTTTTTCAGGTCTTAGCAGATACATTAATGAACTAGTTTTTTTTTTTTTTTTTTAATAGAAACTGGTAATTTCTAGCCCTGACTTAGACATAAATCGTACCCTTAAATTTGCGTGATATCAGTTCATTACATAAGATGTGCGATTGAACAATGATACGGTAAAAAATTGCAATTAACTGTCTAACAATGAGAACCTGCGATAGTAATGATCAGGGAGGAAAATTATATACTGAATTGCACGCATTATTTCCATTGTACTTAGTTGACCCATTTTCAGCTCTAACTATGTAATGACCGGCTTTCCCAGATTTCCCACCCAATCTGATAGAAAGTCAGGCTAGTTTCGCTAGAAGATCTCATTTAATACATAGTTTGGAATAAAAACCCTGACAGGCTGCTTCAAAATGCAAACCATATTTTCTTTTTGAGCTTGGTTTTGCTCAAAAAAAAAAAAAACTTTCATAACCTAAGATAACAGAAATGATATACATAAAACATTAGAGGAGATAATCAGCAATGTTTATTGTTATATGGTGTTTGACTATGCATCCTCCGGATAAGAAGTCAAGTGAGATATATGCTGAAAGCCTCAGAAACTGACGATCTCAAAAAAACGAGATAAGAACACCATTAATAATAGTAATAGAAATAATATTAATACTAGTATTGATGTTAAAAGACAATAAACAGATAAACAACTAGAAATAAAAGAAAGCCCTCGAAAGAGTAAAGAAAATATACCACTCTCACTCTTCACATCTACTGAGCTGAGGTCCAGAAACCCGCACTAGTCAACCAAATGCCATTACAATACCATTACAATCCTAGCACGTAAATCAACACAAAGTGCGCAAAAGAACACATGATATTCTTCCTAAATCCTCTCCCACCTTCCTCTAGTCAAAAGTGATCTTTTTACCCGTAAATTTGACATTTGTCATCTTCTCCTCCGCTAGCCTCTTGGCCTCCCACGAAGGGTGCACCTTCAGACCTTCTCCCTGTAACTCCGACAGCGCCGACCCGGCTGTTTTCAGCGTGTTTTGCTCCTGGGCCAACCTGGCCTTCATTTCCCGCTTCCGCTGCCTTTCTTCGAACTCTCGTTGTTTCTGTTCACGCTCGCTGGCGATTCTCAGATGCTCCTTCTGCACGTGGTTAGCCTTGCGTCCATATTTCTGCTCCCAGATCTTCTGTCTTGCCCGCTGACCCCTCCGGTTTTTGCGTGTGGTGGTGGCCTCCTTGACCACTTTATCGTCGTCGATATTATCTGCGTCCTCGTCGTCCGATCCTCCAGAATAGTACCCTGTAGCCAACTGAGGAAGCACGGGTTTTTTGGACGATGAGTCTTTGGCCAGACTTGGCTTTTTGGCATCCAGGCTGCTTGCCGAGTGGTCGGAGTCAGTCTCACTACTGGCCAGAGACATTTCCTCGTCGGTGATTTCATTATAGTTGACATTTGGATCCGCAACAAACTCGTTGTCTTCATCGTCCGACCCGGCCACCAAGTTATCGTATGCTGCATACTTATCAAAGGCTTCCTCGGCGTCTATTTCGCCTGGTATGTTCTCATCATCGTCACTGGCACTACTGGCACTATCACTATCGCTGTCACTTTCTCTTTCGCTCTCAGAGTCGTCTTTATTGCTATTTTTCGAGACGTTTTTAGTCGATTCACTGGTTTGACTGGCCCTCGCCGCAAGCTCGGCCTTGGTCAAGTTGCCGCGGATCTTGCGGAAGCTCCAGTCGATCTCCAAGCAGAGCTTTTTCGTGTCCTTTGCGTTCCACAAGCTCGAGATGTACCCGTTGAGTACATTGTCGTTTTGGCAGTAGGTGATGAAAAAACGTGATGGGTTTTTCGCCAGCGTTTTGTCCGTGAGATAACACCGGACGTCTTCTGGAATGTATGTGGGTGGATTCTCGCGGTCCTGTTTGGTGACAAGAACGGCTGCCGATACCAATTTGACGATTTTGGCGGTAACAAGGCGATCGAGAAAGTCGTGGTTGGCCAAGAACGAGTCAATATGCATGTTCTTATCTCCGGTTAACTTCTGGTTTTGTCGCTGCTTAACGGCCCGGGCCACATCCCGTGTCAACTTCTTATACGAGCCATGGTACTTCTTGCGAAACAAATCGGCTTTAAGCGCAGCGATTTGCTGAAAGGCTTCGTTAGGTGTACTGGGAAGCTTTTTCATCACGTGCAAGTTGTTTCGGGCATTGAGCAACTTTTTGGTGAAGGAGAACCGCGGCGTGGCCTGGGTATATTTTGCTTCGAGAAGATCTAGCTTCCACAAATCGTTTTTCTTTTCCTTCATTGGCGTGTGTGGTGTGGATTTTATGGGGTATGGTGGTTATTCGATAATAAGAAATAGGATACTTGAGAATCGAGATGATCATCGAATCGAAGGCATGGAGTTTTTCCGAGCCTGCGACCCGTCTGAGATAGTGCAGGTGCCAGGTCGCGCACTAGTTAAGCCAGATACTGAACTGAGTCCTGGAAACTGGAGAAGATCCATCTAGTGGTAGGGAAAGGGGGAATACAGATAAGGATTTTTTTGGAAAAATGGAGTTATTGCGTTGTTTGTGGATTTATTGGAAGTCTGAAAGCAAAGTTTTGGAAATCTTCGAGGAGTTTGCATTTTTCCCGGGCAAAACTTTTCCTCAGCTTTTTCCACTTCTTGCTCATTCGCATTGGATTTTCATTTTCCTCTCTCAGCTCAAGCTGCAAAAGCGCAGCTTCGAAATCACTGGTGCGAAACTTCAAAGTTCAACCTACGGTACAGTACCCATGTAATAATTAAGACTTCTTTCTACTAATAGAACACTTTTTCTTCGTTAACCTGGAACGCTCTCTAACATGTCCAGTGATCCCGAACTTCCCGAACTTCCCGAGGTTCCCCACGCAAAACGGCAGAAAAAACTACCCCGCGAGAAAAAGAAAAAGCCTCCTCGTCCAAACCAATGTGAGTTATACCTCGCACAGAAGAATCGACGATGTGCGATGCTGAAAAAACAGGGTCTGCGGTTTTGCGCCGACCACACGGTTTTTTTGGCTGGAAATCTGAAGGTTTCTCGTGATGAGCCACGTGAAAAAGATAGGGTGCCTTGTCCTCTAGATCCCAAGCACAGTGTCAAGGTGACTGAGTTAGACTATCACTTGGGTAAATGTAATGCACGGCCACCCGAGACGCACGAGCCCTGGTATAAGAAAGATTTCAATGCCGAGGTACACGGGGCAAACGGCCACGCAGAAGAAATCCAAAAAGACGAAAAGTTTGCTGATGCTCTGGAGCCCACCCCTGACGCGTTGCAAAACATGTTTCTTGTCTTGGACGCGTACGACGCCACGTTGAAGCCTCTTCCGAAGAAGGTGCATACTCATGCTGGCCTCGATGCGTGGTACGAGCAGAAAGGAAACAAAAAACACGTGACGCAGCAGGCGTCGCTCGTGGCGGCTTTAAAAGAGCACCAAATGCTCTCGTCGAACCATCTTTACGTCGAATTTGGCTGCGGAAAGGCCGAGCTTTCGCGTATGGTCAATGCATGTGTTGTTTATGACTTGAAAACACGTCCGGAAAGCGAGAAAATAGATCTGTCTGGCTACGGGTATGCCCTCGTGGACCGGGGCAAGAATCGCATGAAGATGGACTCGAAAATCGTGGCGGATTGCGAGGAATCGGCCGTGTTTACTCCTCAGATCAAGCGGTCTCGCATCGACATCCAACATTTGGACCTCGACGTGTTTCTACTGCTGCTCCAGCACACACAGGTGGTTGGGATCCTGAAGCACTTGTGCGGCGCGGCCACCGACCTTACTTTGAAGCTGGTGATGAACTCAAAAACCACGAAAAACAGGCTCCATGGCCTTGTCGTGGCCATGTGCTGCAGACACGTGTGTGAATACCGGCAATTGCTTCCGCTGTCCCGAGCATACCTCTCTAGGCACGGAGTTACGGACGCTGAGGCTTTTTCCGTGCTCAAACGTATTGTCACGTGGGCAGTATGTGGTCGAATGGAGGGGCGAGGCGACAATAACCACTTGACAGGTTTGAGTTACGACGAGCGTGAGCGGTACGGGTTGATTGCACGGCGCTTGATTGACGAAAGCAGGGTGTTTTCAGTCAATGAAGGTTTGGTGAATCACCGGGCAGAGTTGTTTTTGTATGCGGATAAGGAAACGACGCTAGAGAACCACTGTTTAAGGGTAACGAGGAAGGAGAGTTGTGAGGAGTTTTAGATGAAGAGATCGAGAGATCAAAGTCTCGAGGGGGGTTCGGGAGAGGGAAATTGAGAGAGGGAAATTGAGAGAGGGAAATTGACAGAGGGAAATTGACAGAGGTAATACATCTAAGAACTTTATATTTCATATTCTTGTGAATGAAAAAGGGTTATTTGCACACGACGTCAATCGCAGGGTTCGCGGACACATGCTAGTGCGAGTGAATGAATAAGACCCTCTTTTTAAAGTCAACGGACAGAATAATTCCAAGACAATCTTGCAATCAATCGAGTCATAAAGGATTTTATTTGAGAATCCTGAAGATATCTGATTATAGATTGGATGATGATGAGAAAAGGACGAGTGTGATTGAAAAAGGTAGTGAGAATTGAGAATGCTATATCCACTAATCGCAATAGCAAGACAGCAATAAGCAAAAGTTTCCCCAAAAGAAAAATCAGAACATAAATAACAGGCACGAACAAACAGAAAAACTCTCCCATTTACATTTCTTGGTAGAAATCAGGGTCCTTGTATCTGAACTATGTATTAAGTGGTGTCTTAAACAGTCTGGCTTTCCAACACTTTGGGTGCGAAAACCAGTCATTATATAGTTGGAGCTGACAAAGGGACATTAAACTACAATCTTAGCTTTTAATATAGCCCCTCGTTCTTTCAGACAGTAAACTACTCGTTCTTCTGTAGGTTTGTAAAAAAGATAGGTATGATTGCTTCGTCGAATTTATTGCTAAATTGAAGCTTACTTGAAAGACCTTTTTGAATTTATCTCTGATTCCAAGAAACTGAAGTAGTGGTGCGACAGGGTAATCCAGTGATGTTAGCGATTAGCTATTTTAGCGAAGTAGCGACAGTGCTTTCTTTTCTTTTTTTTTTTTTTTTATTAATGATACATCTGATTAGAGAGGAGGCGTTCGTAGTCTGAGCTTGCCCAGTCTACTTCCACCAAGAACTATAAACATGTATTGAAAAAATCCCCTCCAACAGCTTCCGAGTGCATGACTTGCGGCGAACCGCGGTTCACCTGACGCTGAACTTCAGCGAGGTTGACCCAACTTGCATACACTCGGTATCACATTACAGTAAAACCTGGAAAAACCGGACACCTTATAAGCCGGAGTCGCGTTAAGCTCGTGAGCCGCACGAAAAAAAAAAAAAAAACCCTCTATTAGCCGGAAGTCGGGTTATTTTATAAGCCGGCCGATTTTCCGTAATTCCGATTTATAAAGGTTTTGCGTTTTTTCGACGGAAAAGCCCAAAAATTATCATATTTAATGTTGTAAGTCGATTTGAAATCGTATAGAGGCATCATGCCTTGCTTTTCACAAGTTCACATCATGTCTCTGCATTTGCACCATGAAAAGTCAAACGGTGTTAGATTACCCTGTCGCACTGCTTTAGTTTGATGTTAACTATCAGAAATAAATTAAAAAAAGGATTTTCACAGAAGCTTAAACTTAGCAATGAAGTCAACGAAGCAATGCCAACTGTCTTTCGTACAAAGCTGCGGAAAAACGATTAGTTTGAGTTCTGAAAGAACGAAGGGCGATATTGTAAGCTTATTCCAGACCGATATGCTGCTTTCAACAGAAATGTTAGACTTAAGCACTGGACTTAGATGGGTTGGTTCCCGTGGAAGATCTCCAAGCAATGAAACTACCGATTTGGACGAGAAATTTCGTATTTTGTCGGATGTGGATGGTGATGAAGAAAATCAAGACAAGCCTTATGGTATACTGATAAGATTAATGGACTTCAAATGATGAGGCATACTTGTCTCAAAGTCAAAATATTTAACCAGCGAATGAAGATAGTCATGGAGTACAGAAAGACAGCTGTTTCAATCAATTCAAGCGAAATGCTTTCTTTAATCCATAACTTTGCAATTGAAACGTTGGGCCTAAACAAAGTGCAGGAATTCATGTGTAATATACCGGACTTTAGACCTTATATGCAGAAAAACCCTCTTTTCCCGTTAAGCCGGACTTTTGGCGTGCAATCATACTGCCCTCCATTACTAAATGACGTGTTCCAAGGTGAGAGCCTCAATCCCACAATATTTTATGTGAGGAGTTCTCACAACTCATCTTATGAGATAGAACTAAAAAGCATATGAATATGCAGTTAATCGCTTTAATGCTTATCATTGCAAGCATGATATCAGGAACAACTGCGCTAGAAGCATTTGGGAATGTGAAACCTAACTTCCGAAGTGAATTTGATCAGGTGAATGACACATTAATACAATGTATAGAGTTATGGGAAGCTAATGCTAGTGAAGTGGTGTTTGCATACCACGAGGCTGATTACTTATCAGGTGACACCAGTCGTAGAAAGTTCACAATATACGTAGGAGACAAGGCAGATGTGAGAGGTGAGAATGCTGAAGGCTTAGAATACGCTGAACAGTGGTTCAGACAGTGCATAGGTGAAAATGACAATGACGAAGATGGCTCACACGAAGTATTCGCCTATATGTATAATGACTACTATGACGTTGATGTACCAACAGATTATTACAGCCTGTTGTATGCTGATTTCCCTGATGATTCCATGTATGAAAGTGGGGAGTCAAGTGACTTGGATGACGATGACAGGTTGGCAGAGAATAACCTTTACTTTAATGGGAGTCAAAGTTTTAGTAATAGAACACAGCTGGTGAAAGAAGGAGTGAATAATGGACCACCCGATAGCAGAGGTTATCCACAAACCGTTCATTGGGGCATAAGTTAAATGGTATATAGGGCTGCCAAGTTTATAGGTGAGAGTAGAACATACACAGCTCTCAAATGTGGGCAGTGCTATTCACTACAACCTTCACCACTAGACAAGAGTTTCGTTTTACAAAACCAAGGTAATAAGGTAATACGAATGATGTACTGGCCCCACTACGAGTGCAGGCTGAGACTGCCCAATGGCAGAAACCCTGGTGATGGGAAAACAGTTACATCAGGAGTCCTGCAAGATATAAGAGTTGATGCTAAGATAGGACTGTTCTGGATACAATGTGATGGGCTGCAAGGATGGCCAGGACCTAACACGGGTAGAGATCCACCAGGGTGGCTGACAACTTGGTTACCGAACACCGGTGGTAACGGTTTCTAGTCCCACAAAGCATCCTCGAATTGTTTGCGTTAGTGATTCACTATTTCGTTAGCGATTCAATAATTCGCTATTCCTATAATATAATAACAATACCAAGAAAGATATCATTCATATTGATATTAGCGATTTTTTAGTGAAATTACGCGTCAACTTGCCATAATTGTTGGGATGTGAGATGCAAGAGATTATAAATGATATACTGCGCCTCTCTCCACCCTATAAACAACCTAGATGAGCTTGATAATCCCGGGTGATTATTTCCTAATTGCGATTCTCAGTGTTCCATCTGCTCTTCGAAGGCCGTGTACCAATTATGGCAAACGCGAGGATGTGTTGGAGTTCCAGTGGCGGCGAGTGCGGCACTATAATAATGCCTGAGTTGAGAGAAAACGGTTAAAAGTAAATCTATCTCTGTTTGGAAAACTAATCATAGGCAATTGTTTAAAAATCATGGCGGTCAATTTCATAGCCTTGCATTCAATAATTCATTAACCATGCGCTGAGCATTAGAGTGGCCGCGCACCCAGGGATAAATTAATGTGATCCTGTAATGTGATTGACATTATAAGACATGTAACCAAATGATCCTGGTAGAAATCCTATCAATACCCCGTCGGCAACGGCTATAACCAAAAGCTGCAACCGCGGTAAACACAGAACTACTAAAAAGGGAACTACCTTCAAAAGCCCCAAACCACTGAATATAAAATCACTGACAAAGAAAGGGAGGAGACGATAAAAGAGGCAACTTTTTTTAAACTCTCAAGTCAAGGCTAAGTTTACTGCTTCAGGCGAGTAGAATCCTTTAGATTGACTAAAAAGGTATAGTCTTTTGGGGTGCCGTCTTTTGGGGTATAGTTTGACCTAGATACGATGTACTGGTTTATGGCAATTGTAAAGGCTTCTTTAATACCTTACCAAACCTGGCCCTGGTCAAGTCTGGCATATCGCGAGATTAATGCTAAGCAATTGATGCTATAAATTAAAGCCTTACAAATTGTGAATTGACTCTCTCATCAAATCTGGGGTAAGTTTCAAACTCTCGGGGAAAGGGGGGATGCTTACTTTTGCCTTTTGGTATAAGAAGCTGACCATCCCATTGCCAGACTTTTCCCCGGCTTGTTTGTTTTGTCTCACATGTTTACCAGATTGAGAGTTTCTTTGAGTTCCCGACAGGAAAAACACACAAAAAGTAAAAAAAGTATGTGATTCTGTTTTTGTCCTTTGAGAAGCTAGAGTATCTAGCTCTCACTTTTCAACGAATACAAATGATTAATACGCATATCGAGCCTAAAAAACGTTTGACTTCAAACACAAAGTTTTGTAAAGGGCCAGCACTAAATTTGCCTGATAACTGATGAAGCCATTAACAAAAAGATAAAGCATTATCTGGTTCAGGTAAAGAGATCTGTTGCTCAAAAGGCAATATTCCTGTGGGTAACATTATTAGCATTCTCATGCTTGCTAATTAAAAATGGCTGCGAAACGTCTACAAATTAATGGTGTGTCGACCAATGCGCATCGAGAGCTTAACCGTAAAGACACATTAAAATGTGACAAAAAAAGAGAAAAAACCGTTTTAAAGGCCTTCAAGTTTCTAACATTTATCTGCACGCACATATCGCTTTATTGTCATTAGGTCATGTCAAACATGTTCCCAATTGTCTCCACTATTATTATAGTGCACTGTACTTTCCACCTGTACGTCCCTTGAACTAACCGCAACTTCAGGAATACCTTTTTAATCCTCTTATCTACTGGAGTTCCACTCCTACTTCTACTGAGCTGGGGCGAATTCTTCCCAAATTCTGACCAAGATAGGAAAATTGTTTCCCAATTCCTTCCCCTCCTCACTACTTGGTGTACTCTCTGCTTGGTGACTCTTTCTATTGTATTACATGCTCTAGCAATCGTCGTGCCTCAAGCAGCAGGACTCGCCCACCACCATACAGCCGCCTACCTTTTCCGACCCCTTAGATCTTCGTCTCCTTGACACCGTGCTTCCAGATCACCACATATGGCGTGGTTCCGTCCTCACGGTAGTTCAACAACACAATCATGGCATCAGGGTCCATGGACTCACCCGTGTAGAAGTCCCAGTCCTTGAACGAGCCGATAACCTTCTTGACGTAAGCCTGGGCACCCTTCTCAAACACCTCAACCTGGTCTGGGTCGGACTCAGCTAATTTAGCCTTGACCGCCTTCATGTAGCCCTTGATGTAGGTCAAAAACGACTTTTTGTCAAAAGAAGTCTGTTGCAATCTGAACGAGTACACGACGTTGTTGACCGTCTCAACACCCTCCTCCAAGTCCTCGCCAGCCTCCTCAGCAGAAGGGTTTCCACCAATGTCCACATCACCACCTGACGACACCTGCACCATGGCACAGTCGGCCTCGTAAACGACTCCGTCGACTTCCTTGAGGTCGTACGCGTCAGACAAAAGCTCGTCACCAGAAAAAACGTCAGTGTAGATCTTCATAATGGAGAGTGCAGTTGTTCCAAAAGAGAATAGATGGAAGGAAAGCGGGTAATATTTTCTGGTATGGGTCGCGGAAAATTTTTGGTAGCCGCGAGATGCAAGGGGGTTACCCGGACGGCCTGGGGGTGGTGTTTGAGGCCTGGCGATTCGGGTCGAGATTGGCGAGTTTTGCGATTTTGAAAAAGGGGTTGTGGTGGTGGAGGGTATGGGATTGTGGTAGTGGAATTGGATTTTTGAATTTTTGGGTTTGTGGTGTGGATACTGGAGGGTGGGGAATGGCTGGTGAGGCTCTAATTCTGGCATAGTTTTTTTTTTTTTTTTTTTTTTTGCTTTCTTTTTTTGCACCCAGCAAGCTCACGCGGCCCGCCCAATTTTATGGAAGTTAATTACTATGGGTATGACTCTGAAACAAGATGTTCTTAAGTGTGAGGGGATTAGCCTGATTTGTTGGATGTTGAAAATCCCATCTAAGAGATTGAAAAGACTGGTGTGGTAAGTAAAAGTGTTATTAATTCTTTGGCTAATTAATTGTTTGATATCTATTCATTATTTTCTCTCTCTTTGTTGGAACTGCCTCATGAGGCTCATGGCACATCCGTTGCTGTGTTGCTTCAGAGAGTGATGTTAGTAATGGTATTTTCACTAAAGAATCGCTGTGATCGATATTGTTAATCTTCTTAATACTTTTTGTGATATTAACATATTATTAATGTATTATTATTATATTCTAGCGATAGTCAAATATCGAATCGCTGACGAAATCATGTATCACTAATGCCAATTCTGGAGCAAGCTTTGTGGGAGTGTATATTATGCAACCGTTTATTACGGAAGAGAATGACGAATTAATCTTCTTCCGTATCTCCCGTGTAAGATTTAGAATATCCATCATGGGAAATCCTTTCCTCTTGACAATGGAAGTTTGAAGATCTACGTAAATCCTCAACTTAATTGGCTGAGGCAACCTATAGCATACACTTCATTATCGTGATTCTTCTTTCGGGGCGATTTCAAACTTATTGAGATGCCATGTTGATTTGGAGAATACCGGGTACAATGCAACACAATCTTTTGGCGAACGAGGAAATTGTGGACAGGAAATCAAAGTTTTGATATTCCAATTTTAGTAGTTTTGCTGCGTCACCAAATGTTATGAAAAGGGCCAGCGCTTGCTCTCGTAACGTTGTATCTTAGTGTGGAATGTTATCTACAGTGGTCGTAGGTTTAGAGACAGTTCGGTTAGCTGAGTGTAGTGAGCAACCTACGTCTGTCTTGGTTGTATTGGATAGTCTTGCTACATCAGTTGGCACTGCTTGACGAGGTAAGTATTTTGAGTATAGGGGATTTTGTTGTTAGAGTAAATTAATTATAGTGATATCTTTTGCAAGTGCATAGTTTCCAGCACTCCTGAATTGTTGCAAGATTTAGTATTTTTGGTCACCTTTCACGCATGGCATTTTGCCAGTGGAAACGGTAAACTAAGTCAGATTATTCGCGAAGATGACGTTTGTTCCCTGATATTGTCATCATTAATTTCTTAATGATCAATAATGAAGCCATTACTATTTTTATTATTATTCTTTTAGCGGTTTTCATAATATAATATAATAATGCCATGGCTAAATCGATAACCACCAACATCACTGGCTTCAGAGTCCAGTTTACCCAGAAATTAAAACCGCAAGTTCTTCGTTCATGCGAGCGCCAAAGCAACATTGCAAAAAGACAATAGACTGCCAGTTGAGCAACTAACGAAAACGATAAAAGATCCAAAAGAGGAAAAATAGTTTTGTGATTTTTGCTTCCGTCCACATGTCTTTCCGCTTCATCTAAGTGCTGCGTAGAACCTATATTAACAAGTCATATCGGTGTTTGCTATCACCGAACACTCGAAAATCTTAACTCAATCAAAAAGCTGTAATGTCCTCAATTGGCATTTAACCGGTCCCTCTTGTTTGCAGCCTATATTTTCAAATCAGCCATGTGACACAAGAAACACAAGTGACGCAAGTGATTCAAGACTAATCCAGTTCCTATATCCTCAAAACAACACCCATTAACTCATGAAAAATGTTCTCAAGACAAAGTCTGAGATATAGAGCCATCACTAGGGATTCATTTACCTTGCGATGAAAAATGCACCTCCCTGTTACTCCAACTGCTCATCAGAATGTTCATTGCAGAGTTGTCCGAGATCTGAATTCACGTAAAGTGCAAACTGGGCCAAACAACATAAATGTTCCATTAGTCGCTCTTATCCCACATCTAAAGTCTCACATGAAGTAAGAAACAGCATGGCTCTTCAAAAGGTCCTCCATTTCCTCAAAAGCCAAAATAAATAATCGCCTTTCTAATGCTAAATCTCATCCTTTAACGCTAGAGCTCATCCTTTCCGGGGTACACTGGCACTTCAAACTCGTTGCTGAAGGCCCTCCGAAGCCAGTCAAAGATCCGGTCAAACACTACCGTGTTACCATTGTGGTAGCGAATCGAATGGTCGGAGTCCGGAAACACCATGAAGTCAAAGTTTTCCACACTTGCCAAATTGTAATCATCGAGCAAACGCAAGCTATTCTGGAAGTGCACATTGTCATCTCCCGAGCCATGCATGATCAAAAAGCGCTTCTTTGATGCAAAACTCTTGGCGTCGGCTATACTGGCTGTCTCGTATCCCACAGGGTTCTCCTGAGGGGTCCGCATGTACCGCTCGGTATATATGGAGTCGTATAGTTTCCACTTGGTGACAGGGGCAACAGCAACTCCATACGAAAAAACATTCTCTTTGTCTGTTTCCAACGTTTTAAGCGTCAAAAAACCCCCGTAAGACCAGCCCCAGATGGCGATTCGTTTCTCATCAACGTAGGGGCGCAGAGCCCATTCCTTCGCCGCAGCAATTTGGTCTAAGGGCTCATAATGACCCAATTTATCTCTGACACAGAATTTGAAATCGGAGCCCAATTTTCGGTCATGGTTGTTGAATCCCGTACCTCTTCCGTCCACCGTGACAACAATAGCATTGAGCTGTGCTGCCACAACGTGACTGAAGCCGATAGCATACTCTTGGGTCACCATTTGTGAGCCTGGACCACCGTAAATGTAGAACAATACAGGATATTTCCTGGACGCGTTGAAAGATGGCGGGAAGATCTCCATTTGATTGGCAATGACCTCGGCGACAGATGAGTCGTGTGGGCCCAAAGTTATCGTGGTGACTTTCTGCAGCGGCAACAGGTACTTGCGCATAATCTGGTGCAATTTGTCGTTCAGTTCAATCTTCAGGACGACCTTATCTTCATGCAAATCTACTAAGGTTTGGTAAGGTATATCGGGGCCCTGATAGTTCAAAAGCAAGTACCGCGATCCCAGTGAAAACAGACCCGTATACCATGCGGTACCCGAAGTGATGCGCTTGATTTCCGGTGATGCGGTCTGGTGAAACACGTCGAGCAAGTTCACCAGGTAAAAGTGTCTTTCTACCGAGGAGTCAAGCGTGCCGGTGAAGTAGACAGTGTTTTTTTGGAGGTCCACATGATTCAGAAGCACCTCCCAGCGGCCGTTGGTCAACATGAATGGTTTGGGGTTGTTGGGAGGAGTGAAGTAAGCCAAATGGTTGTACCCATCCACAGGAACTAGGTCAATGTAACCATCTGCGTAACGGCCCAAGGAGTCATTCCTCGGCACAAAGACGGCGTTGGATGTCACCTCGAACCATTGGTGTTCTGCATGCAGCGACCGGATGAGTTTTGGAGTAGCGGCAGCATCTGCTGAAGCCAAAAACACCTCCATGATATCACTAGCTCGGTTGGTGGTCTTGAACAAGACAAAGTCGTCCGAAACCCAAAGCACTTCTGTCACTAAGCGATCTGTGATCTTTTCCAGGACAAGATTGGCCACATGGACGCCAAAAGAGCCGCCCGAGCGCTTAGGGAGTTGGGCCACAACCACATCGACCATCGGATTCGGAAACCCGGGTTTCGGGTACTTGATGGACCGTACCTCCGGGTATTGGTCATGACCTTCCTGTGCATAGTAAGGAATAGAAAACTCGGGCACGCGAGTATCGTCGAAGCGCAAGAACGCAAGTTTATCGCCCTGAGGAGACCACCATAATGCCACATCCGAGGCAAATACCTCCTCCTCATAGACCCAGTCGGGCTTGCCGTTGAAAACGTTGGCACTTCCGTCATTTGTGATACGCGAGATAGTGCCTGTGGCCAAGCTCTTCACATAGACATCGTTCTTGAACACAAATGCAATAGCGTCCAGCGTTGGTGCCCACACAGCTACCGAGAGCTTGTCGTGGGCAGTGAAAAGTGGGGAAATGCCGCCTGTGCCCACGTCTAAAACCCAGTACAACGCCGTCAGCGAGTGCCGCCAGCCCTTGGCGGTATTCGTCTTCAAGATGGCCCTCGAAAGGTCTGGCGACGCCTGGAGTGCATCCACAAGGTACTCCTTGCTGTGGTACTCAAACCTCAGGTCGCTCAAAAGCGTGTCGTGCACGTTCTCGTCGACTACGCTCTTCACGACATAGGTCACCCGACCATCCAGGTCTTCTTCGCGAAGCAAATAAGTGCCCTGGTCATAGGCCATGGATGCGGGGGTATGGATCCACTGAAGCTCTTTAAATTTGGGCTTGAAGGTACCATCTCGAAGCGTCTCAAGCGTCACTTGGAGCTTCCCACGCGGCAGGTTATTGTGCCAAGGATAAACCTCGTGACGAAGGTAACTGCGGGACGAGCACGTAGCCAAGTTACGGGCAAGACGGCCTTGAAGGAGCGACGACAAGCCGCTCACCAAGAAAGCTGAGCCCCACACAAGAAACGCTAGAACAATCACCACATAGTAAAAAGAGCGGTAGACGCGATAGTTCTTGTAGGGCGACTTGCGTTCTCTTTCTACCTCGCCTTTTTCCGACACAACAGCTTTGACAGTACTGCCGAAGGAGAACATGGTTAGTTGCTTGTGGTTTGTAGAACGCAGCAACGGGCGTGGAAACAGCCAAAACAGGTAAAAGCGTTTCAAGCGAATCTTTCGTGGTGCAGCCGCTGCGCGCAAAGGTGCCTGACGGGTAGAGAGCCGTGGGTATGAATTGTTTAGAGACGCTTGTTGTGGCCGTGCAAGCTGAGTCAAAAAATACTGGCTAGGTTATCCTCTCTTTTTCTTTCTCGCTTCTTTCTGGATAAGCCGTTAGTACTGCACACACGGTCTTCTTCTCGGTCTGTCACCGTCTTTTACCGACTCTTGTTATCGAGCTGGATTATTTTGGACGGCGCGCACCGTTAGTCAAGTCACCCCTGAAATCAGGAACCGGCGGCGAAAATTTGCTGATTTTGGGTGAAAAACGAAGAAGAAGAAGAAGAAAAAAAAAAAAAGCGAGGCTGCTTGTCAGACACAATCTTTCGAGAAATTGGTTTCCAAATGGAATTGTCTTTGGGGTAAGGCCAGTAGTTTAGGGTCTCTCCTATTCAGAAAAAAGTTGGTTCTAAAAGAGCTGTAAATGATTCTTTGGCGTGGGGTGGGGAAAGCGCGGTGCCTTTAGAGTTTAAGAAGGGTGTGAAATGAAGGAAGCTATCTTCCTTCTGGTAGCGCGGAAAGCCGGATACTGAGAGACAATTTCGCAGCCATTTTTTTAGCTTTTGTCCAGAGGCATTTGTTGAAGAAAGGTGCACATTTTGTATCTTTCGGTATGATAAGCTTTTTATGATTCTATTTTACTTTTATTCTTTATTTTTTTTTATTTTGCCATAACATAGAAATTGCATGTGGTCTGGAATGTAGCGCCCAGTTCCTATTTGGTGGGTAAAATCCAGGGTCTATAAGATTAGTGAGTCGCGATTCTTAGTTCAAATTAGTATGAGCTATTCTCTACATTTTACTGTTTAATCAACATCATTCTGGCCCCGAAAATGTCTTTTTAAAATTTTGATTCGGATAATCAAAAGATTAATTCGTAAAAACAAGGCCAAAACAGATGACTTCAGTACTTGTTTCAGGGAACGATCAGGATACTATTCAGAGCCGTAGCTCGGACCTCAGCACCAATTTGAGATATCGAATTAGCGAGCGAAACTTCGAAGTTCCTTTTTTCGGAAGATGACCACTCAGAGGAGCAAATTAGTTAGCGGAAGAGAAGTTGTTGATTTGATGGGTGAGAACATAGTCACCGATAAGTGAAACAGACTCGACGCTACTCGATGATAATCTTGGCGTTTTTTTCAAGACATGAGGCATACTCAGAGATGAAATGTGCATCATAGGTGATTCTTTTCAGGACTTACAAATGGACCGAGAGTCTAGATAAGATGTGTCAAACGATGAGGAGGGGATTGATTAATTTTTTTTTTTTTTTGTGATAATTTCTTTGCGTATGTATCCATTGTTGTTAAAAAAGCCTCAGCCGAATTTCTCAGTAAAGCGTTTGCTGTGTGAGCCTGCCATTTGGCTTGGCATAACGTCTTTTTTCAGACTACTGGCGGGAAAAACGAGTCATAGTTCACATGTCTATTCAAGCCTGCAGTCACTGTAAATGACAGTGTGACAGTTCTAGGCTATTTTCTAGGCTTGGTGTAATGTTTAATGTATTCACGAGGAAAGAAGAAATGTTACGCTGTTATACCATACGAAGTAAAAGACTATCAGACGAAGTAAAAGACTACAGTATCAGACGAACTAAAAGACTATCAGACGAAGTAAAAGACTATCAGACGAAGTAAAAGACTACAGTATCAGACGAATTTAAAAACTATTAGACGATGAACATGATGCAACTCAAACAACGAAAGCTATCATTAGGCGATAGCATTCAGAGCTCGTCAGAAAATGGGGAAGGAGATCAAACGAATATATAAAAGGTGCTGGTAATTAGACTTGCAAGGGGCTCTTTATCGAGGGATGACTAAAGAGCTTATGAAGGCAGTTTCCGAAGAGATTAATCGTGATCTATCGTAATAAATCTTTAATGGCTGCAACGAGATATCGATTCTGCAAAGATTTCTATTTTTTTTATTACAGTAAAACTTCGCTAAGCAGGATTTAAGCAGGTATGAATTATTTCTCGAAGATTTCGAAAATCAACGGGTAACTATTGGAAGTTTTTCTGGAATGTGAGCCAAGTGGTCATGTATATAAAAGCATTAAAGGACATAAACTTGGTATGGTCCGGTAATAGTGTTCAGGTTTTCAGTTCTTGCTTGTAGTTTGGTCTGTTGCTCATCTTATTTTTGTCCTATGTAGATACATTCGGACTATATAGAAAGTTTGTCTTCATCCCGTGAGCAGAGAAGCATTATTGAAGAGTCAAGCTGACCCAATTGCGCTTCATCCTCTTCATTTACTACCCGCTCCTCACTTACTATTGGCTGCGAGAATCACATACTAGCTCTTTGAATTCGAATGGTAATTCTGGTTTCCATGCGGCCACAAATTACACCATTTAGTGGCACATACGTACTTAAAGTACTGTGCCGTCGTCGAGGCGTGGCTCAATTTAGATCATGAGGCGTATCCCAAGCGCCCCACACCAACGTATTGAGTCGACATCCCAAAATTACTAAACGTCACACAAAACCACTCTAACTTCAATTGAGATCCCCTAAATTTCCGTACCTGGTTAGAAATGGATGCTTCCCCGACCCCAAAAGAAACTAAATCAGTAATTCCTGCCTATTCACTCAAAAAAGAGGAAACCTCGTTAAGCAGGGTGTTCGGGAAATCTCAAATCTAAACGGAAAACGGGAGTCTTGCTTCAGACGGGGATAGTTAAACGAGGTGTCACCGTAGTATAAACGTGGTCGAAATTAGCGAGAAAAAAAAAATCAACCCTGTTGAAATCCCCAGTACCATGCCACCCATTATGGTACTATTTGAAAAAAAAAAAAAAAAAGGAAAATGTGAGTAGTTATTCACAATCCGTAAAAGAACTTCCCTTATCTCCCTTGATCACATTCCCTTAAATTGATGGCCGCTCTAGCCCAATTCCAAGCCCATAACCAGTATTATCTACGTCTTTCCTCAGCCCAAAGGCTGGTAGTGTCTATCATCAGTTTACCGTCCCAGTGTCTCTTTCAACATATGCTAATTATTTATATCTGACACGCCGCTAGGGCTACTTGCCACTACGTTGACATTTCATGCTTCAGCTTTCAACTTGTCTTGTTTCGGAAAATAACCCTGTCGCTTGTCTTCGTCGACGTAAGTATTTGGAGTAGTCACGAGATCTCGCAAAAGCTCCGGGCTTATCTCCCCCACGATTTTTCTTAAATTTGTCCTTTTGATTGGCTTCGACAAAAAGCCCGACATGCCCGAGCTCAAACATTCTTTGACGTTGCTCTCGTCGGCAAAAGCCGTCAATGCCACAATAGGCCTTGTAAACTTTAAATTGTTTCTGATGATCTTGGTGGCAGTCAACCCATCCATCTTCGGCATCTGCACATCCATAAAGATGATATCGTACAACGACATTGTCTCCAATGATTTCCGCACCAGATCCACCGCCTCAGCTCCATTTGCTGCCATTGTGATATTGGTGAATCCCTCGAGCTTTAGCATCCGTTTAATCACTTCTTGGTTCACCGAGTTGTCCTCTGCCACGAGAATCTTAAGGTGAGAAATATCGTCAAGACATGTTTCACCGGTTGGCGTTTGGTCAGCAGTTCCCACCGACAGTTGAGGCAAAGGAAGCTCGATTTGCAGAGGCTTGTTACCCGGACTCATGTTTCCTTTCCCGTCGATGATTGAAATGGACGGGCTCACGCTGTTTTTGGAAGAGGGGACTTCTGACTTGAGGCTGGGCTCTTCAATATTGAAAAGTACTTTCCGGTTACTTTTTGCTAGCGGATTGAACTCGTCCTCGCAAAACTCTTGCATTTTTTCAGGAGGCACAATGATCTCGCCACTTTGAGGCAACGGAACAGTGAAAGTGAAAGTCGAGCCCTTTCCAATCAGAGACTTAAGCGTCAAGGTGCCATGCATCATTTTAGCAAGCTGCCGGCAGATGGAAAGGCCCAAACCCGTACCACCATAACTTCTGGAAAGAGTCTGATCGCCTTGAATGAATGGCTCGAACACTTTCTCTTGGAGGGCAGGCTCAATTCCAGAACCCGTGTCGCTCACTTCAAACTGTATAACCCAAGACTTGGGAACGTACAACTTTCTCATTTTGTAGACGTCGTTATTTTTCACCAACTCGTTGCTTGAGATGTCCGTCAGAAAGGATCTTTCCGAGTCATGATGGACCAAAGTAGGTTTGGAGGGTTTGGAGGCCAGGCTTTGAGATGGGGGTTTCTCGTTTTTATCGTCTTCCTTGCGTGTGTCCATGGCAGAAGCTGGCAGGAGAATGGCCGTTACTTCTTTTTCGTTTTCCTTGTGACCAAGTGAAAGATTGGATGTTTCTGTATCGGGAGTTTCATTGACCGGAGGCGTTGGAAGTGGTTTATGCTGATTAAACTGCGACCTGAACATGACATCTTCGTATTCCGTCGTGGTGAATGTGGTAACACTGGAGTTGTCCAAAAACTCGGAAAGATTTTGCCTTGAGTTTTGCTCGGAATTCCTCGACTTGCTTGCACTCACACGTTTTTTCTCCTCGGAATGATACTCATTTGCAGGCGCGCTGATACTTTCGTCACCACCAACATTCAAGGCGTCTTCAGGGGGTTCCACATATGGCTTTTTCACTAGAACTTTTGCATAGTCAATCTTTTGCGATGCTTCCTGATCGTATTCACCGAGAAGCTTGATTGATACATCCACAAAACCGTCGACAGGAGTGAACTTCAAACTGTTGGAAACTAGGTTCATGACGACCTGAATGATTCTGTTTGAGTCTCCCAAAAGTATGAGTTTTCGAAGAATGCTTGGTCTCAACATGATTTTGAAGTTGACCCGCTGGTCGAGAGCCAACTTGCTGAAGATGGATTTGACTTGGTAAACGACTTCGAGAATTTGGAAGTTGGACTTTTCCAATTTGGACCTGTTCAACGTGTTTTTGGAGTAGGTCAAGAGTTCGGTCAAAATATGCAACAAGAGCTCCCCGGAACGATGGATGAGTTTCAAAGAGTCCTGGATCTGCAGCTGATCCGTCTCGTCCATGGCAATCGAGGTCATGCCGAGAATACCATTAAGCGGGGTTCTCAATTCATGGGAGATATTGGCAATGAAAACGGTCTTGGCTTCGTTTGCAGCCTCGGCCTCAATTTTAGATGCCTCGAGTTCTCGTGTTCTCATTCGCACCCTGTCCTCTAAATGCCCGTATTGTTTTTCGAGCTCTTCCGTCATAATGTTGAATGCTTCCGAGAGTTCTGTAATCTCGTCTTTGAAAAGCTTCTTGGATTGGGGAATGCGCTCGGGGAGGCGGATCCCTGTGGAGTATACAGTAGAGCATCCAGAGCTAACTGTGTTCACGGAGTTTCTTTTTTTGATGATCCGATTGCTGTCATTGTCATTATCATTTGTAGACTTCTGTGGTGAAGTGGACCGGGCACCGGGGCCTCCAGCAATTGCGTCTTTTTCCTTCTTGGACCGCGTGATCGATTCAATGGCATTTTTGAGTTTAGTAATGGGCACCACAAACCAAACCGCTAGCGGAAACGTGATGAGACACACAAACACACCAATGCCTATAACCACCCCGATGATGATATCGGTCAATCTTTTAACTGGCCCATAAAATTTTTGTTGACTCTGCTCCACGATGATAGTCCATGAGGTGGCGGCATCGATATTGATACGCGAGAAACCAATGGCCACGTTGTAACCTTGCAGGGATCTGACTTGAGTGGCAGTTCCTTCACCCTCAGTGAGAGCCACATATGCTGCTTCAGAGTTTTTTATTTCAATATACGAGTCGCGGGTTTCCGTGTTTGGCGAGCCATTGAAAAGCACCAGGAACCCTATGAGATTGTTGTTATTCTTGTTGGCATTGTTGTTGGCATAATTTTTGTTGTTATCGTTGGCATTATTGTTGCCGTTATCGTTGCCCGTTCGCGTACCATTGCTGGAGTATAGTGGCTCGATTGCCACGCACCTATAATCCTCTTCATAAGAGGAGATATCCAATGCTTGTGCAATGGTGCCCGCATTTGCAATCACCGTCAAGTACCCGGATACCCGCAGCTCGCGGAGGATTATCGAGGTGTTTGCGTATATCGGGAACGTGAGGCCAATAAAGTACGTTTGGTTTTGCTGGGAGGCTCGGGAAAACGTGGCAGCAAGAGGCCCTGAAAGAGAGCCTGACGGGAGTGCATTGGACCCGTTCTGCAGTAGCACCGTGCTAGGAACCGATGTCGCATTCAGCAAAATATACAACGCATCAGTCACCGGAGCAGTGGTATTCACATTAGGATTAGAAGACAGGGCAACTTCTCTCAAACTCAAGTCGTAGAGACGTGCCAGGGAAAATATCTCCGAGGTGGAAAGAAATGAGTCGAGTGCCAGCTGAGCAGACGAGAATACATCCAGCGAAAAGTTCCCTGCTCGGTGGTTCAGTAGAGGTGATGTGATGGTATCTCTTTGCAGAAGCCACCAAACCTGATAATAAACAAACTGGAGCAGCTGCTGGATCTGCGTTCCTTTTAGTTCTGCTATCACGGAGAGACGGTCTGCTCGTAGCCCGGTGACAATATTGGCAACGTAAACACCAATGACAATGGCAAGTATGAGTAAGGAAAATAGCGACGAGAAACACACCAAAATGATAAGCTGCGGCCGTATCCCGATTTTTATTCGCCGCAACTTTTTGTCGGGCCGCCTAAGAGCCGGTAGCCGCATTGTGAAACGGTATCTTAGTTAGCCAAGTGTTCAGATATTCTGAATCCGAATTATTGGGAGGGATGTGAAAATGAGCGTGCACTCAATTTCGAAGCTTGATGATAGCTCCCAGTGATGTCACGTGGGGGAAGTAGAAACACCAACTCCAGCACCAACACCAGCAAAACCTAAAATAAAGAAATTTGAAGTTCTGGGTTGTTTGGCCTGATAGTTTGTGCTTGGGCAAGTCTGGTCGATCCTGACGTGTGGAGCAATGTATGATGAGATTGCTCAATGCAAGAGGTCCAAGCCAAACAATAGAAACGGTGGAAAAAAACAAAAAATTAAAAATAAAACATGCACTTTCTGCCGGAACGCGAGCGCTCGCCCGCTTGCCTTCTTCAACAGCGAGGGAGCTTAGGCCTGGGCTTGAGGGTTGATAGATGCGATCGGAGTAAATAAGATGAACAAGAAAAAAATGATTATTGCTTCTTTTCTCTTTCTTTTTTTTCCTTTGTCTCTTCTTTTGTTGTCTTTTTTTTTCTTCCCTTTTTCTCGGTGGTTCGACCTGCGCTTTGATAAATGTCCTAACTACGAAACCCTGCGTAATAAGCTGGTGCAATTTCAGGTCACTCATTATTAGCATTGTAGTGCATCCGAAGAACTGTCAGCTCCAGCTATATAATGGCCAGTTTTTCCGCGCTAAGTGCTGGAAAGCCAGGCTGATTTCACTAGACGATCTCACTTAATACATAGTTCCGAAACGAGAGCGTGGCAGCCTCGTTCTAAGTGAGGCAAAACTGAATGTTCTAAATTGGCTGAAATGGAACAGGCCAGCGAAAAGGCCAAGATTCTTGAGGTCACTTTAGAGAAAATGGCAGAAAAAAGAATAAAAACGGCATTTTTTCTTCGGTTTAGAGCACTTGACTGCTTTCTGTTTTCCATACCATCGTCGCATGAAGTCTCTAGGGGAAGTGTCAAATATAGAAAAGACAGCAATAGTTGATCCCAAAGAAATGTTCGGAAGATGTCGACTTGGAGTGGAATCGAAGAAAAACCAAAATGAAACAGACAAGGAAAACAGTCACTGGACCCTGGAACCTGTGAAAGACAGCTTATGCCTACTGTACATTGGTGTCTAAGATAAGTTTGGCTGAAACCTTGGTGATGGTTGAGAGCCACCATGAATCGAAAATCGACGTGCATTGAGGAGCCTGCATACAGTGGATCAATCCTTCGGAACCGCCTTTAGCTGCGGTGGCGTTTCGGCGTTTCGGCATTTTCAGGGTCTTTTGGTACAGCAACATCCAATGAAGCTCAATATCACCTACCAGATAAAAGCTTCATTGGCTTTGAACGATCAACTTATGGGCTACGATCGAGTATTTCCCGCGTCTCTCTCGATGCGCAGGACGATCTGTATGCACGCAATGGTCTCGTCTGACGTTATGCGAAAAGCATCTTGCTCCTACAGTAGCGAGCACTCACAACTAGCTAGCCTGGATTCCATTTTTGGACAGGGACTGTTACGAATGACATTAGCACTGGAAAAGCCATAACACGAATACAAGGAGACCGTAAATAAAAAATAAAAAATAAAAAATAATAATAATAAAAAAAAAAAAAAAAGCTTGGTATTTCAAGTGAATGTTTCCCTAGGTTTTCCTACCCTTTTCGTCATAACGCGTCAGAAGGTGCTGAATTCTTCCCTTTTTATGTGCCCTTAAGTGCACAGAATATGACGGTTATGACCTTCATGACCAACGGAAAAAGATGACCTTCTGAACAATCATGATCAATTTCGCGAGTGGGGAGAAATTTCCCACTTGTCAAGGACTTGAGGCGACTCAGAAACTTGTCTTACTGCATAAAAAAGAGTTTATTTTTCCCCAAATTCTCTTCTTTCAATCTCAAGCAACTCAATTGTCCGTTCATGGACCGTCAGCCAATTAAATGCCGAGCAACAATGGTATCGCTCGACCATATCCATGGGCCACACGAGGAGAAGGTAGATCTCGAAAAAACCCTTGCGCTCAGCCCGAGCTCTTAGTAATATAGGCGGGGATAGGGCTGAAGAAAGTGTGGGGCACCGCAATATTTGTGGATTCACGAAATGCGACAAAGAACGGAATGTGCTCCAGGAAGAATTGGAGTCGCGGGAAACGAAGAGAACCGCGGGCGAAAGCTGAAAAAACAGACAATGAGGGCAACCAATTACCGGAGAAGAATGCTTTGGCCGTGACGATGGATTCGATATCAAGGGCCTCCTGAAGCCGAAGTGGAAAAAGGCAAAGTAAATGGGAAATAACAAAAAAATTCCGTGCGGAAAATGTCCTACAAAGGATATGGTGCAGGTGGTGGGAATTGCGCCGATCTCTTGCTTTGGTGGTGGGCAGTACTTGGCTTCATCGACAGCGCATACGGAGTGCATTGCAAGTCAACGGTTTTGACGAAGTTTACCGAAGCGACATTCCAGCCAAAAGCGAATGGATAAGATGTATCATGAACGTTTTGGAGCCACACGTTCGCGTGCTACTGGGTGGGTGGGTACATCTAGAGTCTAGTGTATAGTATAGTGCAAAGCAAAATGCTTAATGCTTGGAGGATCGTTGATCCCGAGTTGGTTCGCGTCTTCTAACCTACTTCTTATCTCGGGCGAGTGTGTGCATTTCCCTGGCTCACGTGCGTCGATTAAAATGCAATTTTACTTGCTTCGCATCTAGAGGACTGCTCCTAGTGAAATAAGCCACTACGAGTTATCGAGATGTAACATGATGGTGCTAAAGTGACCGCCTGCGGTAATATGTTACGAGCCCTAATCTCTGATGGACGTTTCATATGTTGCTTTGAAACCAACTGCCATATTAACGCTAGGCTAAGTCCATCACAATTTAACTTCGATTAAAAAATAGAAACACAAACAATTGCATCTTATGAGATCCTTGAAGTAGTCCGCATCAAACCTATATCATTTTTTACACCAAACATGCCACAAAATTTTAGAAATAACTTGCGGATTTTGGAGAATACCATAGGGTTCATGTGATTCATTCCTGGATGTGTTCTGTTCTGAACAAACAACACGAGTGGGCCGATATACCTATATTCAGTATCTCACGAGGTACTGTACTCCTTGAACCAAAAATAGGCCGCAGTGGAGTTGAACCCCGCTGACCCGTTTTCAAAACCGGTTTACAGCTCGTAAGGCTGAGTGATTTTTGACTTTGGCGAAGCATCCGTATTCCCGTCAAGAAACTAACTTTGAATCCAAAGGATTACGCAATGAAAAGAAAAAGAAACTCGAGGAAAGACAAAAAGAAAGTATGAAAGATATTATTAACCTCCTGTTTCGTGTGCGGTTCTTTTTTTGCGCCGGGGTTAGTGCGCGCGACGAGTCGCTTATTGGTGTTGAACGCCGGGCATCGCGGTCTGTCTGCAGGACGCGCCTTTGCGCGCACTTTAGATGCGTCCCTGGAACGAGGCTACGTCTTTTTTTAGCGCGCAGCAAAAAAGATTGAAAGGTGACAATCCGAAGAAACGGGGGAAAAGAAGCCGGTCCATTCTCGGTTATCTTTCTTTTCTTCTTCTCCAGTCTGGCACTTCTCTCGGGCTCTCCCTTCACTCACGTTTCTAAGCACTTGTTTGCCCAACTTCGTTAACTCGCAACCCCCTCGCTTGGCTGCACCTGTGAAATTGCTTTTCCGTCCTCGGACCATAATACTATAAGCCCAGTGCTTGAATTACTCTCATAGACATGACCAATACTCGGGGTTTTTTCACGCTTTTGGCGGCCCAGTTGGCCTTGTGGCCTCGCATACTCGCTACACTGACTTCTCCCGGCGATCTCCCGACGACCACTACTTCACAAAATCCTCTCATGGTCACGTTGCCGGTCTATCGTGACTGCTACTCGGCTTACGTGGTAACCATGATTACCCCAGACGACCAAACTTTTGCCCTCGCCTTGGACCTTACCCAGCCCGACATTTGGATCATAGACGCTAACAAAGTCCTCGATTGTTCGGCGTTAGGTGATCTTTACGACAGCGCCCTTTCTACGGTCTCGGACCCGGTTTCCGCAACGTATAGCGGTGTCACTTACAACGCCAGACAATGCTACTATAATGGCGCCATAACACCCATGGACGTTTCTACTGTCAAAGTGGGTACAGTGGCCCTGACTGCGGCCGAACCGTTAGTGGTTCCCACGTCCTCCCCCTATAACATCACGTTTTATAAAGGGAATTACGCAGCAGGCCAATTTGTAAGTTCCGATTTTTACGTGGACGCTCAAGTCGGGAAATCGGAAGGCCCGATCGAGATTTCGAACATCAAATACCTCTTGGTGAACGACACTGAGGACTACCATGGTGGATTCGGCATCGGAGGGCACGCAGGACCCGATGGAGTCATCGACAACTTTAGATCACGTGGCCTCGTCCGTGGGAACGGCTACTCCTTGTTTCTTTATCGTAATGACACATGTGGCGGTCTTTCGGGCTATCTCTTGCCCGGTTCGGTCGACCTGACGCTATATACGGGCGACTTGTACGTATTTGAGCCCACTCCGCATGTCGGGAACGGCGACGACGACACATTTCTTCCCATTTTGCAGCTCGATGCTGTGACCCTCAAAAACCTCGAAACTAACGAGCTGGCGGTGTTGTACGAGTCGACCCCAATCCCAGTGGTGTTGGATCCATCGCTTAGTTATAGCTACTTGCCCCGGGAAGTGATTGTGAATCTTGCGCTTCAAACCGATGCCTACTACAACGCCCTTTATGACACCTGGATAGTCAACTGTACCAGCGTGAGCGATATTCACGCTGCGGTGGAGTTCCGGGTTGGGCCATTATCGGTGCCTGTGCCTCTCAGTCTATTTTTAGAGCTGTCCAACAAGTTCAACCTAACCTTTGCTGACGGTCTGGACTTGTGTCTCTTCTCCATTCTCCCGTCGGAGGCTACGGGGTATCCAGTGCTTGGATCCAAATTCCTACAACATATTTACTTTGCCATGGACAACGACTCGGGCTTGATTGCTGTGGCCAACGCCAACAAGACTCGTATTAACGGCGAAATCGGCCCCACCGGCAACTATTCTGCGGTGGGGTATATTGAATCCGGCCATATTCCTTTTGCCACATCTTACCTGATATCAAACCCAGTCACACTCACCTTTGGCTCTTTCAACGCTTCTGCGCTGTACTCGGATCCCCGCGAGTTGACTAAAGTTTTCATCTCCTCGGACCATGTGTACATATCACTGGCGCCTACATACAAAGCGCCCTCAGGAACGGCTAGTGCCGCAGACCCCAGGCCAACATCAGGAGCATCTGGCTCGTTACTAGTCGATTTGAAGACTAACAGTGGCTATGCTCTTTACTTGATACTACTCTCGGGAGGCCTAATGGTAGTTGTGCTCTTGTGAGCAAGTCAAGGAATATGGACGATGGCCGAGGAAGATAAGGGAGACTTAAAGGTTAGAGAGTAACGGGGCACGTTTTTTTTTTTTTTCTTTTCTTTTTTTCTTTTTCATTCTGTTTTGTTTGTTTATAGATGAAGCATTCGCTAGCGACGGAGTTCAATGCTGCTTCAACTGGATATCCTCCGAGTTGCCTAACTGGTGATCGGAGTCCAGGGGTAAACTAGCATATCCGTTTTTGTTGCTGCTGGCAGGGTCGGACTCTGTGTAGCGGAAATAATTGTACCATAATATATCAAGGAATGTGATGATGAGCCCAATGCAATTGATGAGGCTCAAAGTGTCGCCAAATATAAGCGACCCAAGCATGATTGTAAGCAACTCCTTGAAAATGCCGGCTACAGATAGCGTCAATACCTGAGCAACCGAGAGGAGCTGGAACTCACAAAGCGTCATGCAAAACGCCAAAATTCCGGGGGTAACCATTAGAAGAATCGTCTCATACATGCCCTTTTCGGTCCACATGGGCAGCGAGGTGAAATCCGTCCAACCCTCGAAGATCATGCCAAAAACAAACAACGCCGCAGTCATGCTCGGTGATATATATAGGATTGTCAGCATAGGGTTGGTTGTGTACTCGTTTTTTTTCAAAAGAAGCTGGGTGAAAGACCAGCGCAAGCCTGAAACCACCGAAGCAGACAAAATAAGCAATACGCCGATGCCTTGGTTCTCCTTTCCGGGATCGTCCTGGCTCGTGCCTGTGCTATCGGTCATCATTACCACAGAAACGCACATTACTAGAACTATGACAATAAGGCGCCAGTTGAACCTCTCGAGGCGGAACAAAAGGCCAAATAAGAGCACAAAAACCAAGCTGGACGTCTTGAGCATGGTATAGAGCGACAACAGAATGTATTTCAATGCCACATTACTGAGGCCAATGTCTCCTGCTGAAGCCATGGCACAGGGCAAGATCAGCACGAGATATGCACGCAACGGCATGGTTAACGATGCAAAAAACGACGCTGGAGCGGGATTAGCCGCTGGACGGAGCTTCGGCCGAAGATATAACACACCAGCACTAAGCAAAAATAGGCAGATTTGGTGAAACGCCGTCACAAACAAGGGAAAGCGGAAATTGAGCCCGCTGCCGAACATCCACTTGTTGTATACAGAAATGGACATCGAAAAAAAGTACCATCCGAGGATATAGGCGACCACCAAGGGCAGACCCAGGGCGGCTGCTTCTTGGTTTGTGGCCATAAAGCAAGAAATTCGGAAAACTCAAGTAAGATGAAAGAAAATTTTGTTGACGGGACGCCTGAACGAGGTGAAAAACCAGTGCGAATAGGCACTTTCTGGGGTACGTCTTATGGGCGAGCAGACAGTGGCTAAGGAAAGCGTTTTTTTTTCTTTTTTTTTTTTTTTAAATAGCTCTTTTAGTTAGTTTGTTTTAATTTTCACTTTCTTCGCTTGAACACGGCTGCTTTCAAACCACCCCAAGGCGGAAATCGAGGGCTTTTCAGTCTCTGCTGGGCCCTTAAGACACGTGTATCAGATGAGAACAGATGCAAACAGCGTGTCGGCGCCGGTTTCTGAAGCGCAGCTTTCTCACTCTTAAAAAAGAAAACAGGCTAATTCCAGCAGCGACTTCCAAAATTTCGTGGAAGTTAGTCGGACCGCTTTTATCAACCAGAAAAGGCTGTTTGATTCGAGCTGTCTGTACCTGGTATGGAAGTGAAGAAAATCGATGAAGGTGTCTAGTGCACGCGAGAAAACGCGACTCGAGCTAACTTGAAAGGGTGATAAGAGCACTGTTGGTGAGGTGAGGAAATCGGAGTTTTTTTACAGATAATTCAGTGGATAGTGAATCGGTGGGAATTAATTTGCAGTGTTTTCGGATTCAGAAGTAGCTGATCTTGATATTGTGGGAAAGTCCGTTTGTTATTGTTATTCTTGTTGTTATTGTTTGTCACTATCACTGTAATTGATACGATGCTTCTATTTTTACCGCGCTGAACCAACTTACTGACGGGTGCGGTGATTTTCGAGCGTGCTAGTGGGTCACGCTGTTGTTTTGAATAGTTATTTTCAAGTAAAAAAAATTATTCTCCAGATATAAAGAGAAGATATCTACATCATTTTTCGTTCCATCACTTGAATGTGAGCAACAAAGGGGGCGTAGAGGCTTGCCCCGAGAAGCCGCACCCCTCGTTAACGGGAATTGGGTTAAGCCACTGAGCCGCACGGACGGCGAAGTTTATAAATATCCATTAGGCGGAGTGAAGGAGGAAGGTTCTGTGAGGTCACTCTGCATATGATCGCAACGAGAGCGGAGAAGCTGAAGGTAATTTATCCAGTTTGGCTTCGTAGAAGTTGAGTAATGTTTTCCCAGAAATATCAGTGGTGTGGATTGAATACTTTATAACGAATGAAAACGACGAAGCCTATCATTTCAAAGTTAGAATAGCTATATTACTAGCAGGAAAGTGAAATGAGATATTTTTTATCTACTGAAATTGCCACACCTCTAACCCAGGTAGCTAGAGAGTAGTTTTCCTGAGTTCTAGTCGATAAATGCTGGTTTATGGTTCTTTGTGGTGTCGCTGGATTGTAAACCAAGGACTGGTTGAGATCCTGGTCGGACATAGGGGGTTTAGCTTCAAACCCAGGGGAGACTATGACTGTTATTCTCCCAGGGTGATAAGAAGCTTAATCAGAGTCGTAGGCTTTCTGATTGTTACAAATTCTATGACGCTCCGCACGAATACTCGAGCCAATGTTCTACCCAAAAATCAGAAACCTTTCAAATTGACAGAGCTAAAGTTTAGATTGGAGTTTTCTTCGGTAAGTGAAAGCTGCCAAAAACGCAGTTTGTGTCCATTTGGATCTGATCTACGTAGAGAATAGTGTCAAGCTTATAACATCTCACATACCGGCAATCTAGATAGAATTGTAATAGCCGCAGGAAGAGTTACAATTCTACAAAAAGGCAAACGATAATTCGAAAGTTTTTGATACTCATACCACCGAAATAGTGGCACAAATCTTCTGCTCGTCACAACATTTCGCAGATGGTGGAATGGCAGAATGTTGGTTAAAACTTCACCGGTTACTTGAAAATAAGAAAGTGTTTCTCATGAAGCAAGCTACGACTCTGCTATTCAGCTTACTACTTTGGTATACCGAATTAGATGTTAGAGAGGGCAAATTAATGGCAAAGTAGACGTACTGGAAGAGAGTGAGGGTTTAAGCTTAAAGTTAGCTTAGGTGTGGGACATGAAATATAGTTCAGACTCTCATACAGTAACAGATTAGAAGATTAAGTCGATACGACATTTTGGTATCCCATTGTTTTGTGGGTCTCAGAGTGATAAAGTCACTTTCAAAATGCTGCTCCTAAGGTTATCCATGGAAACTACAGACATGAACCAAATCAGAGTTCCAGTTTGAACGACAAAGGTAGCATAGTAGGTGTGATATAATCGTCTAAAGTACAAATTTGGATTCACCAAGCGAAAGTGGGCACTAAAAATACGGAAATTCTCTTCAAAAATAAGGTCAGACAGCTGCTTTCGACTTAAGTGGTACGAATGGGCACACTGGGTTCAAAAGTTCTGAACAAATTTAGCCATGAGTGAAGATCCTCGTGCTAGGGATCAAGAAGATCGACAAAGAGCTAGAGAAACGTCAACGCTCTCCATGAAAACAGGATAGACTCCACTTGTCGAAAATGTCGTAACCCCTAAGCCCAAGACACTCGAGCCAAGACACTCGAGCCAAGACACCCGAGCCCAAGACACCCGAGCCCAAGACAACCGAATATCATGAATTAAATGCGCTAACAGTTACTAACGAAAATATTTCCTTATAATGGGGTAGCAATGTTGGTACCTGTTCAAAAGACTAGATATGCGAGTGAACTGAAAGCTACAGCAATAAGATCAACATCTAAGTAGGGCTCTCGATCTTACATTTGAACGGGCAATTCTTCCAAACTTGGCCCTCTGACTTCGATAGTTGAACTAATTTTGAAGATGGGCCTTACACCGCGTTGGAGTCTATTTGAAACATTAGCAGGCTTATAAGATTGCAAATCAATTTGCCTTTAATATGATTCTACCTTTTTGCAACTGCAGATCATCCCGGTAGTAGGAGATCCGTAATCAGTAATGCGCCCTGCACTACCACGATTGCTGTTGGTGTGTAAACAACGAGAATCAACTTGGAAAAGTCAAAATTCGTGCGAGGGCTCAAAACCTGGAGAACCTTTCACACATGCCTCGGGACAACACATCCGTTTGAGCTAAAGAGTTTGAGGCTGGCCATTATTAAACTTCCCGCTTCTGGATATTCACACTTTGAAAAGATCTAAATCATAAAGACCATTGGCACCAACACGCTTGTCCCGTTAAGAAAGGTCGTTCCAAGCGTTCTCTGAGTTCCGCCTTATCCAGGGTGGAACCGGCGCACAGCCATGCCGAGTCGCGCCTAATCGTATACCGAATCGCACACCCACTATCTGTCACCAGCCATCCCAAACAAGACCAAACAAGGCCCCGTTTACCATTGCCACGAGTACAAACAACTCTCTTTCCCGGCATAGCACCAGGCCTTGTATCAGTGAACCCCAAGGTGCTTCTCCTACAATGTCGCTTTTTCTGCTCCAGCAGAACTACATCCTAGGCCAGATCAAACAGGCTTGCACGAAACTGGGTCTACATGCGCTTGTTTTGGACCGAAAAACTGAGGCGGCGCTCTTCCGCGTGGTGACTAAGACGGCTTTGCTCCGTATTGTCACTACGATTGAGATGATAGACGACGCTCGCCGCGTGCAAAACTACTTACTGGCGATCTACTTGGTGGAACCACTGGTATACAACTTCAACTGTATTTTGGCCGATGTTCACACCAAGAGATACGGCCTGGGTACCGGGCTCTTTGTGCCATTTCTGCAGTGGGATGAGCAAGCCAACCGCTTCTTTCAGCTGAAGCAGTTTTTGCAGAACCCGGCCGTGGCTCAGTACTTCAATGGCGGCGAGCTGATTCGCTTTGTTCATGCCCTGGTGTACCCCTTGGAGTCTCGAGTGTTTCTTTGTGACGCGCTGCAGGCAAACCTGATGCCCGTTTACTACAACGAGAACTGTAGCGACTTGGTGTTGCCACAGATCCGCCGTGCGGCAAAGGCCATAGTCAACTGTGTGGTGGTGGCTGGCGAGTACCCACTTATCCGGTTTTATTCGCTGCCTGAAGCATCACACCCGGCGGCACGGTTGCCCGAATTGATTGCCGACGAGGTACAACGACAGCTTGACGATTATGCACGCTCGAACGAGGACTACCCGCCGCAATTTACACCTGAAAAGCCCCGGGCAGTCTTGCTTATTTGCGACCGGACCTTGGATCTTTTTGCCCCGCTTTTGCACGAATTTACCTACCAGGCCATGGCGATGGATATTGTCGAGGGGCTTGAGCGGACCGGCGTGTACAAGTACGAGTCGGAGAACGAAAAGGGCCAGAAACAGCACTTAGAAACCCGTCTCGATCTGGAAGATGACGACACCTGGCAGGCGCTCCGTCATACTCATATAATCGAGGCATCCGAGCTTATCATCAATCGCATTGGCGATCTTATCAAAAACAACCCCATGATGGTGGACCGGTCACGTGCCAAGACATCGTCCGACTTGATGTACGTTGTAGCTCACCTCCCAGGGTTTGACGAGGAGCGCCGCGAGGTCACGCTTCACAAAACCTTGATCGACGAATGTTTGGATATTAACGCCAGCCGTAAATTGGCTGAGTTTGCTGCTGACTTTGAGCAGACGTGTGCCGCAGAGGGCACCCTGTTTGAGGGCGTGCACAATAAACACCTTCACGACGACCTCATTGTGCTTCTTGCACGTGACGATTTGCACGTCAACGATAAGATGCGGCTTGTGTTGATATACAGCTTGTACCGTGGCGGGTTGGCCGAGTCCGACTTCATCAAACTTGCTAAGTTCATTGGTGTTCGGGACAACCAGATAGTACCACTTGTGCTGCGGTGCTTCCACAACCTCCGCAAGTTAAACTTCCCCATTGTCAAGGACTCGGTGAAGCAGAAGAACGTCAAGCGCCAGACGTTCCACACCATAAATAACGAGGGCACATACAACACGTCCCGCTTTTCTCCCGGGCTTAAGCGCGTGCTCTTCAACGCTGCTAAGTTCGAACTAGACGAGGACTGGTTCCCCTACTTCCGAGACAAGCCTCTAGAGGACGATATTCCCAACAGAGACGGACTCGCGGCGCCCATGCGGCTGGAGACTTCCGGGTCTTTGCGCAATCCTCGCATCAAAGCTTCATGGGCCCCTCCCAGCTCGCGAGCGTCTACTCTGAGCTCCAAGAAAAACACACAGCAACGGATATTCTGCTATGTTGCTGGCGGAATCACCCATTCCGAAATCAGGCTGATTTACGAGCTCTCTGCTGCGCTCGATAAGGATTTCTTTATTGGTTCGGAGACCGTGTTGAAGCCTCGGGACTTCCTTATTGGCCTTCAAAGTATCGACGACGCGAAAAATCCAGCCAACTTGGACCTTCCGCTCCACACGGATATGGCATTAGCCACGAGCCAGGCGCCCGATCATCTTTTCCAAGTGCCCAAACCAGCACCGCCCAAATCGGCCACACCGTCATCCGTACCGCTTTCGTCATCGAGCACCACGCGTTCATATCAGGCTCCTTCAGTGGAGCAACAGAGTGCACAAAACAGGTTCAACCCTCCTTTACCGCAAAGCCAGCCCCTGTCCAATACACCATCGCACTACCAGAAGAGGGTTAACCAGTATTCTACGGACTTAACAGCAGAGCCTGCCAAAGAAAAGAAGCAGTCGCGTCTCAAGAAGTTTTTTAAGTAAAAAAAGAAGGTATCCGAGCCAGTGCCATTCTTCTAGCGGTCCCAGGCTCCAGAGTCCGGCTACATCTCAGGACCTAGTGATGGCTGCAAAGTTTGATTGATCGTCTACTAAACTTGTCAGCTCCTGCAGGCGGCTCAAGCACGAAAACGAAAACAGACCTAGGGGCCCTGAGCAACTTTGAAGGTTGCGCGCTCGAAACGACACGGTGGCACAGGTGGAGTTCGGGTTCGGCATGCTCGGTGATTATAAATCGAAGTGTGCTCAGGTGCAGGATGCGCGCAAGCGACGATAACGAGTTTCTGGTTGGCGTCGCCCACTGTCAGGGTGCTTTTCGTCTCAACCAATCCTCCTTGTGGCTTTTTTCCCAATCAATCCAATTGGTTCTCTCTGCTATTTTGGTCATGGAGCAATTGGACTGGCTGCAACAATCAGCCTATCATAGCTGGGATGTTTTGCCAAAGGTGCCCTTTCTTTTCTCTTCAGGAAAACCTTTGACACAAAGTGTGATGGAACAGGGCAAAAATGGATCCCTTCCAATTCCACTTAGCTCGGGCTGGCTTTCCTGTCACTGTAGTGATGGCTGGGGCCCACTCTCGCCTATATATAGCGACTTGGCACCTTGTTTTCTTCAGGGTGAACTTTATGCATTGGCTGGAGTGCTCATGCTTGCCACAGGAATCTATCAGGTTCATGTGTTGGCTAATCGGAAAATCTCGGCGGGCAACAAAGTTTCTTGGGCATTCTATGCCAAGTTGCTTCTTGCGGTTTTGCACATTATATTCTCCATAGTCGTTGCGTTGTCTTATGGTTCCCCAGACGTAATCAAAACAGGTCTTGTGCTCAATATTGGCGCTGGAGTTGTTGCGTTTGCTATTCATTATTTGGAGCAGTTCAAGTCCAATATTTCCAATGGAGTGCTTCTTTTCTACTGGCTCTTCCAAGCTTTGTTCGGTATTGCTAGGTTCTTATCTTTGAAATTGAGAGGCGAGCTCAACTCAACATACGCTACTATTTCGCTTTTAGCTACCGCTAACGTCACGCTTTTGCTTGTTTTGGAAAGTTGGATCTCCCCGCAACCCATAAATGCATTGTCTAAAGAAATTGGATACTCTCCTTTTGACCGTGCAAACGTATTCTCCCGCATATCTTTCAACTGGATGGCCCCATTGATGAAGAAGGGCTTTTACCAGTACCTTAGTGAGATTGACCTTCCCTTCTTGCCCCAAGCGCTCAAATCTGAGAATACTAGTGCCATGTTTTACCGGTACTGGAATAACCAAAGCTCCCCTTCATTGGTGTATGCTCTTTCTAAAGCCTTTGGAGCTCCATTTCTTCTTGGCGGTGTTTTCAAAGCTTTCCAGGATATGTTGGCCTTTGTACAACCTCAATTGCTCAGGTTGTTGATTCGTTTCGTGAATGACTACTCTCAATCGGTGAAAGAAGGTAATCCTTTACCACTCACACGGGGATTAATGATTGCAGGTGCCATGTTTATTGTTTCTGTGACTCAGACGGCTTGCTTACATCAGTATTTCCAAAGGGCTTTTGACTTTGGGATGAGTATTAAGTCAGCATTGACGTCTGTCGTGTATGATAAATCACTTGTATTGTCCAACGAAACGAAACAAGCATCTAACACTGGAGACATTGTTAATTTGATGTCTGTGGATGTTCAGAGATTACAAGATTTGGTGCAAAATTTGCAAATCATTTGGTCGGGTCCTTTTCAAATTGTCTTGTGTTTGTACTCATTGTACGGTTTGTTGGGCAACTCAATGTGGGCCGGAGTCTTCATTATGGTGATCATGATCCCATTAAATGCAGTCATCGCCAAGTATCAAAAAAAGTTGCAGAAGACGCAAATGAAGTTCAAGGACGAAAGGTCTCGTTTGATTAGTGAGATCTTGAACAACATCAAGTCACTCAAGCTTTATGGATGGGAGGCCCCATATTTGCTGAGATTGAATCACGTGAGAAATGACAAGGAGTTGGCGAACTTGAAGAGAATGGGAGTTTTCAGTTCTGTTTCCATGTTCTCCTGGAACTTGGCTCCCTTCTTGGTGTCGTGCTCGACATTTGGTCTTTTTGTGCTTTTGAACAAGAACGCCACCTTGTCTACTGATATCGTTTTCCCAGCCTTATCTTTATTCAACTTGTTGTCGTTTCCTTTAGCTGTTGTGCCTATGGTGATTACCAACATCGTGGAAGCACAAGTTGCCATTTCAAGATTGACGAAGTTTTTGACTGGTGCGGAGTTGCAAAAGAACGCCGTTACCAAATTTCCAAGAGCGGAGAAGGTAGGTGATGTGGCTGTGTCCGTCAAGAATGGTACTTATTTGTGGTCCAAGCAGAAGGGAGAGGAGTCGTACAAAGTTGCTCTTTCAAACATCAACCTCACAGTGAAGAAGGGAGACTTGGACTGTATTGTCGGAAAAGTTGGCTCAGGCAAGTCCTCTATTCTTCAGTGTCTTTTGGGTGACTTGTACAAGTTGGACGGAGAGGCACAGGTACACGGAAGTGTTGCATACGTGTCGCAAGTTCCCTGGATTATAAATGGAACTGTGAGGGAGAACATTCTTTTTGGTCACAAGTACGATGCTGAATTCTACCAGAAAGTTCTTGATGCTTGCGCTTTGAGTATTGACTTGAAGATCCTTCCCAAAAAAGATAGAACGGAGGTTGGTGAGAAGGGTATATCTTTATCAGGGGGTCAGAAAGCCCGTCTCTCGTTGGCAAGGGCTGTTTATGCCAGGGCTGATGTATACTTGCTTGACGATCCCTTGAGTGCAGTCGATGAACACGTTGGAAGACACCTCATCAACAATGTTTTGGGGCCTCATGGCTTGTTGAAGAGCAAATGTAAGATTTTGGCCACAAATGCCATTCACGTTTTGAGTATCGCGGACAACATGCACATGGTCAAGGACGGCAAGATTGTGGAGCAAGGAGGTTATTTGGACATTATGTCACAGGAAAAGAGCCAGTTACGTCAACTTGTGATTGAGTTTGGGAAGTCCAACTCCGATTCCAGTAAAGCGAATTCATCGGCCAACTCAATTAAGGGGGAGAAGATCATCTCCGATAAGAAGGCGGATGAAAATGTTGAATATTCCGAACTAGAGAATGTTTCGGAGGTTTCAAGTGTCAGAAGAGCGTCTGTTGCTCCACTTCTTTCCGATGAAGAGCGCGTGGCTCTCCAACAAGAGGAGGAAGACGAGGACGACGACGCAAAGGCAAGAAAAGAACACTCGGAGCAAGGTAAGGTCAAGTGGGACGTGTACTTGGAGTATGCGAAAGCGTGTAATCCATTTAATGTCACTGTTTTTTTGAGTACAACAGTGTTATCGATGTCCTTTAACGTGCTTTCCAATATCTGGTTGAAGCACTGGTCTGAGGTTAACACGGAGTACGGCGAGAACCCTAGTGCCATGAAGTACTTGGGAATCTACTTCCTCTTGGGGATCGGCTTTTCTATCTCCACTTTAGCACAAACTTGTATCATGTGGATTTTCTGTACCATCGAGGGCTCCAAGAAGCTTCACAACGGGATGGCCAAAAGTGTTTTAAGATCGCCAATGTCATTCTTTGAAACAACTCCAATTGGACGTATCTTGAACCGATTCTCCAACGATGTGTACAAAGTTGATGAGGTGCTTGGAAGAGTGTTTGGGATGTTTTTCAGCAATTCGGTTAAAGTTTTGTTCACGATACTTGTCATTTGTTTCTCCACATGGCAATTCATTTTCATTGCTATTCCATTGGGCGTTTTGTACGTCTACTACCAGCAGTACTATTTGAAGACGTCGAGGGAATTGCGTCGTGTGGACTCCACCACCAGATCTCCTATTTATGCCAACTTCCAAGAAAGTTTGAACGGTGTATCTATCATCAGAGCTTATGGACAGGAGGACAGATTCAAGCACTTGAACAGAAGCAGGGTCGACAAGAACATGCGTGCTTATCATCCGTCTATCAATGCAAATAGATGGTTGGCAGTTAGATTGGAACTCTTGGGCTCGGTCATCATTTTGGCTTCGTCCGGATTGGCTATATTAAGCTTGAAGAGTGGAACCATTAGTGCAGGATTGATTGGTTTGTCTGTGTCATACTCGTTGCAGATCACTCAGTCATTGAACTGGATTGTCAGAATGACGGTGGAAGTTGAAACCAATATTGTTTCCGTCGAGAGAATCATGGAATACTCTCGACTCACACCCGAGGCTCCAGAAGTCATTGAAGATAATAGGCCGCGTGAATCTTGGCCCGAAAAGGGCGAGGTCGTTTTCAAGCAATACTCTGCAAGATACAGACCCGAATTAGATCTCGTGTTGAAGAACATTTCCATGAATGTTAAGCCCCGCGAGAAGGTGGGTATAGTTGGCAGAACTGGAGCTGGCAAGTCGTCTTTGACTCTAGCACTTTTCAGAATCATTGAAGCTGCTAACGGTCATATTGAAATTGACAACACGGATACGAGTAAGCTTGGGTTGGCCGATTTGAGACACAAGCTCTCTATCATTCCGCAAGACGCTCAGGTATTTGAAGGAACTATCAGGAGCAACTTAGATCCCACCGAATGCTACACTGAGGAGCAACTTTGGAGGGCTTTGGAATTGTCTCACTTGAAAGACCACGTGTTGAAGATGTACGAGGAACGAGACAAGGAGAATGAGAAGATGAAGTCCGCCTTGGATGTTACAATGAGTGAGGGTGGATCAAATCTCTCTGTTGGTCAAAGACAATTGATGTGTCTTGCCAGAGCATTGTTGATTCCATCTGCCATTTTGGTGTTGGATGAGGCCACGGCAGCAGTTGACGTTGAAACGGATCAAGTTTTGCAACAGACCATCAGATCCGAGTTCAAGGACAGGACTATTTTGACTATTGCTCACAGATTGAACACTATCATGGATTCCGATAGAATTGTGGTGTTGGAGCAGGGAGAGATTGCCGAGTTCGACACTCCAGAAAACCTCTTGAAGCGCAAGGACTCCTTGTTTTACTCGTTGAGTAAAGAGGGTGGCTTTGTAGAGGAGGAGGACACGAAGGAGTAAGTAGAGCAGTGATGTTGGAGACTTGTGGTTGGTAAAGCGAATAGAGATAAAAAGTTAGACCGAAAGCTTGTACACATTAATGCCATTAAATTTTTAGGCCAGGATATATGTAATTAGAGTTTAAAAACGGCCCAAGTAGCTACCATTCTACAACTACGCTACCAAGACGCTGTGATTTTATCTACCCACATGGGGTATTGTGGCCGTCTTATCTACTTATTTGGCGAGGGGAACAGTGGTTAAAACGTCGGACAAGATGATTTTCATTGTTGTTGGCTGACCTCAAGCCAAGCTGATCCACGCCGGTTCACGTTGATTCACAAAGTATACAAGCTATGATATGCATTTTTTTTTTTTTTTTTTTTTGATCCATTTGCTAGAGTTTTACTCCCCTTCCTTCCTTTTCGGCCTTCCGTCTTCCAAACTTTTCTCGGTCCAAATTTTCGCCTGCCATTCCTTTCAGTCCATAATTCTGCCCTAGATATGAGTTTCTTCCAGTAGCTTATGTAATTCTTTTACTCTTGTGTATTTACCTATGCTAAGATGTGAGAGTAAGTATCCTATTTGTGAGGACAGGTCTATGTAAAACAAGTAATAGGCTACTCCTTCTTGCAGGAGTGTTCAGGATCGATCATTGGTGAAAACGGCTATAGATTTCATGTCGGGAGCCAGAAGAGGCATCATGTTTGACTTTTGAAGGATGGGCAAACGGTTAATTTTGTTTCTTTGCTGTATTGTGTGCTGCTACATGCATTGTTTCTGGTGTACTTGTGGGATATTCTGAAAATAACGTTGAAACCGATTCACGAAGGCAGTTGGAGCTTACTAGTTTTTGGTTGCTATAGGGATTTGTTCAATCAGTGGGGGGACCGCCAGTATTTCAAGGCTCAACATGGAGATATTGTTGGTTATGTGTGGGTTGGATCCATGGTTGAAAATTCTGTTTTTGGCAGAAATGTCATTTCTGGGTTTATTTAAGAGATCGAGGATATTTTCATGAATACTGAGATATATTACGATTTTTTACATGAGAATGCATTCGAACCCTTTGGTGTAATTTTGATTACTACGGGTTTAAGCAAGGAACAAACTGCTGCTAAGAAGTGACGTATTATCACAACACTTCACACCAAGTTAGCTCTAGCTATATAAAGACGGGCACTGCCATGTTGAGTGATAAGATCCAGAATAAGGTCACTAGAAGACTTCCCGGAAATTTTGAAATTCCTTTGGGGTTGTAGTTTAAGCACACCGCCAGCAGAAAAAACTAGCAAAACGCAATTCGAATCGAGTGGATTTTCTTTGTTACCACCACACCTAGTTCATGATATAGCAAGATATCAGCCGTTTGAGTGGTCGCTCTTGCCAAAGATGGCACCAGATCAAGAAATATAGTCACATAGTAGAAAGATCTGCTTCTGCATGGTTTGAAACATATTTTTTTGGCAACATTTAAGTCGGGGGGATTATCACGAACGACGAACTGCCTGACGTAGGTATGAATATTAAGGGAGCAATTTCAAAGTGTCGTTCTGGCAGAAGAGGATAAGACTGTGCTGGTTACCGCTAACGACAATGATGAAGAAGACAATAATGAAGAAGACGACGACAAGAGAAGTGTGTAAGGCGGCATGTATATTTTCGAGGTGTAGGTACTAATCCCGGTAACATTTTGTTGTATATATGCCCCTATTAACACCCTTTCCTTACGCAGACGCTTTCCTTATTAAACGATAGCATCGACCCTTTTCCGACCTTTTTCCGGCAATATAAAACAAATGAATTTACAGCTCAATTTGCTCCTCTCTACTACAACGCTGCGAGTTTCCCCATAGAGTAAGCGTCTTGAACAGCAATGACATCATTTAATGCTCACTTCTTTTTCTCAAGGTATGAATGTGGTACAAGGGATATATGTCTTCACGACTCGAGATTTCACACGTGTTAGCCCGAGTCATGGCCTTGGAAATGGGAGATGTTTCTTTTTCCAACACACAATCATCTGTCAACCTGTAGATTTCGAGCAAGTCGTCGTCGGTCTCCACATCCACTGCAGCATATAGACTGTCGCCCACTAGAGCCATATCCACTACTGGTGAACTTGTAACAACCTTTTGTTTGAAAGTAATGGCGTTGTCCACGCTAATAGTAAACATCAAAACGCAGTTCGTGTTTTCACACAACACTAGAATCAAGTTACCGCCGTTCTTCGCGTATGTTAAGACTTTGGTGATGCAAATCTCTTTAACTGAGTCGTCCTCTAGAAAGCGCTCAGGAGGATAATGGGCATCTGTCAAGTGAGGCTCGATCAACTCCCGGAGCTGAACTTTAGCAAGCTGTTTACTGGAAAACCAGTCCCACACAAGCAAATAGTCGTCTCCACCTCCACTGATTAGAAAGTCTTTGTTGAAAACTGGCAAATGCAAACACGACACAAACTCGCCATGGCCAAACAACCAGTGCTTCACGACATACGATAATGGGTAATGTGTCACTTTGATGTGCTCATCTCTGTCGCCCGTAAGCACGAACTGGTGGCCCTCGTGATCTGCCACCAAGACATCACTTAGCATGGACACATGGCCCAAAATGGGCACTAGTTCCTTCTCGGGCACTGACGCCTGGCCATCGATGGCAATGTCGTAGACGTCGCCAAACTTGTCCGCCAAAATAATGCTGGTGTCGTCTGTAGTGGTCAGGACTGCACATGGTCTTTTGGGGAAGATCTGTCTCTTTATCAACTTGATGCAATTGTCCTTGGTGTAATCGATCGAAAAGACCACTGCCGCCTTATCGGTATCGGTAGTTCCAATGACACGTTTCTCGTCACGCGTCAAAGTCAAAGACCGGAGGTAGTTGTAGATTGTTGGCACACCCAGCCCTGGGACTTGTACCTTAGGCTCGGTTTTGTTTATTTTGGTCTTTTTCAACACAGGCTCCTCAAACTCGGCATTCTTTTGGGCCTCGGATTCCTTATGAGCCTCGGCTTCTCGTTTTGCCTTTAGTTTATTTTCCTGGATGGTCTGCAAGTCGACGTCATCTGCCCAAGAACCCACCAAGGCCCCATCGGACGTGCGATACACGAACAAATGGTTTTTGACCGAGGCAAACACATGCTCGCCACTTTTATCGGAGATAAGAATCTGGAATGGGTGCTTCATGACATATGGCGGAACCCGGGCTTTGAAGGTTGGATTCGATTTGAATGGTGCCACCAACTGTGAAGATAAAATCTTTTTTTTTTTTTTTCATCTCTCCATGTCGAATCTCATCGTACTGCACGTGGCCCCACATTTTGGTGGATCCAAAAGTTGACTTCCAGTCCTCAGTAGTCAGTCCCAGATCCGTCTTCAGTGACCAGTATTATGTTACAAGTAATTGCTTCCAGTCCTCGATCGCCCGTAGGCTTAGTTTTTTTTAAGCCGCCAGGTCCATCCACTTTTTGCAGCATGTTCCTTTGTACTCTCTTCTTTGTATGTTTCAGTAGCGGTCTCAGTTCCAGTTCCAGTCTCAGCCTCAGTCAGGACCCTAGCCAGCACCCTAGCCAACACCCCATTTCCAGCATCTGTCACACCCTCACCCAGGCCCTCAGTCTCCGTGCCGTATCCCGCCTTTTCTTCCTTTTCTGCTATTTCCTCGGAGGAGATAAACTTCCGCGGTTGCTGCGCATGTGAATAGTACTGGTTGGCTCGATCCACTAAAGACGACAGGTGTGGCTGGGGTGCTTTTCTGAAGGAAGAAAAAAGCCCTCCGAGATTGTACCCGCCACCCGGCTCACTCATCGCCGTAGCAATGTGTGCCGGCAGGTGGAAGTTAAAGATGAATTCGTCACATGTGGCATTCCAGATAAGGTAGTTTTTCGTCTGTTGCCATTTGGCCACGAATTCCACATTAAACGCACGGAGGCTACCCAACAGTTTATCTTGCTGGGTGTCGAAGCCAGGGGGTGGCACTTTGAACCGATCCACGTACTGCTGGAACCGCGTGGTCGCCAACAAGCTACGCATGTAGTCTTCGAAATGGTAGCGGATGTAGTCGTCGCTTCCAATGTAGGCCTCCTTTGAGGTGTTTGCCGCCAGGAGAATTTGCACAAACTTCTTGTCTAGCGTGGAGAGTTTGAGCTCGTCGGGCTTGCCACAAGGGTACGAGATTGTCCATGAGTCTAGATTAACCAAAAGGTCCACTTGGTATTGCTCCAGTTGGTTCACTATGAGCAAATTGGAGCACCCCGCCATGAACGAAGGGGACCTGAGCTCATCCATTTGCTGAAGAGGCAAGTACGGGTTCCAAAACAGGCCCTTGGTGTTAAAAATTTGCAAAGGTAGACCGAAGAAACGGAACATTGAAAGGCGATCGTTAGTTTTAAGAGACGCCGGTTTTTGTAGCGGGGAGTATTTTTCCGTATAGTCGCACAAAGGGCACCCCGAGAGCTCGAGGTTGTTGATGAGGTTGGGGATAAGTGCAATCATGTTGTTTTGGAATTGCGTGAGGAGCTCCAAGTTGTTGTTCGAGTATACTAAGACGCGCTTTTCGAGGAGCAACGCTTTCCACACCACGAGAATGTCTGATTTCAACTGCAAAACAAGCTGCCGCAAATTTAAGTTCACGAAGTACTCCTCGTGCTCCTCATGGTTGTCCGGTTCTAGTTGGCTCTTTACCGACTGCTTCACAGCGGCCTCTTCATCCTCGCTTTTTAGACGGAATGCGTCGTTGAGGTTGTGAAAAAGGCTCTCGAGAAGCTCCAAGTTGCCAAAGGTCTCCTGCTGGAAGAAGCTATGGGTGATGATGGAAAGCTTCTCCTTGATCTTGGTGAAAATGGGCTGTTTGCGTGAAATCACCACCACTGCTTTTTGCACAATCGACCTAGTTATATCTTTGTTGCGCTCAAGCTCAGCCTCCAGAAGGTCTTCCGTCTTGACCTGCCGCACACACGAGCACCCAAAAAGCGTCTCCAAACGGTTGGGATTACCCTTGAATTGTTCAATATCGTTCAGATCATCGAGTGACAGCTGTGACTCGAAGTCGTAGACGAGGTTGAAGTTGGAAAATGTCTCTTCGAACAAATGCAGCCCGTCCGGAAGTGCCTGGAACGGGAGGTTCTTGAAAAGCTTATTGGTATGGTCTGGATCAAGTACCTGATGGTAATTGGACCGCCACCACTGCACCTCGGGGCCCCTGGCGTGATGGAAGTCTACAAGACACACGGCAAAGATAGTGTCGTTAATGACCAGCGCGTCGGCCCCTAGGGTCCTTTTCGGCGACTGTACTATAGGAAGGTTCTTGACCAGAATAGACGTCAGACGACTGTGGACTTTGGTGGGCGTGGCGGCAGCAGAATGGCGGGAAGATCCGGAAAACTCTACCAGGGCCAGTGCCACACCATCATTTTGGGTTTTTCTTTCCTTTTGCGCCTCTCGGGCCCTACTTGGTGTGGTCAGCAGACCCAAACGCATGGGGCGACATACAAACTCGTCTGAACTGGCCAGACGAGCGGAAAAAAGCCCGGGGGCCTCGGGTTTGCTATTCTTTTCTGGTCCTGCGTTTTTTTCGGTGCGTTTCTGGATTCGGAGTGGCCGTAACGAGAACTCATTAGCGTCAGAACCAGCTTCACCGTCTTTATCTATGAACGGGCTATCGCCCATTTTTATTTTGGTGCAGTGCGGCAATAGTGAGAGTGAGAGTAAGAGTTGATTTAATTGAGAGGCAAGACCATTAAAACCCTGGTTCTTCTCTTTAACAAGCAGTGACTCTTTTATTATTCTTGTTTTTCCCAGCTAGCACAAGAATATCTACTGAGATCTATCTTCATCAAGAACGGGTCGTATTGTTCCAGTGCATCTAGAGACGTCGATTCGCGCACTTTGGGTGCAAACTAAACGGCCGACGTGCAGATTCTTCGGGTACCTTTTTGGGTTATTACTGGCTAATCATTGGTGGTATCGTCGGCCAACAGGGTATTGGAGTCTTCGTTTTGTGATAAAACTCAAGATTATCTCTGACTTATTCTTACGTGTTTCTTTGTTGTGCTTTTATGTTTGAGTGAACGAGTGGTGTGTTGCCTGAGGCGTAGTGCGAGGGCTTCTAACCAGATGGACCAGTTGCCCGTGACTTGGTAAAATGAGAGCTGGCTGCAGAGGGGTAAAGAGTGGGTTAAGGTGAGACTAGGTCTGGAGGTTGTTGAGACTAGGTCTGGAGGTTGTTGAGACTAGATCTGGAGGTTGTTGAATAGTTAATATTTAAGAATCAGGGAGCCAATCTTTTTTTCTTTTTTCATTCTCTTTCTATTATCGAAGAGGCAGTCAAAACCAGAGTTTCTTTGTTTATTGTATTTTGAACTTACTGTAGAAGGGAACGTATCATTGAGGCAATTTCTCTGGGATGTTTTGCTTTGGATCAAAGTGATGTTCTTTTTCGATTGAATTTTTGCTTTTTTCGTTTCTCTCTTTCAAAAAGAGCTATTACTTTCAAGTATGACAAATTGAATCGGGAAGCGCTCCTATACCGTAAAAGCGGAATTTTCTTTTCTTATCGTAGCCTTCTTGTTGCCTTCTTGTTGCCTTCTTGTTGCCTTCTTGTTGCCTTCTTGTTGTGAACAGATCTGAGAGCTCATAACCCTCGTGGACCTCTATGTTCATCACCACCTTCCCCGACTACATTAATCGAATTGGCGTAGTACCGTGTACCTCTTACTTGATGGAGAGGGTCAAACTGCCTTTTAGACTTCTATTATTCTCTGCTGTAACTCTTTGGTGTATAGTTAAAAGTCTAACTGGATGAACACACACGTATAATATGTTAGGCAGTGTAATCTGCCCTTCAGCATAACTTCACTTTGTTGAACCAAAGCTGAGTTTATTATCGTGACATCCATCTGTTTCTCCCTTCCGTATCTGATTAACACAACTTCCACCTGTTCCTCCCTCCTATATCTTATTAACACCCACAGATAATTAAACCCTAAATCGGCGTTGCAACTCGTGAACACCGTTATAAAAACGTTACTGTTGTTTGATTAGAATAGGAAGAAAATAATCCTGGAACATCTCTCGGTTCCTAAATTAGCTAACTTCTAGGATTTTCATGACGTTTGTGCCAGAAACAAGGCCTCCATAGGCCACGTTTTCTCGTTCTTTCAGTCTAACAAGTAATACTCGGTTGAAAGCCTACCTACGTTATTATATAATTAAAGTATAAAAGAGTATCTTCGCATAGAACACGAAAAATACAATGTGTTACAGCTTTGAATAGTCATTTCGATCTCAGTCTTTGAACCAAACTGGAGCCTGTTGAGTTAGGGTTGAGGCGGTCGAGGGTGGGAGCTGACACGGCTATGCGCTTAGACGGCCGCCTGTCCAGTAGACAGTGAGGGTCGAAGAATTTACAGTGAATGCCCAAAAAAGAAACACGTGAATAATACTGACTGCAGATGGTCTTGATTACAAAGTTCGTCAAGATGTTGTGGGTTCTTTGTTGAACGGTTCCTATTATTTTACAGCATCCTGTGTGGACCTTGCGGGCATTCATTACGTATTAGACTCAAGACCCATTTTAGGGCAAGGCGAGCACTTATCTACAATAGACCCCACTAGTTGCTTGGCGGATTGATAACTACAGAAGTAAAGGAGACAGAATCAGAGAAAGACGCATTCTAGTTGTTTTTGTAAAGACTCCGAAAAAATCAAAAAATTATTGGCCCTCATCTTACTCTTTCTGGCCAGAACGACCTCGGCCGTCTTCGCTTCCACACCAACAAATAAAAACGTGACAAGCATTCGGTACAGTTCGAGGTCGGTTTACTAGACAATTGGTGGAGAGGAGTGGTCCGCTGCCACTGACGTAACCAACACGCAAGGATACACACGATGCCCTCTTTTCAACTTTTTTTTTTTGTATTTTTTTTTGCTTTTTTTTGCTTTTTTTTGCTTTTTTTTTTTTCAATCCCCGGCTTACTAACTCTCGCATCACGTGCTCCCCCCTAATACCCATGCTTGCTGTGCCTAAATGCCTGACCCCACGCTTGTCCGCCTATATAACCTGGAATTCTCTCCACTCGTAAATTGGAAACATATTCTAATCACTTTCATCAATTGTCTTCTCTCTCTGAACCAATTGACTCATTTTGATTCCGTTCCAGTAACAACCACATCTACCACCATAATGACACTTTCATCTGGCTCGAGCTTCCCTAGTGGCATTGAATTTGCCTATATTCCAATTGACTTGGCCACAGTCAAGGACGAGGACTCGTTGGCATGTGCCAAGCCATTGCCCTTGAAGTTGGACAAGTTGCTTGAGCAAAACGCCGGCTCCAATGTGTTGTTTGTCGCTGTTCCTGGTGCTTTTACTCCTACGTGCACAGAAAACCACATTCCCCCCTTTTTGGACAACTTGGAAGCGTTGAAAAAGGACAAGAACGTGTCCGCCATTGTCATTTTAAGTGCTAACGACCCCTTTGTCATCAACGCTTGGGGTAAGTTGTTGCTTAAGGATGCTAAATTTAACACTAGTTCTGACTTGCCCAAGGTGATTTTCGCCTCCGACCCTAACGCTAAGTTTTCTTCTGAGAACGACATTTCTTTGGACTTGACCGACAAGGGTCTTGGTGTCAGAACAGGCAGATATGCGTTTGTTGTGAATGCAGACACCAGAAAGGTCAACTATTACGGAGTTGAGTCTGGCGCCGGTGTTGAAGTCAGTGGCTACGACGCCATTTCCGCCGCTAAGTTGTAAGTAGTTACGAGGAACGATAGTAACTGAATTGACAGAAACATCGAGTTTGAAATGTGAATAAGTAGCCGGCCTTCAAAGTGTGGACTTGTAGTTTCTGGCTCTACATCAAACAACTGCTGCTACGCACCGCTTCCTCCTTCCCACGGTCTCTACACTGTTCCTTCTAGTATCTTTTTATATTGACAGTATCCTGAACTAACAGACGCATCTATGAAGCGCATCTGTCAAGATATACAGTGTCCAACCCTGCTGCCCGAAGACAAAAGTGCCCGAAGACAAAAGTGCCCGAAGACAAGAGTCTGCTTACAACTCACCAGAGGCGTCGATGGTGACTGTGGCCTTGGTGGCACCAGATTGCGAGCCAAGAGACTCGATCTGCTTGACGATATCGTAACCATCCGTCACTTCGCCAAAAACAACGTGCTTCCCATCCAACCAGGAGCATGGCACAGTGGTGATGAAAAACTGCGAGCCGTTGGTGTTTGGGCCAGCGTTGGCCATGGACAACAAACCTGGCTTGGTGTGCTTAACGGAGAAGTTCTCGTCGGCAAATTTCTCTCCGTAAATCGACTTACCACCGGTACCGTTACCTCTGGTGAAGTCACCACCCTGCAACATGAATTGAGGAATCACTCTGTGGAAAGCAGACTTGGCGTAACCAAATCCTTTTTCGCCAGTGCACAATGCTCTGAAGTTCTCGGCGGTCTTTGGCACAATGTCGTTGTACAACTTAAATGTGATTCTGCCGAGTTTGTTTCCGTCGGCGGAGACATCGAAATAGACTTGAGACATTTTTGCGTTGATTTAGGTCTAAAAAAGTGGGGTTTTTAAGTGGATTGGCAAAGCAATTACAGTGGAAAAGTATGGTCAGGTGGGCGCGAGGGGTCTCTTTATATGGGTGGATCGAACAGTATGGGGAGGTCCTGTCTCGAAGGCTGTAGAAGGTTTTTCGCGCGAACAAGGAAAAAAAAAAAAAAAAAAAAAAGGAAAAGGGACAGAATGACGAAGTTTTCGTGGGGCCCGCGCCGACATTGTGCAGGTCCAGCACCACTCGAGTCTTGTTTAGGGTAGTTTGCCGTTGCCGTTAGAGTTGCTAAGGCGAATGGATATCAAGAAAAACTTGGAGCCAGCTTTTTGATTTGGTAGTACATTTGAAAGACAACCTTGGTTTATGAATCTCTTCCTTCTCTGACTTTTTTCCGTTTTCATTACCCATTTTACTGTCCGATGAAGTCCCTGTCGTATCTGCCGTTTTACACTTGCAAGTTGCTACTTTTACCATTTTAAGTGGTGCACTTTCACCAAATATAAAATGATGGACAGAAAAACCACCTTACTATGAAACAATATAAAACTACTCCAGTTAGGTGAGTAAAGTGTGTTTTTCACTTACAACTTCTTCATATCAAGATTTTTTCTTCTGTCTTGAATTTGGGAGATTGCCAAAAAAAAAAAAAAAAAAAAAAGAAAAGAAAAAGAAAAAGAGACTGTTCTTCTCGTTCCACTTAAGACCCCCGGGCAGTAGTGCAGATAATCTACCTCGATATAATTTGGCCGCTTTGGACACTGTATTAAACACCAAGGAAAGAGATGAAGAACAAAGTACTACAAGCGATTTTCACTCCCCCCTCCCCCTGTATTGAATGGTTTTAGGTGCTCCCTTTCAGTAGCTGAATGTGTAGCTGAATGTGTAGCTGAATGTGTAGCTGAATGTGTAGCTGAATGTGTAGCTGACGTTTCGAGACTCATTTGATTAATTTTTCTTGAGTGAGTCGTAGCTCTTGACTTTAAAGTCTATGAGCTTTTTTTTTTTTTTGTCCTGAGCATAAGCCAGGTAATTTCCAGCAGTTAACAACAGTCAGTTTAAATTTCTACTATTTCGGCTGATTTACACCATCTGTTACCCCTTGGCCTCGACTTTTCAAAGAAGGTCGCATTCAAGTCGAAGCGATACAGATCTAATTTCCAACCTTTTTGAGCTAGAAAGTAAAAATTAGCTTTAACGGATTCGGCAATTCAGTATACCTTAATAGGCTGTTTGCAGGCGATCGATCTTCAGGGGGTGCCCATTCCACTTCTCTTATTTTCAGGCAGCTTAAGAATTTACTGTGCCAGAATTCGTAACTATTATGGTATATATTGACCTACCAATGTGGATTTAACTTTGCTTAAGTTATTCATACCTAGAAAAGGTATAGCTCCTTTCATCTCAAACCATTAGTCAGGGCAGTTTTTATCAGTCTAAAGTACAGTTTCTACCAACATTTAAACAAATGGTTCTCCGGCGACCATTAGTTGAGACAATCCAAATATCAACGAGTAACGAGTAGTTCCCTCAATTTCCTATCTTCCTGTTTTGATGCACCATTTACACACCCTTTATCTTGATAATACATCGAGTTTTTCTTCCTTCGGTAACCCAAAAAAGGCCGTCTAAGGCATAAACAGGCAGCAACGAAAGAGAAAGTTTTATTGTAAACCCTCTGGTGCAAAATCCCACCATATTCCCGACTGATAAAACTGTACTGAGCCTCGAAATACTGGAGATGAAAAGAATGAAGAAATGAAAGGAGTCAGTAAACCGAGAACCACATCTTATTGGGAGCCATGTCACAATCTAAGAAAGAAAGATATGTTTAGGGAAACCTGAATTAGCTCTGATCTTCTGAAACGAATAAGTCTTTCTCCCCTTCCACATAATCACTATTTATATGAAGCCTCTACCTGCCGACAACTTTGTCATAGTTAAGCCAGAACCTGACAATTAATGACAAGTTTAAACCACTATAAATGTAGAAATGAGATATCCTTCAGACTGGGGTATCGTTCGATATATAGCTTCTCTCACAGCACCCAAGAGCTGTAGACAAAGACTGTCTGAATCGGTTGCCACAACCACGAAAGCATTTAAATATTGGTGTGGTTCCGGCAACTTTGAACAGCAAATTTGGACTGTTTTCGACTACCCTACTTGACAATTGCCCCACAATAGGTGTTATATGTAGATTCATTTCCATGCCCGGCGAAGGAAAAATATGTCGTATACTTGTGAGAAATCAGCCAATGATATGCCCGTACAAAGTACCGAAAAGTACCAGAGCTTTAGTGTTCTTGCAAGTATTCAGCGAGAAATCTGGTTTAAAAATGTCCTAGCTTTATCGAAGACAAATTAGAAGCATCTCGTTTGTGGGGTAGCGTCAGGGGGTGGTGCCTAATTACGCTCGAAAACGTGACTTTTAAGGAACATTGGATGATAAAGATTCAACAATCTGACTTGGGAGAGCCAAAAGGGGGCTTTTCGAGCTGTTTTGACCGCGGCAGCTGTGAACCGATCACGAGACTTACGGAACTTGAAGACCGCCTGTCTTCGATTGAACAAATTAACGGATATCAGGGGAACTCTACTTTTTTATGGAATCACAATGACCCATGATCCTAAACATAGCTTGGCTGAAATATTGGGGTAGCTGTGGGCTATTACTGGGTAGGTAGAATGTAGTAACAAAAGATGGACTTTGCTCCCGAAAACAGGTGCTACTTAAAGCCTAATAGAGAATGTCTCAAGTTTAGATAGCATTCTAAAACGAGCTTCTCTCTATGGAAATAGACCTGCCAGAAATTTCGAAGGTTATATCGAGGCATGAAATTGCGTGAGCATTCGTTTTATCTTGGACCGAGACTAAAGTAACGTTTTTAAGACGTGGTTCGCTTCATTAAAGCAGTCAAAGAATCAGTTACTGCTCAATCCAAAGGGCGTCACATTGACTCTACGATATCCGTGCTCATGTGCTGATGCTCGAGTACTTTAGAGGTCTTTTCGAAGAATTCGATTGAATACAAATACGTCAACTGTTATCGAGTGATTCTTTCGTTAAGTCAGATAAGCTAGAAGTTCTATTTATTGAACCACTGCTGACCTCTAACGTGTTATACATATCAGAATTCACCGGTGGCTATTGGGATTTGTTTTTATCGACGATCACTAGTAGCTATTGTTTCAGCGAAAGTATCTTGTTACAACTGACTACTAAAACATACTTTTTTGTGGGAGGGGTTTTGATGACGGCGACAGAGTGGAGCTTCTTTTGGTAGGTTACCAATGCTCGGAATCTTACCACACCTTGCAAAGCTTCATATTTGCAGATATTGAGTGTTGTAGTCACCCCCAATAAGGAAAGTGCCTAGCTGGACCAGTCCAAGGGTTTAATGATAAGCTTTTGAAATTCTAATAATGTCCTGTTCCTTTGGAGTACCGAACTACCCTGTCGACCACTTGAGTTTGTTGTTCAAATTCGATTATATGAAAAATAACGCTTCGACTAGCAAGTAGGACGTCGCAAATTAATACTCTTAAATTTTACTTTGGGCCTCTGGAAGCTTTATGTGCTTTTTCCTTGTGCTTTCATCGGAAAGCGGTGTAATGAAATCTGCGGTATTTTCTTCCTTGTGAAAAGAACAAACCGAATGTCTGATTCAATTAATCCTCCCACACTAGATTTCTTACTCAGGGGTGTGTTTATTTTCGAAAGTCACGGTATACTTAGCAAAGTCGTGACATTAGAGTACATGGATTTAAAAGGAAAGGAAACAAATCGGGGGTCAAAACATTAACTGTACATATTTAAAGGTCCCTTTCTACAGTCCACGTATTCTCTTTCCTAAGGTTACCAGCTCTCTAGCCTCTTGGTTATCCCTCCGAACTAAACACCCGGTTCATAATCTTTAATCTGCATCGAGACGAAAAATGGGACCATCAAATACCTACTCTTGTCCTTTGCTGACATACCTCATTCTTCCTATTGGACAGTTTTACATGGACCAGATGTTTCGTCAGAAGTTAAAAAAGTATATATAAGTTGATACGCCCTTTTCTGAGAGCAGAAGTTGGTTGTGTTAGGGCCATATGTGAGTTTTTTGTAATTCTGGAAATTCTTCAATAATTGTGTATTTGTTTATGCTCATAAGGAAGATGAAGGAGACTATCTGGGAGCAGTGCTGTATCGTATGGTCTAAATACGACGTGTACTGGATGTACGATCCAGAATCCATCCTTCTCGTACAGAAATGCCGATCTGTGCTAAATCAGATAGAAATGTACAAATGTACGAAAGTTTGAAGTACCTCACCATGGGGTGGAACATGAAGAGAACTAAGGTCAAAAAATGAACAGAAGGCAATACAGATATCAGAAACGCTTAAACCATCGCGTAGAACGTCTCAGATTACTATTTTGAAATTTCACTAAGCGGCTCGGGAAGCTGTTATGTGTTTTTCTTCTTCTGCTTTCATCGGAAAGTGGTGTAATGAAATCTGCGGGATTTTCGTCCTTGTGAAAAGAACAAGCTGAATGACTGACTCAATCATTCCTCCTTTATTTCTCCTTTTATGGATTTCTTATCCACTGGTGTGTTGTACTCATTAAATTTGTGACACTAGAGTATATAGATATTGGATAAGTATTACCCTAGAGGCCAGTAAAGCTAGTCCTACTTTCCATTCTTACGGTTGTCTTTCAAGCAGTTAAGTAACTCAATGAAATGAGCCAAACTGAAAAACCACAGTTTCTCGCAAAAGAAACAGTTCCACATTTATGCCACTATGGCACCTAAAAAAGTATGACCGCGGTGAATAATGGAATCCTTCGACAAGTCAGTTATTGCATAGCAACTTTAAGAGCGACTGCGTGAGAAGCGCAACGCGGGGCCCTTCGAAGCTGTTGATATGGTTTCTCAAGCTGTGGAAATTCTTTCAAATAAAACTTCAAGAAAAATATAGGCTTTCGATGTACAAAATCGTATTTGCACATCCGATTTTAATGGCTATCGTCCTTGTATGTACGATGATTGAAAACCGAAAAAGATACAGCACTGTCGGGGAGTACAGGTCTATGTAGAAGATGTAAATTGCGAAACCTTCTTGAGTAGTGATAGGGATTTATCTTTTGTAAATACTGCTATAGATTTCTACTTTGTATGGCTGCAAGGGATCATGTTTGATTCTTAAAGGAGGGGTAAACGTTGATATTGTTTTTTTATCATGTTTTCCTTCAAGAAAGATGGCCCGAAAAATGGGGTAGAGGGATAGGAGAATACGGGAGGGCATGTGCAGCAGTCGAGTCTCAGAATGGAAAAAAACGTACGGAGGAGTTCCGTATGAGGAGGCCAAGTGCAGTGGCACCCAATGAGCAACTTAACGAAGAACAAAAAAATAAAATAAAGAAAGGGACCTCAACCGAAGAAAAAGTCTTTAAATTTTTCACGTGTAGGGAAACACAACTTTTTGTTTTCCTTCTTCTTACTGTTCCTTGTCCCTAGTCAAAGGAGAAATCACATAGTTCTCTTTACTGCTCGAAATAAGTATAATGGCTTTTCGCTCAGCGCTGGTGGTTTTCCCTCGTGGCAACAACGGCTAAACAGGGCCAGTTGCGACACCGTCTTCCGGCATGAGTCACACTGCCACAGGAGTGGGGCTGAACGAGGCGTGGGGCTGAACGAGGCGTGGGGCGTTGAAGCAATACAAGCGAACAGTTCATGTGAAGCCAAAAAAGAGTGGTTTCATGTCATAGAACAATTGTGGGGATATTGAAAGAAATAGAGTTGGGGAATGGAAAACACTTTTAAAAAGATAGGTTTCAAAGTAAACATATGGGGAATGTAGGCCAGGAAGAAAGACGAAGTTTGTCTTTTTTGGCGCTGAACATTTCCCAGAGCTCAGCTAGGTCAAAAGTGGCTTCAGCCTTCGCCTACCAGAGCCGCAAGCTTCACAGATTCGCTAGTCGAAGCATTTTACGGAAGTTGTATGGCCGCGGTGTGTTGGGTATATTCTAAGGCCAGTGAAGGTTAAAAAAATTGTCTTGTGAAACAGCCCGGTGGGCTAATAAATCATGGAGATAACCCGACCGAAAAATGACCGGTTCTTAAGTTCATCATCTTTCTTCCTGTCAGGGAATGTGGAATCTTTAGCCCGCTTCTTCGTGTATGGGTGACGTGAGGAGACATTCGCGACATGGCTCTAGAGCGATTATTAATCAAAATGTTTGTAATTTACGTTTAGTTACCTGCCCGGTGAACAAAACTACCTAGATCACAGGGCCACATTAAGGACTTTCTGGAGCACATTGGAAGAAAAGAAAATAGAGGAGAGAAGGGAAAATGTGGGAAGGGAAAATATGAGAAGGGGAAATATGAGAAGGGAAAATATGAGAAGGGAAAACATGAGAAGGGAAAATATGAGAAGGGAAAACATGAGAAGGGAAAATCAAGAATGCAGACGAAACGACAGTTCAGAATGATTGCCGCATACATGATACAAGTTGATGGTTTTCCAAGAAAAAAAAAAAAAAAAAAAAAAAAAAGCCGTGTGTGCGGATAGAATACCACCACCTGGAAATCTAGAAATTGTTTTTTTTTCTTCTCCTTCTCCTTCTTCTTCTTCTTCTTCTTCTTCTTCTTCTTCTTCTTATGTACAACCATGTTTCTCTCTAGTACTTGTGAGTCTCGAATTGACCCACTTAATCGCTTCAGATATAGACATTTAGTAGACAAGTAAAGTTATAATCATTATGAGATGATGAAAACTGACTGGAATGTAATTTCGGTGATAATTGCCAATTTGCCAGGCTTGGGAACGGCGATTCACTGACAATCTCGGAAAATTTTCTTGTCCTCCAGAGCCGAGTGCAACTCAACTTCACAGTGTTCATGCACAGTGAGTGTCATCTTTTCCGAGTCACCGTTTCTCAAAAGCCGCAAGTGATGCAGAACAAAAAGGTGAGAAATTTGAGATCTCCTTTATACATCCTCCTACACACGGAGTGAAGTTTCTCTCGGGCGGAACCACCCGAAATCCAAAGCCCAAAACCCAATCGACCAAATTCATCATAGTTTTGAAAGCCAAAGAAGGCCATAGCCACATATATTAACTAGTTTCTGACTGGTTCACGTAAGTCGTAAGCAATGCAAAAGATGCCGTCCGATCTCATGCTCTCTTGCTCATAATGCTCTCTTGCTCATGAAGCGCATTTACGAAGAAGCGTCCAGAGAGCCGGATGCAGGAGGGTTGGAGTGTGCTTGAGTGAGTGTTTGGAAGCGCCAGATTTCGCCCCTCCCCCCTTCTAGACGAATCACAGCCACGAAATCACCGAATGCGAAGGGATTACGGCTATCTTAAAAATTTCAAGTTTACAGTCACTCAAGGTAACGAGAGCAAGAGGAGACGCTCGTAGACCCGGTGATGCAGCTGCAGCCTGCGCGTATCTCTGGCCGCGGACTCCATGTGGGTCGTGCATGGGCCACGCACAGTGTTGGCAACGTGCCCAGAGGCTTAGTGGATGAAATTGGAAAGGCTTGTGTTGCCGGCCACTAAAAATAGCATTTTGAGCGGCAGCTCACCCTGGGCCAAGTATAATGAACGTGAAAGGAGGCGGAAAAGTTTAAATTGGAGTATTTTGAAGGGTTATCCGGCTCATGCGATGGGCCATGGTTGCATGGTGGCATGTGCCGTGGCCTTGACCTCGACCTCGACCCCGCTTTTGGGACACCTTGATTTATCAGTTTTCTTAAATTAGCATTTACCTGCACTGGTTTGTTTGTTTTCCACAGTAGTATGGTTTTTTTTTTTTTTTTTTGGGTCACGCAGCGCTCACGCAGCTTCCCTTTTCAGCTGGTATACTTCCCCTCCTCTACCTTTTCTTTCAGTTGAGCCATGTGGAAGCGAGACTGTAATAAATTAGTCAGGTGTGGCCCCACGTTGAGGGACCCTGGAGCCTAAAGCGTGCTAATAAATGACGACTATCACGCATGGTGGCCGTCAAGCGGACTGACGCAGGCGGGCTTCTGCCATTGTGCAGGACCATGCTCCGTCCCCTGCAGGTGCGCGTCGTGCTCTTGCTCCATTGCATGGTCAGTGCATTTGGCTTGCCGCGTCTGTATAAAGTCCAGCCTTTGTGCTGTTTTTTGGAGCTCGGGCACATATCTCCCTTGTGTTGCTCCCCAAACTTTACGTTTTTGTTGCCTTCTATTTCGTTTCTCCTGTCGCCACGTTGTGCATGTGCAAACTGTGAATTCAGCACTCCCAAGTTCCACGGTGCTGCCTCAGTTTTGAGCTTAAGTCGGCCCATTCTCCTAGTCTCGACTTAGAATTGCCTCAATATTGCCTTAGTCAGCTTTCATCCCATGGTTCCGGGCTTGACATCGACGCCTTCGGGGCTCTCCCATTGTGTCTATGTGTTGGACTCGGTCATGTGCAAAATCGTGCATAATCCACTCGTTTCGTCGACGGTTGTGGGGGGTATAGTGCTATCTGTAGCAGCCAAACAATACAACACGTGGTCGCCGTACAACTTGACAGAAGAGTCCGGGTTTCTCCCCGATTTTTTCCAAAACGTCATCAACTTGATCTTCCTCATACGGTTCCCGCTGGCGCTGAAAACAGGGCTAGTCATCCGGTCCAACAAATATGCCGAAACGCTTCTTTTTGTGTGTCTCAATATTGTGGCTGTGGTATCGCTTTGTTCTCCGTATCCGTTCTCGTCATTGATGGGCCTGGTGTTCCGAGTGTTGCTCTGGGTACTGATCATTTGTCCGTATGTGATATTGGCGTTGAACCTAGCGGAATATGTCTTTTGCCGGCTCAACGAGTCTTTTGAAAAGGAGAAGGCGAACGAAAAAGAAAACCAGAAAACAAAAACAAAGACAAAAGAAAGAACACAGGGGAAGCCAGAGAAACTGCTGGGGCTCTTGCCGCTCATTGTGGATGCCAACAACAGCTTTTTGGCCATTTTCATTGCCCAGTCTTTCACTGCGATCAACCTCGACTTGCCCTTTAGTGGCAGCTCGCTCCTCCCCGTCATTTATCGATACGCAGCCTACTCGCTAAAATTCTACTTGATCTACTGTTTTGTGCTCTATGAGATTGTGGTTGTGATTTACGAGATTGACAACATTAAGAGCTATCGAGAGCTTTATAGGCCTGTTCATCTAGGGGTGAAAAGGCGCACATGGGGTGACTGGTTTGACGCGGCCACGCCGGTGTTTCTATTCGCCACTACATGCGCTGCCATGGCATTTGACGCGGTGATGATGTGGCTTGAGTTTTCCTATCAGGAACTTTAGGTCGCAGGGCCATGCTTGGGCCCACACAGGGGCCACATAGGGGGCCACACAGCAGCTTTGAGACTCAAGGCTGGGGTTTTCTGGGTTTATGGGTGTTCTTACGGTCTTGTCTATAGCTCTGGACGATTGATTCCTCCAATATATAGAGTGACAGCTAAATGAAAGGCCGCGGTTGATTCTCTTGCCGAATGAGGCGGATGTCTTCTTAGTAGTCTGCAAATTTCTTCATCCATGCCGATACAAGTTTTTCACTTGGCAGTACAGGCTCCGGCGTGGGGTTTTGTAGTGGTTGATTGCTTTCTGGACCCTTAAGCTCGACACGTTGTTTATCCTCGTTTAGTTGAGCATGTGCTCGCTTCTGGTCCACTGCCTCGATATAAGCCAGCGCCAACTCCTCCAATTCATCCTCTACGACCAAGTCTTCGTAGCTTCTTTTTCTGGGAAACGACACGGCCGTTTCAAGATCCGAGAAAGTCAAATTTTTGCGGGGCTCGTCCGAATCAAAAAGCCCGCCTTCTTCCACACCAGAAAAGTGTGTTGGATTTCCCATGGCCTGAGCAACAGAAACAGACGAATTAGGCAATATTGGCATGTATCCAGATTGAGACACGTGACTTTCCCGAGAAAACATTTCGTTCAACACTTTGGGTGGTTGCTGTGGTCCTGATTCCGATGAATCCTTTTGAAGCATGTCCTTCAATGACTCAGTATGACCCAAGTTGGCCACTTCTGCTTCTGCGGACTGTCCATTCTGCTCATGTTCGCTTTCGCCACTTGACACATCCGGCTCTGACTCCGGCTCTGACTCCAGATCTGAGGCTTTCCAAGGCGCAGGCAAATTCCATTTGCGGGTCGACTCATTTCCGCTTGTCTCGGTTTCAAAATCCCCGGACGCAGTCATTTCAACAAGATCTGGAGGCGTTTCAAACCCCTCGCTATAGTTGTCGATTCTGCGAAGAAAAAAATCTGCATTCTGGTGCTCTTTCTTGCCCTTCCTTGGTTTCATAATATCTTGCTTGGTAGAGCTTCTCCGCACCCGGATCAATCTCCGGAGATTTCGCCAATACAACTCAATTGGCTCTATCCTCCCATATTCATGTCTTGAGGGATACCCGCCATTTCGTGTCTTGAAAAGCCGTGTTTCGTCTTCAACTGCATATACATCCGCAAGCGTGACCCTCCCTTTTCCCCTCCCGTGTTTCAAAGGGTCGATTATTTTTGCATCTTCCAGATTGGCACCTTTCTGGATGATCAACGCAAGTATCAAGTCTCGAACACGCTGTTTAATGAGTTCGTCCATAAACACCAACGACTCAAACGAGAACCGGGGAGTTTCCTTCAAGCGACGCTGGGGCGGTGTGATTTTGTTCGTTCGAATCACTCGAGACATGCTTTTCAGTCGCAGATAATCAATGAGATTAAGACAACTGTCGTCTGGAGCTTGGCCGTACTCTTGCAAAAGCAGCATTTGGGACCTCCAGCTATTGTTTTCTAGCATGCGGGTTCTATTGGCCAACTCACGACTTTGCTTTTCTTCAAACGCTAGCCATTCATCGTCCATTTCATGTGCTGCAGGGATATTGGTATAAGAAATGCCGTTTTCAAAAACGCTCATGGTATACTTGATAGGTATATTCTTTTCATCATCCTCAAAGTCTCCATCAATGGCAGTGTTGAAAGTTTTGACCCGCTTTAACTGTCGTAGCTCTTTCTTGAGCAAGAGATAGTACGCCTCAATATCCAAGCGCGTTTTTGTCTTCAAAAACGGCAAGAAATCATCGATTCGATGGATGGAGAATCTCGCCAAACAATCGAAAAACACCTCCTTCTCTTTCCCTGTCCAAAACGCTCCGGGTAACTGGGAAAACTCTGCAGCTTCTTTCTGGGCAAACGAATTCACATTTTCTTTTGAGTCTTCAGTGTCATTCTTTTCTTTCGCTCGTTTCGGCAATTTTAACTGACGTGACCTGGGTGTATAGAAAGCCGTATTGCAAGTGATTTTGCTGGACTTTAGCTTTTTTCGGGCACTTGCCTCGGTTTCGGATCCAAGGTACTGGAGATCAAAACTCGACGTCACGTGCTCATCAAAAACCTCGACATATCCTTGGCTCATGAGAGAGCATCGGATGGGTTTTTCAAACGGAAGAGCTTCATCATCTCCCGACTCGTTCCAAAAAGTATCCTGAATTTTCGGCCTTGCTGATGGAATCCGTGGCATTTGTTGCAGGCCAACTGAGAATCACTGAAATCGGAAATCAGTCGCGTATAGTATCCAACGAGATGTTGATGCCATCTGAAACGGTCCTGCACAGAAGCATCGAGAGGAATCCATCATCTTGCGACCAACTGAAATGGAATGTCAGTTTGAGTATATCGTCCAGAGTCAAAGAACGCTTGGTGTAGAGATTCCTCTTGATGCTTCAAGCTGAATTTCACTCGAGACATTTTTTTTTTCGTTTTTCGTTTTTCGTTTTTCGGGTTTGAAGCGTTATTGAACGCTCACGATCCGAGCGCCTTTGTTGTATTTCATGTAGTTTTCTTCTTAAACATTCTTTGACACGGATATCTTTGAGCCCATTTCAGTTTTCATCAGAAAAAACTCAAGAGTTATTTTACAATCCTGACCTAAGAATCACTGAATAACACCGAAGCAAGATTTGGTATAAAGGGAATGATGTCGGTAAACACAACAACCCGGCAGGAAAAATGGCTATCTGAAGAAGCAAATATCAGAGGCTTGAACAAACGCCGCACAAAATTCTCTTTTGAAGACATAGTGAAACTAAGTCGCTTTAGGGGTGGAATTAGCGACTTTTCCAGTGGCATATAACTTTCTATGAAGTGCACAGTCAAACTTCACAACAGATCACGAAAAACACTTCCTCTTGTTTAGCTCGATTATTCCCGTGGGAGTACATTTCGTGTGAGCTTCGATTTGTCAGACTGCAGTGTAAGCAGTGGTATCAGTAAATTCCGAGAATGGGCCGTGAATGGGCCGTGAATGGGCCGTGAATGGGCCGTGAAACGCCTTCAGTAGACAGATCCTCCTAATGCACTGGAAATCACTGAAATCAATCACAAGTGGAACCCGTATGTGGCACAATTTTTGGTGTCACTATTGCCACAAGCAGCAAGCACAATCAACCAATACCCAAATCCCCTCGATCCCCATTATGTTTGCTTGAACTTCCTCTCTTTTCATCACTTCATATCCAATTGCTTAATCTTGCTTTCTAACGAGGGTATCTCGTCATCATGTTCATGCTTTTCTTCAGCCTCCTCTTCGATATCCTCCCACTCTTCTTCTTCCACTTGATGCTTATTACTTCTAGGGTTTTCCCGGCTCTCTCCGCCCGGTAAGCTCAGTAGAATATGAGGCATGAATCTTTGAGGTTCTTCCTCAAGCTCTTCGACATCTAAAATTTCAACATACTCCTCAGGAACAAGCCCATTTTCTCTGGTTTCGGGGTCCTCCGCCACTAGCCAGCCCTGGCCGTGCCTATACGACACCCATATTTCCTGGCCCTCCCTTAATGGGACCTCGTTGTCGTTTTCAGGCGTGAAATCAAACAACGCTATTGCACGCAGGTTGATTTCATCGGAAGAATATGACTCGTATTGCGCATCATCGTAAAAATCAGAGTCGCTGGCAAAGGAAGAATGTTTGCTGATTGGATAATTCCCTAGCCTTAGCGGGTGCAGTTCTTCATACGCAAAATCTATAATGGTAGTGTTAAGCGTACACAAACCATGCAGTGTCATAACTTTGTAATTCGGCGATAAGTTTGCAGTCGGTCAGGCGGCGAATTTGGATTTAATTTCTCTTTTTTTGACCCCTTTTTTTGGTTCTTCTTTTGGTTCTTCTTTTGGTTTTGATTTCTTTCTGCTTTCACAAGCTTTGTGTGTTTCTTTTCTCTGGGATACCGAAACCTGGGGTCCTCAACAGTAAGTGCAGTTATAAGTATGCGGTCAAGGTATGGCAAGCCGAAAAATAAAGGAATTTTGCAGACTAGGTGGAATTAAAAGAGACTGCAGTTAGAAAAAAGGTGGAGATATGGAAACGAGCGTGATTCTCGCTAGATGTGGTTGGGAGAATGGCCGCTTTTTTCGGGTTTGTCCTCAACTTCTGTTATCAACACAACAAACCGTTGAACTGTTGTGGAACACTTTGGTCGCGTTTTGTCAATCAAGAACGGGTGGTCGTGCGGCGCCCAAAACAATCGAAGACGCCTGGCTCGGGGGGCTTGTGCCGTGGGTTACTGTAAGGTGATTCTTTGGCGAAGGATTGTTTTTGGCGGTTCCGAAATCCCGATATTTCCAAGCCTTTTGTTGGATTTTTTTGGTAGTGGTGGTGTCAGGGATGGTTTGAGTTGGGTTATTAACTGGGGTCGGGGAAGACCTCGGGTAAGACTGTTGCGAATCATATTTAAATCGCTTCATTTTTTACTATTTACTATATTATTATAATAGGTTCCATAATCAGAGTGAGTTAATAGTAGAATGAATATTACTACGATTATCGCATGATGTCATCATATGCCTTCAGAATTCAACATGCTTTTTGAATCTCGACCAATTGGTCAGTTTGGGTGGGTAATGGACGAACACTTCATGCCCAATTTACGCTAACTCGCCCCGGTCTTCTGATAGACACGCCTAGCTTGAGTTACTATGTATTTACTGGAAAAATGTTTCATTCTACACTCTCTTCTCGTCATAGGTAGGGGATGCTATTTACTTGACCACCAGCCTAGCAACAAAGGAGGAATCAGGAATGTCAGCAGGATTCGAGTCTCCATCCACTACTTTTTCCGTGAATTCGCGCGACTTCCTTCGATATGAGCAATAGCGTCGGTTCACCCAGCCACTCCCATCCACATTAATTGTGTACAACTTGACAGGGCACCTTTTGAAACCCAATGCGTCAGAAATGACTGGTACCTTCTCTTTCTCATGAAGTATTCCCTTTTGCCCGTATGGTCTTGACCCAAACTGACGTATTTCTAAAACGATTGATGCAATGCTCATCCAAATGGTCGATGTTTAGCCCAAATTAAGCGCCCGCCTCGTGAAATATGCGAACGGGTTTTGCTTGCCTCGTGGCCGTCATCGCTCTCTCTAAGACTTCTTCGACATCCCTCACTTAGACTCTGTCACCCGGTTGCAGTGCTTTATCGTACAGTCTAAATACGACGTACATTGAGATGTACCATCCAGAATCCATCGTTTTCGTACAGCCATATCCGATCGGTACGAAATCAGATAGAAACATACGAATCTACGACGAACCTACGACGAATCTACGACAGTTTTGAAGTACCTCACCACGCCGTTGGACATGGGGAGGACTAAGCTCAAAATTACAACAGGAGGCACTATATGAAACTCCGACGACTACTTTTGATGGCTTAGGAAATGGGAATCGGGATTTACCTTGTGCCTTTTTCTTACTTTCTACTTTAGGGGCTTGATTATGTGGAACAGGAATTTTCCTTGTGTAAATCCAGGTAAATCCAGGGTCTTGAAAAACGACAATAACGCTTAAGGTAAATTCCAAGCTAGCATACGCCGACGGTTCAATAAAAAGCTTTGGAAATCCGGTGAATGAAGTCTTTTTCCTTTATAGTAGGGAACTACCCTGTCGACAATTCGCATTTGTCGGTCAAAATCGATTGTTGGAAGTGGAAAACCGCTTAAACCGTCGAGTAGGACGTCGCAAGTTAATATTCTGAAATTTCACTTTGCGCCTCTGGAAGCTTTATGTGGTTTTTGTGCTTCTGTTTTCATGGGAAAGTGGGGTATTAAAAACTGCGGAATTCCCTTCCTTGTGAAACGAACAACCCAAATGGCTGATTCATTTATTCCTCCTTCTCTAGAAACCTATTCCATGAGATATCAGAGTACACAGATTTCGGACAAGTGCTACCCTAAAGGCTCGTAAATCGAGCCAGAAGTTCCATTTTTTTTGGGGAGAAATAAGTGTCTTTCAAGCGAGTCAATTAAGTCACTCAATGAAATGAGCTGACTTGGAAACAACACTTCTCAGAAAAGAAAAATTTCCACATGTGTGCTACAGTGGCACCTAAAAAGCTTAGCTGGGGTGAGTCAGTAGGGATCCTGAGCAGTCGCCTAGCAATTTTACGAGCGAATGCCTGACAAACGCAACGGGAACCACTAGCATCTATTGTTATGGCTCCTAAAGCCGTCAATATGTTTTCAGTCATCTCCACAAACACTTTAAGCGAAACAAAGGCTTTCGATGTACGAAATCGCACTTTCATATCCAATTTGAGCGGTCATCGTCTCCGTATATACGATGATTGAAACCCGTCGCTTCGTACAATCGTACATCGCTATGAACGATGATGTCCGAAAAAGACACAGTACTGCCCTGTTGCACGTCTTTAATGATGAACGGTATTTTTGGCCCAAACTGTTGAGCATGTTCATGTGAAACTTCTAAAAATCGCTATCGTTTCCTTTTTAAAGCTCCCTTCTTCACGTGACAGGTCTTCTTTCGCCTTGAATCGACTCCGGGGCTTTTGTATACGCCCAAGTTTCACATTGTTGAATTCGCTTTTCAACGTCGAAATGTATCCGGGGTGACGCGAGTAATGATGTTACAATATTTTGTTACGCAACTTCTGCCCTTTGAACCCCACCTGACTACATGGGAAAAGGCCCAGGACTTTAGGTTTTCCGACTTTTTTGCGCGTTGACAATTTTCAGTTTTCCCGATGTTTTTCTGGTGCAAACTTACATACTCCCCAAGTTTTGCAGCCGTATAAACCATATTCCGAATTTGCTGTGTGCAACAGTTCCGAAACGATCGAGGATCCAGGATTCTTGAGGATCCAGGATTTCCGAGGAATTAGGGTTCCTCGATAATTGTACGGATATGCACCTACTTTCTCGCCAACCGTGAAGCAACGACCGAGGGACGAGGAAATTTCATTTATACAAATCCCCAATAGCGAGAGCAGACTGTGATAACTTGTCTCTAAGCGTTAAAATAAAAACGGAAATAACTCGCGAAGCCCTATAATTGTGGAGAAATAGTTGTCACAAAGCGTCGCTTATCATAGTCATGAAAATAAGCTGAGAAATCACAAAAAAAGTTTATAGTATATAGTTTTTTTATCGATTAGGGTATTTTCAGCAACACTGCCTCTTAGGACGTTTTCACCGCCTCGGCATCACTTGCAAGTGCGACTGATGGAATTACGTTATGAACCAAAAGAGTGAATTATGAACAAAAATTTCCAGAAAAAACTGTAAAGCAACCAAAAAGACAATTCACATCCAGCACTCTTTAGCTTCAATATTCCCCATGGCACTTCATCCCAACTTTTTTTTTTTTGGTGTTTTTCCCATATTCTAATACACATCAACGCACCCCTTGGTGGCTCGTGGCTCTTGGCTCTTGGCTCTTGGCTCGCGCACGCCCGATTCCCACAGGTGCTCATTGATCGATCCCTGTAAAATACGAAATCCACTTTACCCAAGAGATCCGCCAATTGCCACGAAGATTCTTGTGCTATGGACCCCCATGAAGAACAACAGCAGGAGATCGAGGTTCTCCGGTCGATTTACCCGGACGAGCTCTCTGTTTTGTCCGACACGCATTTCACGATTCACATGAATCTAGAAACAAGCTCTGACCGTAAGCATGCGTTATTATTGGATGTGAAGTATCCTGAAACATACCCCGAGGTTGTGCCGCAGCTAAATATTAGTATTGCCGACGCGGAAGACGACGATTCAGGGGAATATGAGGATCTGGAGGGAGATGAAGAAGACGACAAGCCAGAGCAATATATCAGTTTGGCTGAAACAATCGAGTTTGAGAAACCGGACTTGTCCTTCCTATTAGATAAACTATATGAAGAGGCCGAAATGAATATTGGCATTCCGTCGATTTTCGCCGTGGCTGCGATCTTGAAAGATGAAGCGGAGCTTCTATTCCAACGAAAAGTGGATCTGGCCCAAAAGAAGTATGATCAAGAGCTTCTAGCGAGAGAAGCCGAGGAACAGAAGAAGTTTAACGGAACTAAAGTCACCAGGGAGCTGTTCACAAAGTGGAGAAAAGCGTTCCGCGAAGAGATGAAGATCGAGGCCAAGGATAAAGAGAGATTTGACAGAATGCATAATGGGAAAATGACCGGGAGGGAAATCTTTGAAAAGGGGCTTGCTGGAGAAGCCGACGACGATGCAGGCGACCTTGCCGTTGCCGTTGCAGAGTCGGTGGCCAAGATCGAGGTGTGAAGCTAAGAACGGGTTGAAACTTGAATGGAATCGACGCATCATTCTATGTATTTGTATAGAAAGACACTCATTCAACACTGGAGATCCATTGCCATACCTTCATCACCTCTCCGTGGACCTCCAAAAGTTCTTGCTTCACGTTAGTATTGCGCTCAACTCTGTGGGTCACAGCCTGCCAAAGCCTCATCTTATAGGCTAGATTGCGTTCGCTACTGAGAATCAAATCCCGGAGTTGTACCGAACCAATGAAGTCAGGAAGTTCGCGAGAAGCTCGGGCCAATTTGGCTTGTTTTCGAAGCTTGCTGAGCACCTCAAGGTAGAGAGTTTCGATTTTGCGAGAATAGAGCTTGTACTGTTTATATCTCCAGTAGCAGGTGTAAACCAAGATTGCCGATAAAGCCAAGGCAGCAAATACTCTCTTGAACCTTAGGGCCAAGTCCAACATTGTGTTGGAAATCATGCACTTGATTGAGATGTGCGATAACGACGTTGATCGAAGAATCTTACCCTGGTGGTACGTCTCGGTAACAGAGTTGTTAGCGTCAACGGGGGCTGGATGGAAATGGCGGGTGGACCGGACCTGCGGAGGTTAGTAAAATGTTCAATGAAAGGCGGGAAAATAATCATCTCGCATGTATCAAAAACGACGGGTAACTTGCCTTACAATTATCTCTGGTTCTTTTTCCAACTCCACCACGGAGCGTTGCCAAAGTTCTTCAAATTCTTCCTCTGTGATGTAAGGAGCCTTCAATGATAACAAAAGATCATGAAGCTCGGTCATGTCAAGACCTGCATTCGGGTCATCGATGTCGGAACGGCCACAGTTTTCGTTGGCATTTCTGGCTCTCAATAGATCGAGGGCCACATCGATCATGATCTCAATCTTTTCTGCTTTTTTTGTGTCTGGAACACACTTCTGTGCCGAGGGGTCGATTCCAGGGAAATACGTGTAGTACCAAGGAGCAAATTCCACAAAATCATCGTAACAAGCCATCTGCAAGTTGGGAAAACAACGTGCGTGGGCAGGACACTCCACACATTCGGGCTTAAAGTTGTCGTCCAAGTACTGCCCAAGCTGGACCAAGAGAGGGGAAGCATTGGTGGTATTTGGAGCGGTGGGTCGGTCAATTTCATGGCCACAGTACCCCACAAGAAACGTCTGTTCTCTGTACCAGTACCCAAAGAGAAGCGAGCCAACGACAGTGAGCCAAAGAAGCAAAAATGCAAAAGCCTTGGCCATGGAAGGTTTTCTGGACGATTTGGGAGTCATTAGGCGCTGGTTTTTGGTGGGCGTTTCCGAATTGGATTCGTCGCCGTCAAATATTTCGGCGCGAGACAAGTCCAACGTCGTCTTTACGCCCTCGGCCTCGTCTTCATCATCGGAAACGTCTTTTTCTTTTGATTTCTTGGCCTCGTTGTGTTTATTGGCCAGAGAAAGCACTCGCTGAGGTATAATAATTGGCCTCTTAGGAGTGATGATCCGTGATCCTTTTGTCTTGGGCTTGGGCTTGATGCTGCTGAGGTCCATGTTCAAGAATTTCTGCAAGTCTGAGTTGTCTTTGCCCAGTGAAAACTGTACATCGTCGCTTCTGGTTTCCTTTTTCAACTTCAAAAGCGCCGAATCGAAACTGGTCGAGCTGTTTCGGGAAAGTTCGGTTGTGTCAGAAAAGTCAACATTTTCCGTGCCCTTGCTTCCCAGCGGCCGTCTTCTCAAAGAGTCCTTGAATGACTGCTGACTCTTGAACCAGATGCTGGGCTCTTCTGTCAGGTCACTCAAAACCACAGAAGCTTCCTGCGAAGACAGTTCATGGTCAATATCTTGAAGGACAGGAACCTCGATTTTAGGTCTCAATTTGCCGACCCGAAGCTGGGTTGGAGTACGCCATTTCTTGTGTTTGGCACTTACAGGCGTCTCTTGGTTCGAGGGCTTGGCGGATTCCAGGCCTAGCAGTTTTGAACCTGGGGATTTTGAAGCAGCAGAATTTTTAAACGATTCGGCGTGTTTTGGCTTTTTTCTCGACGTCGAGAAAACCACGGCCTCAGGCTCGGACTCGACGCCAAAAATGTTGCCTTTGGACGGCGTGGTGTCGAGCTGAATCTCAACTTCACTGAGCATCGACCTTCTTTTTTTCAGACGCTTAGAACTCAGTCCAACATGACTCTTTTCCGCTTCTTTCACAGGTGAATCTGTCTGGATGTTCTCCTGGATCGCATGCGTGCCTATATGTGGTTCAACAGGCTGCGCTTGGTTTACAAGAGGCAAGTTTCCACTTGCGGGTTTGACCGACTCATTTTCCGGTTGTTTTGGGGATTTTCCCGGGCTTTGTGCAACGTTTTCAGGACCCGGTATGGCTTCATTCTCCGGGCCCACTTCCGATGTATCCACCGGGTCGGCGGTTTCAACTTTTGGAGACTGTTTACTGGACTTGCGGCTCGATTTCCTGCTTGTTGACTTCTTTCTTGTCTTTGTGGGCGACAACAGCTCTGAATCGCCAGAGATTTTCACCGCTTCAAAGCTGGTTTCGTTACTGTTCCCTGAAGAAAGATCCCGCCTTGGCTTTCTCACTTTCTTCAACGTTTGTGGCGCCGTTTGGTCGTCTACTTGATCGTCTTCGATAATAATAGGGTCAATCTGAGAATTTGCATTGTGTTCAAGGTACAACGCCACCAATTCCGACTTTTTTGCATTGGACGGGAACTCGATTCCGCGGTCAAACAACGCACCCCGCAACTTGGACAGTTTAAGCGTGGAAGGATCGAAAGCTAGGGTTTGATTAGTACATGAAACTGAGATCAGGGTCGTGCGATGATCAGAAAAGCACAGTGGCCATTTATTTTGGGAGAGGTTGCCCAATCTTTTTTATTCTAATGAATACATACTTTCCTTCGGGTTGTCTTCACTCATGGTAATTAATATGTGCTGTTTTGCCGGAATTTGTGGGGGAATTGTCAAATCGAAAGAAACAAATGAACAAAGCAACGGGATCGGATCGAGGGCACCTCAGATTCCACAACACCTTTGTTTGTATTGAGTGCGCATATGCAGAATATCCTGAATATGCAGGACGTGGTTAATTGGTTAGGGTTCTACGCAATCGTGGAGGGTCTTTTCAAAGAGATAATTTGATATTTACGACAGAACCGGACGGTGGGAGCCTTGGTCATCATGAGCTTAGAATATTGATCTGATCCAGAATGCGCCCTTTTTGGTTGAACACCAGATCACAGGCTCACAGAATACAGAATACAGTAAGTGTGACAGCACTGAGATCCGTACCCGCAGTCAAAAAAGCATTATCAATGAACACAGTGTATGCTTTAAGCGACAAAGTCTCAGTTTCATCAAAACTCTGGGAACAGTTGCCACTTTCCGTCTCTGACAAAAACAAAAAGAAAAAAAAAAAAACAAGTCAAAGAACTTGGTCAAAAACCGGTCAAAGGCACCCGTCCAAGTACAGATAAGACCGCTCAAGCATCTTTAACCTGAGCAGATCCTCGGCACCAGCACCACCACGCGCATCAGCAGTAACACCCGAAATAGATACTGTGACCGGAAGTTCCTCCAATAACTCGAGGCGAGGGTCTCCCTCCAAGTAGTTGATGTACAAATTGAGGTCAGCCTTGAGCAACATGTCCCAATTCAACTGGTTCAACAAGTTTGAGACAATCATGAGACGGGCTGAATTGTTGCTGTCATTCTCGTTCTTAGCTTGGTACGTCACGGACACAGCAGTTAATGGGTGTACACCTAGACGGAGCAACTTGCTATTTTCATACAACTGCGAGATTTCTGCCATCTCATTAGTGCCCGACTCGACAATCGCGATATGTAGCTCCAGGAGCCGGAGCGTGTTGAGCTTGCCAATCACCTCAGACAGGTTTTGAGCAGCGCAAATGCTTACACTCAAGCGTTTACATGCTATTAAGTCTTCCTCTATCGTTTCCATGGTCTCTGCCGCTTTTTGATAGGGTGCTACTATCGCAACGTGTCGGGTGTCCATTTTCAAAAGTGACTTTGGCTATAAATGCCAATGCTTGTTAGATTACAAGGGCGTCTTTTGGTGTTTCTTAGTAGCCCCTGAAAATCTTCTAAATGGAGAAAACGAAAACAGGTCCTGCTAAGTCGTGGCAGTTCCGTATTCTGGAGTATGGCTGAATAGATTCACACAAAAATGTGGGTGATTTCTTGTATTTTTTTTTTGGTTAATTTCGACGGTGGCGGCTATACGATGTCAGTAGTTCAAGAAGCTGATGGAGACCCGGTTAGCGAAAATGGCAAACGAGATCATAGACGGCAAGTAAAAGGTATAAAAAAAATCAACAGATGCTTTCGTGTTTTTCTGTTGGTTGCTTGAGTTAAAAGTATCGTAAGAACGGCTTTTGTGGAGCAAGAATTCAAGCACAGGATAAGTCAGGGGTGAGTGGTGGGGGCGTGCGCAAACCAAAACCGGAAAGGCGAGTGCGGAACACATTTGGAAGTACATGTACTGCGGAATGTTCAAGATCTATCATCTCCAGACTCCTCCGTGGAATGTTCGTGTGAGCGGGTCATGTTCGACAAGCTAGGTTCTGTCTAACCTGAAACGACAATACACATTCTGCCAATATCACAGTATTGATACTTATCCCAGTATGTAAGCATTTTCTGAAGCACGCAGTTCGAGAGATTGGGCACAAAAAACATTCTTTCTAAAGAGGGACCCTGTTTTTGGTAGTCTGGTGAAAGAAGAGCTAGGCTTTTTTAGCTAGTCCTTTTTAGGCTTGACGTTGAGTGGGGTGGTCGTGCACGAGCACAACCAAGAAGAATGAGTATGGTTCTGATCGGATGTAGTTCTGTCACAATTTCGTATGCATGTAAATAACAGATTCGGAATAAGGAATCGGGTTACGGTTTAAGGAATCGTAATTTAGCGTAACCAGATGGAAATACCTTCGTATCACGAAATTAATAATTGATCCTCGTGGCTATCCGTTTCGTTAACCTTTAATCGATGCTGGGTGATAATTTGCGACAATACGCAACATTGATCTCCCGCACCTGGGCATTTTGGTAGGAGGTTCTTCGTTCTCGATTGTCATTAAAAATAACTCTGTCCTTTTTTTAACATCTCTGCTTCTTTTTTTTTCCATTTCCGTCTCCTTTCTCTAATTTTGTTTTTTTTTTTTTTTTTTTTTTCCTTTCCACTTCTCAATGGCTTGAATCGTTCAAAAAAAAAAAAAAAAAAAAAAAAAAAAAAAAAAAAAAAAAAAAAAAAAAAAAAAAAAAAAAAAAATATATATATATATTAAGAAAAAATAAGGCTTCGGGGGTTCCATTCACTAACCTCACAACTAGAAGTAGCAGAAACACCAGTATTGATGTACTTGACTAGCAGAACACGAGTCGAGTCTCCATATCCCACACCAGCCTGACCAAGTCCACGTGCAGAAACAAAGGTTTGTTTTAGTTAGGCAGTGGGGCGCCAAGCGACTGGACACAAGAAAGCTTCTGCTGTGCGTTTCACGCCCATAAGAAACGCCCGCTATGCGGATCGTATATCCGCCCTTCAGTGACATCATTACCCACACAGTCCTATCGCGGCGGAAGGCTTTGAAAGCTAAACGTTTCACGCCGGCGTCCAGTTTTGCTTGAGAGGCAGAAGAAGCCGTTCGAGATCACGATAAATTTTTTCCGCCAGAGTGAATTGCTTAAGCAGAGGGAGTTGATTTTTTGCTTTTTTTTTTTTTTATTCTTCATTTAATTCTTCATTTTATTCTTCATTTCATTCTTCTTTTTTTGTTTTTCTTTTTTTGTTTTTCATTTTTTGTTTCTGTATCGCTCTCGGAACATATGCGGAACATATGTCCCAGTGGTATTGCTTGATATTGCAGTTTTCCTCCCTTGCTGAACCTGGCCACGTAGCTTTTTTTTTTTTTTTCTGCGAAGCCCGGCACAATCTGCCCACCTCCCGCCTCCCCTTTGAAGAAGCAGAAAAAGACCTAAACTTAAACTTAAACATTTGACTAGGGGGTCGAAGAGGAAATTTGGTTTAAGTGTTTGCCCAAGCCCGCATTATCGCTGATTTTCCTCGATAACTAACGTCAGATACTATGCACCTTCATGCTTGCGAGGATTTTTGGGTTATTCCCCCACGAAAAAAAAAAAAAAAAAAAAAAAAAAACAATTGTAGGGTGATTTTGCTGGGTTTTCTGAAAGGCAGATGCAAGGGTTCTGACGTCGGATGCGTGCAGAGCAGGAGTCTTCCAAGGTACTTTAATCTTATTCTCTTGCTAGCGAAGATATTTCTTCGCTAAGCGAAGGAAGCGGCCAGAAGTATGTTTTTTTTGAATGGTGGTGGTAAAAAGACTGGCTTCAGCTGGGTGCTTATCAACAAATTCAATTCATTTGCGCCCACTAACTTTTTGGACCACCGTTGCCAAGGCACTCGTTTCTTCCAAGCCTCTGCCAGATCTCGTTTGCTTCCCATGCTTCTTAACGCCCACTCTTCATGAGCGCATATGCAGACCGCACCAGCACGGCGCAAATTCCGAAGGGGGCAATTCCAGGAGCAGTGGCGAAATTCGTTAGTAGTTGGGAAGGCCTCAAGATAAGAGGAGGGGGCCTATTCTGACACTCTTTCTTCATTGCAAGGTTTGGTATGGTGATGCGCCCATCTACTCTCACATGATATCCCAGACAAAGTCACCGGGCAGCGCGGGAAGGGCTTTTGTACCCCGGCAAGCACATCCTGCACCTAGTGTGCATGTCGCTTAAGCACACGTACGAAGGGTGACGTCGATGCATGATGATGAACCGTTGGGGATGTTTCCAACAGCGTGGATCTCACGATGCTCCCAAAACCCATGACCACGTATTGAAAGTCGATTCCAAGTGCAAGAGCGTGAAAAAAAAACCCCCCCACCCCCCGAGAACTTGATATCATGGTGAATTCGGCCACCGGGATCCTCGAAGGCTAAAGCTTATCAAACAGCATTCTGTACGGCGTAGTCCCCTGATCTCTTTCATCGGGCAAGTTGCGCGCCAAAAGCCCCGGGGGCATGCACACCTCGGGCGGGGTGTGTACGAAAGCAAGCACTTTTGCGCATCGAAGTTTAAAATTAAAGGACGACTTGGCTCAGTGGTGCGATAGATCTAGTTTATGCAGTACGCTTCTATATCTTCGTGCGTGGGTTTTCCCCCTCGGAACCTCGGGAGGTGCACCACTTCTCACAGGCGCATAGCAGTGGACAGATTTGTGCATATCCAACGATGGACTACCGGCGGGGCGGCATCCGACATTTTCTTTGCTTCCATAACAAAGGAAGGCATGGACAAAACCGCAAGAATCGGGGTTTTGGGCGTCAACAAACTTTTCTCGTATTTTTAATTATCATTTTCTTGTCTCCATCCACCCCATAGGCGACGCCAGATCCCGCGCAACACTGCTGCTTTGGGTATGTGAAAATGCGTCCCGCTCGGTCTTCGCCGCGTCCCTTGTTTGGATTGTGCACGACATGCACGCAGCGTGGAGCCCAGAGCCTGGAGGTACAAGTCCGGTGGTTTCAAAATGGCATGCGACTAGAGGTCCGGTCCTCATATGGGGAAGTATTTGGATCTACAGCGTAACTAAACTACATACGTAGCAAAGTATCGGAGACATATTTATGGTCAAATGTGGCTTTCTGATTCCCCTGTCCATATTTGTCTACTGTGCGCCAAAAAGTGGCGTTTGCTTATCTCGTGTGATGCTTGGATCCTTTAGCGCGTGTTCTAAAAACAACAAATGGCGCCTAAGGGTGATGGCTTTTTCCCGAAGCAAACTAAAAGACAAAATGCAAATAATGAGCGTGGACATAAAAACTCAAAACCCCCGGATCATTCGATGCTGGGGACCCCGCATACTCTAAACTCGAAAACAAAATTCTAGCCGAATCCGGAAAGTTTGTACAATGCCCTGAAGAAACGGAAAAATAATTAGTCAGCGTCTCAAGGAATGAGGTGAAGGGGGTCTAAGGGGTAGTCCAAAACATTTCTCACTTTGCGATAAAAATAAAAGAGATTTCGACAAGCACAAAGAAGACGAAAAAACAAAAAAAAAAAAAAAAAAAACACCTGTAAAATAATGTAATATGATGATCGATTCATACGTAAAATTCCCTAGCACCCAGACCAACCATACAACAGCAGATCCAACGAACTTGTGGGTTGAAGGTTATCGCGGCGTTATCATGCGTGGTTGTTCTCGGTTAAAGCTTACCGAAGTACCGAGTACACAGTTTGGAGATCCCGCAATTAAGAACACATTTTGAGATAAGAGCGCGAAAGCCTGGGTTATGTGCAGGGCGGCACTCATGCCAAGAGATTTGAATGTTGGGTGCATGCACATCAGGCCACGTTTTCGAACATTCTTGCCGTTAAACGATGAGCCCTTTATTCCATGGGGGAGAAAAATAACTCCACACGAAAGAAGTAAAAAAAGAAAGAACGAAAAACAGGAAAACAGGAAAATAGGAAAATAGGAAAAAGAAAAACACATACTCTGTCGGATCACACAAATAGCAATCTTCCTTTTCTCGAAATCACCCCATGGTTGGTGCGATTCCGTTCCATTGAAACCGTTGGTGGAACGTTGCTATTTCGAACCAGAACAAACTCCGAAAAAGTGTCACCTGACGTACTCCCGAGATAGTTTTGGTTTTGTTGGGTGTTTCCTTTGTGATGTGTTTCTGTAACGATCCATCCATTCCCTTGTAGATAAGATTGGAGATAATTTGATTGACTTGATTCCTCAAAACGGGCAAATCACATATATTAAAGCAAAGCTGCGTTGTGGCAGAGAGCATTCGCTTTAGCTAGGGGGCTTCAGAAACCCAGTAGACTCCTCCGCGACAGTGGAGAGACAAGGAAGAGCAAACCAAAAAAAAAAAAAAAAAAAAAAAAAAAAAAAAGGAAAGCGCTAATGCACGCCTTGCAGATTCACCCGGCGCGTGGCTTCCCTTCTCTTATGCGCGCTGCATGTCAAAAGTGCTCGGGGACAACATGCTACTGCTGCATGGTGGTTGCGATCGGCTACGCTGATAGGCTTCTTCGCGTAATGAAAAGTTTGCTATGCCCAATTTGTTCATCTTCGGTCCTGGCCCACAAGCGTCTCATTTGGCCGCCTTTCGCCGTCTTTAGCCGACCCTTCCCCAGACAAAATGTTTCGGGGTACGCGTGCAACCCACCTCGTATTCGACCCGGCGCAACCCCAACGAGGCGTTTTGGAGGAGTGCACAGCCGACGTACCCTAACGCGCTTAACCCAATGCATCCAGCACGACTGTTTCCGGTCTTGTGCGCCGCAGGGCAGATTGCATATACGTTATGAGGTGCTTGTCGATCCCGATTCTGCTTTCAACGCTTCGTGCCAGTATAAAACACTCGAACATCTCCACCGCCCGCCCAGCTTAAGCGGTTTTTCTCAGTTTCCTCGGTGTTTTCTTTCTTGGTTTTTTAATAAGTTCGTCAATAAGCATCTCGCGTTCGACTCACTCGGGTTTATCACGGCTTCCTTAACGTCTGCTCATCAACCAAGTTTGGTTGCCTTTGCCCCGCGATTTTCTTTCTTGAAAACCAAGTCCACTTCTTTCAGTTTTGAGCCCATTGCCGCCAGCGGTACTGACGCTTAACCTAAGCGAGTTTTCCACCAGACGCGCAAAGCGTTTCATTTCATTTTTTTTTTTTTTCCATTTGGTAACAAGCACAAGCATACCTTCGAACGGGCGGCAAAATGACACAACTTCCGTCAGTTTCGGAGCTTCTCATTGGCGCTCAAAACCCCAACGGCACTGAAGCGACAAAGGATTCACAACTACCCCTTAGACACCGAGACACCAGTGCCCCACAAAAGAAACTGTCGAGCACCAGCCCAAGACAGACGGAGGCCTACATCAACCCACTGCCGGTGATGCACACGCTGGCCCCGCCCATGAAGGTGCCACGGGCGCCGCTGAGCCTCCATGCGTATCCCGGAATGACGGCCACGGATGCATATGCAAGTGGCGGACTTCCGAAGGACCTGATCTCTGGCCCATCTGGCTCATCTGGTCCACTGCTGAAGACCAGTGATCATCAACAACCAAGTACTTCAAGTGTTGGTTCTGCATCCACCACTGCTGCTTCTGGGTCTGCTCCTGTTTCGGGCCCTGTTGCCGTCACTGCCATCGCTGCTTCTGTGGCTTCTGCGGCTGCTCGAAGCTCTTTATCCAGTGGACGCAACCTGATTTCCAGTATTGGTCTGGACCCTCATGGCCCATTGGCCCCTCCATCGGCAAATCCAAGTACAGGCTCACAGTCGGATTATTTGGGCTACAAGGACGGGTCTTCGTACTGGCCGAGGCACTCTCTGCGCCAACTGCTGCTGCTGCTTCTGCTTCTGCTTCTGCTGCTGCCTCAACTGCATTACAGACATCGTTTAGAGTCGCAGACGGGTCTGGTGACTCGGGCCACTCTGTTCCAGAGCTTTGCATCCCTGGACAACGTCAACGAACAACGTGGCAACATACTGCCCGTAGGCGAGCTGCCAACGTTTGTGACTCGTCCCAGGCCAGCGTCCTTCTCTTTCGCTCCAGGACCAGCTCCTATGAGTGCCCCAAGTAGCATTTCTGGGACTGTCCCCGAGGACTCACAATTTGCACCTCCTCCGGGCCAGCCTTATCATCATCAACAACAACATCATCATCCTCATCATCCTCATCATCAGGGGCCCAGTCATCCTCCAGCAGCAGGATATCAAGTACCGGTGCCGCCCCAACAAACTCTCGCCCATTTCCAGCCTCCTCTGGCTGGGCCCATGGCATACTACAACGGAACCACTGCAGGCAGTGGGTATGCACCTAACTATTATCCCCCAGCGTCGTTCCCAGGCCATTATCCTGGACCTGCTCCTGGCTCAATGGCTGGTCCATACCCAGGCGGCCATGGTGGACCACAGGGCCTTGGTCCAGGTCCAGGCCCAGGCCCAGGGCACGTGGCCTACAGTGCTCAAATGCCCTCGGGTCATGTCCCTTACTCTGGCCATGAATACTATACCCACACCCAGTACCGGGCGGGCCTGCAACCGGCCCCATATCTACATTTAGACCCTACGGGAAGACCACACTCGCATCAAATCTACCAAGGTCGCAGTTCTCACGACGATTTGGCGCTGCTTGCGACGGACCCCAATCATGCGCTCATCAATAAGCGGTGCATCATCAAGCGCAGGACCCGGACCGGGTGCCTCACATGCCGCAAGCGTCGGATCAAATGTGACGAGCGGAAACCCCACTGTTTCAACTGTGAGCGGTCGAAAAAGCTCTGTCTTGGCTACGAGATCCTGACCAACAGCAACAATCTCAACTTTGGCCACTTGGGATTAAAGCTGGACTCTATTCGGTCCGCTGGTGGTTTCCACAGCAACGGAAGCATTTCCATCAAGGACGAGCAACCCCCTGTGGTGAGAGCGCGCTCGTCAGTACACGATTTGATATGATGTGATCGACGTGGCTTGATGGGTGGGTGTTTACATACGCATATTTAACAATTTCTTTCTTCATTACGTTTGTTTCTGAGTTGGTTTAAGTACAATTAGGCGACTAGACGATTAGGCGATATTCCGCCAGACTCACGTTTCGGTCACATCTCGCCGAACTTCGCCTGAGTTTCTTTTTCTTTTTTCTTTTCCCAAGTTTCATCATTTCAGGGATTCTCCCCCATCTTCTCCTCTGTGGGATGCAACCGATCGAAGCTTGCTTACCCGGCCCCAAGCAATGGGAAAATAAGGGTTTCAATTCTTTTCAATTCTCTGCTCTTCCTCCTTTTCTTTGATCGAACAATCGCATTGTGCCGTGCATAACCATGGTTTCCCGCACATTCCGGGCCGGATCCCCAAGAGCAACTTACTCTCTTCGCCGTGAAGATGACAAGGCTCCACACCATCTGGACTATGTGCAGTCCACCCGCTTGCGGGACGGCGTGGACGCGAATGCTGCTCGTGTTAAAAAAAAATAAAAATAAAAATTAAAAAAAAATTAAAAAATTAAAAAATAAAAAAAAAAAAAATTAAACGGGGTGCCAGCATGACATGTTTGAGGCTGTAGACGCTATGCAACCATCAAGACGCAGTTCGATCTCACCTTACAGAAAAGATAATGTCTACGAGAGTTTTTCGAGGTGCTGATGTAGTAATATTTTGGATTGCTGTGTCCTCTTTCCGTTGTTTTTTTTTCTTTTCTTTTTTGTAAAGTTGGCTGGCCAGCTTTGGTTTGGTGAACGGACATGGTCACGGCGAAGGTGAGGTTGCATTTCCCGCACATACGAGCACTCAATCCGCATGGCAAATGCACGGGGCTAAAAAGAAACAAAAAAGAAATGAGCTGAAAACGAGCATTCTGCGACCAAACCCATGATGCCGCATATGCTGATGCATATGCTGATGCCTCTGCTGATACCTCCTCCCAAAGCGGCACGGAATCTGGCGGCCGCATCTTCAATCCATGCACGAAGCGGCATTGTTTTTATGTCTTGTTTTTTGCAACTAACTAGCTCGAACAATACGAAGATACGGTTCCACCACAGCCTGATGAGAACCAGCAAATGGCTTCGGAATTGCTTAGAAATGGCTTAGAATGGGCTTAGAATGGGCTTAGAATGGGCTTAGAAACGGCTTGAAATCAACAAAAAATTAACAATGCCGTGGCCAAAATGTAACTTGACCGGCGGCACTGGCGGAAGCTGAGTGGTTTATGCGTTTAGGAGGATGCTGGTTAGTGCTGATTATTGATTTCTGTTTTCCTCTGGTTTCATCTCTTTTGCCCTAATGTTGCTTTTTCTGCGCTTCTCTAAAAGACCATGTTTACCCCGTATTTCTCGGATTTGTCTTTCACTGTTGTGTTCCTTTTGCTCTTTGGTTACTATGGATCAGGACTTTGGAAGTACATGCTACGTAGTCACGCGAAGTAGTCATGAGAATCACTTCATTCTACTCGTCTCTTTCTTTTTGCATACAAATTTTTTTATGATGATTTTCTTTATCTTTATCTTTATCTTTGTCTCTTCTTGGGTGTTCTGAACTGGAAGAACGGGTCGCCTGATCGGAATCAATTGAAAGATGAGTCTGTATCGGCGGACTCAGGAAATGGAGACATTTCCGTATTTTCAGAAAGCTTCTGATCACAATCAAAACTCGAACCAGCTTACTGTCGTTCTTTTTCTTTTTCAACAATGCCCCGTTCACTCGGCGTCCCACAAGCACCCACTCAAGAATACCATCAGTATCGAGTACTCAGCTGATCCGAAAGCTGATCCGAAAGCTGATCCGACAAAGCCAAAACAAACCCCCCAAGTCATCAAAAACACCCACATTCACGATTTTCCAACCGTCTCCATGACCCTGTCCATCGCACCCTCATGCCTTCTCCATCTCTTGCACAACATAGTCCAACACATACGTCTCCTCAAGCATAGCGTCGAGCCGGTGCATGTGCCTCTCGTTATACGGAATGATCAGGTCCACAATGCGACGGGTTTCGCCGTCGTCCATGTTGATCTGTTCGAGCACCACCGCAAGCACCTTTTGGGCAATCTCAAACTGCTTGAAATTGATGTTCCAGTCGCGTAGTTTCTTGAGTAACACCGCCATCTGGGCCAGGCCAAGCCGCTTCATCGTATCCTCCAACAGCTCCGAGCCCACAGGCAGCTTGGCGTCGGAATTGGCCGCAATCAGCGCCTTCACCACGTTGTATAAGCGCATCAGGTGATCCAACGTCAACGCAAGCAAAAACGCGTTGCTCCAGTCGCTGGCTGTGATGTAGTTGGCCAACAGCTGCTCCTGCTCCACTCGTTCCTGGGCCTGGGCGTGTTGTTGCTCCAAAAGCTCGGCAGTATTATCGGCCCAAAAGCTCAAGTACCCATCTGCATCAGCAGACACTATTTGCAGCCCGTCGCCGCTTACGTCCATGGCCCAAATCCGGTTGGCGTGGTTATCGAGCGTGGTCACGCACTCGCTGTCGCTGAGATCCCAAACCTTCACCAACCCGTCGGCTCCCGTGCTCACCACCTGCCTATTTTGGCTGATGAACTGGCACCGCTGCACTGCGTTGGTGTGGCCCTCCAAGGTCTTGGTGCACGTGTAGTCGGCCATCAGCCACACACGGATGGTTTTGTCGCCGGCACAAGTGGCCAAGATCCGGTCATACTGGCAGAAGCTTACATCCCATAATCCACGCTTATGGCCACGTAACACGCCCACGGTTTCGCCCGACGCCGTGTTCCAAACTTTGGCGGTTTTATCGAAAGAAGCAGTGGCAAATACTTCGTCGTTGGGCGCCACCGCCACGGCATTTATGTCCTTCTCGTGAGCTCGCCGCGTGTACTCACTGGCCCGGACTGTTTCGCCTGCTGACGCGGGAACACGCCATTTTTTCACGGTCAAGTCTTCTGCGGCAGTAATGACGAATCGAGGGGCGGCCGCTCCTGCTAGAGAGTGAGAAGATTTGCTCGTCTCGCCGTCATTTGACTCTTGGGCCATGGTTTGGGCCATGGTCTCGGTAAACGCCTGTGCCTTGGCCTTGGGCTTAGTCTGGGTCTGGGTCTGGGTCTGTGATTTCGCCAATGCACACGCCGTCACTCCACCTGCATGGCCCACAAACGTCGTGTGCACGTAGAAGCGGTGTGATCCAGAGTCGTAGTGCCAGAGCCGGGCCGTGTGATCCTTGCTTCCGGTCACAAGCCAAAACCCGTCCTCTGACGCGTCTAAACAATTGAGCAAGTCCGTGTGTGCCTCATACAAGTACACGTCGAGCGGATGGTTTGGGTCAATCACTCGGAGAGCCGGGGCATTGGTGGCCATGGCCACAAGTGAAAGCCCAGGGCCAGCGTACCGGATATCGGCAATGATGCCGTGATTTCCGGCCACCGTCCGGGCCACAGGTACAACAAATGTAGGCCCCCCTGAAGCGTTTGAGGAGTCGGAATCCGAACCGTTTGAAGTCTGGATTTCCTCCACGTTCATCTCTACCAATGTCTGGTCACTAAGGACCATCCAAAGCAGGCGTCCGCCTTGTGTTTCCGCCACATCGATGGCCACCAACTCCTCCAGGGTCTGCATGGGCTTTCTGGACCCACCCAAAGGTCTTCCCAGTTCTCGGTCCCAGAGCTTAAGACATCCTTCAGTTCCTGCAGTATACAACATTTGGCGCCCGGCCACCGACACAAACCCGCACGTTTCCACCTGGTGGCGCACCAGGAACGTGGCCACGCTTTTCCGCAACGCGTGACGCTCATATAACACCACCACCTCGTCACGGCCACCGCTCACAAAGTATTGGCCATCTTTCAGAAAGGCCACGCCTCTTACGGCACCAGTATGCTCGTTGTTGGTGGCCACACACTTGCGCGTGGCAAGGTTCCACACCTTACACGTACCCATGGTGTCGCCGGACGCAAGCATCCACTCGGACGAGTGCAAATGGCCGTAAAACGCTAGCGAGCAAATGGTGGTGCCATGGCCCTTCAACGCATGGGTCACGTACCCGCCAGCAATGTCCCAAACGGTCACCATACCATCTGTGGCACCAAACGCAAAAAGCGTCAGGGTGTCGTCGGCGCTGGCGATGTATACGGGCGCCTGGAACTTGTACTGTTTCACCAAAGCTCCACTTTGAACCTCATATATGCGAAGTTGCTGGCTTTGGGACACCACAGCAAGCCGTGATCCATCTGGGGTCATGGCAAGGCACGTGACCGGCTCGCCGTCGCCCTCCAATGTGTGCAAAACCAAACTGGTGTCCAAATCTGTCACCACTACGTTTTCGTTCATGGGTGTGGCCACCAATGGCACGTCTCGTGCAAACACCGCAGGCGTGGCGCCGATGTAGAAGGGCTCAACGTCCAGAGATACATACGCTCGCCTAATAGTGTCTGCCATGGTATGTATGTGTGTTTTTTTGGCGAGAAAAAACTGGCTCCTGGTGTTTCTGGGAGTAGATGAAATGTGTTTTAGTGGAGTAGTGAAGAAATGTGCACTGAGATTAGGTTGTCGCGTGCCGTGGTTGTGTGCAGGATACGTGCGATGGCCATCGCCAGAGCCCAGGGCGATGATTGATCCGAGTGCTGCAGTACTATTGTATTGGTACGGGGATGCAGGGTGGGGAATAAAGTTGGGTATGAGTAGCTGTGCCATCTCTTCTTGCAAGCTGCTAAAGGGATTGTTTAATGAGGAGAGGATTCATCAAAATAAAGTCAAAAAATTCTGGGCCTGATGGTGAGAGGTATTAAGTGGCTAAGAGGGTGGCTAATAAAGTACAGCCTAGGACGTAAGTTGTGGTGTGTTATTGATATCTGTGTAATTATTTTCATGTAAGTTGCAAATAATGTGATTCAAAAGAGTTTCTTTTTTCTTTGCTTTGCTTTTTTTCCTTGATGAGAGGAAATTATGGGAGGAAATTATGGGAGGAAATTATGGGATCATTGGTGTACGCTTTTCATTCTAAACGTCGTGTCATGAGATCGGCATTGATTCTACACTGTCTATAACAAAAAGTCCTTTGGATCCAATTGCGGGCACCTCTAATTAATGGGAAGTTGGTCTCTGAAGTAACCACAATTTGAGAAAGACTTGAGTGCCTGATTTCTTGAAAAAAGGTCCAGTCATTCTTTGGCGTTTCCATTAATGTATGTTGCTTCTGTGTCATTTTTTTTTTTAAAGAAGCAACATGTATTGAGGGACAAAAAAAAATACATCACTAAAGAAAAACCCCACATACAAACCAGACGCGCACTGAGTAATGAAAACAGACTACTTTCCCAAGCATCCCATTCTTCTCCTTGCCCCATCTACTTTCGCTAGTTCTGTCACCCCGCCCGAGGTTTCACTTTCTCCAACGCTCTCTTCATCTTGCGATGCAGGAGAGGGTGGCGGACAGTGTTTGCGAACCAATTAAGATTGCGTGACGGCTCCAATGTAGTATTTAATGGCGCCAACATTTCTCTTAAACTCATGGGAGAATGAAAGCATAACTGAGTCCACCAATACTTCGAGCAAACACACTCGTTGTAAAGATGGTTTAAAAGATGGCGCAGGTCTACCAGTGCCAAGCACAATTCACACCTGGCCCCAGGAAATTCTTCTCTTGTATCATGCACTGGGAGTTGCGAGCCAACATTGGAGTGATGTAAGGCTCGGAGGTCCTGCTTGTCTCGCCACTCCAACTTATGCATGCCTTTCCAGAAATTCTCCCGGCGTCTTGGTTGTCAAACCTCGGGGCGGATTTTTAAAAACCTACCTGGCATCACTGGTGGAAGCTTGTCCAGTTTCTTCTTGCTCAAGGAGGAGAAGTTGTCAAGCTGACATACCTGCTCTTCTTGGGTCGTTAATAAACAGCCTTTCTCCGTCAACGACAAGGCGTGATGTTCCATGCTAGGCGTTCAATGCCAGGCGTTCTATGCCAGGCGTTCAATGCCAGGCTTTCCATGCCAGGCGTCTCATACGGTCGAATCTTCAAAAAGCGTGTTTAAAGAATCCTTGCCGACTATACTTTCAATATTTTACAGCGATATTCCAAGACTTTGAGAATCACCTCACCAAAATATAACTGGGACATTTAGAAACTATCTTTAACTTGAGTTCTCAGCGAGGATATAAGAAAAACTAGCGTGTGTTGAAGTTCGCACCCAACGTCTCTTATGTTATTCGAAGTCTTCACAAAGTTATAGATCAATTTTGGTCTCGATGACAAGAGCCCCACAAAGAAAAAAAAAAAAAAAAGAACACATTGAAATCACCTTCCCTAACATATTCATCACAACCACTACTTTTAATCTTAACGGGGCATTTGGAAAATAAGAAGAGCCGGAAAAAAGACCGATGATGGCTCTCATCTTCTTGGGCTTAACTTCAACAGAACCCCGTGACTTTCAATATGAAAGCAATATCTTACTGCGGGAAAGAATGTCGGTTTCCAAAGGAAAATTTCACCGAAATCCAAGCAATTCATTAAATCTCACTGTTTTTATCTCGAACGCAGAACCCTCGCCAGAGGAACATCTGCATTGCTAAAGTCTTAAAAAACATACAAACGGCCTGTAGGCCAAAGTTGCTTACGCTCATATCATAAATCCATTATATTAATCTCTGCTGAAAATTATTGAATCAACACTACTATAATAAATTGTGGCATTATTGTGAATATATCATAGTCGAAACGGTGGCCACCTGTTGCGAGACCGCTTTTCAGCCTCTGCGTCTTGGTGAAATCGGCTAATACCTAGAAGAATTCAGCAAGGGAGTAAGAAGCTTTGTTCTTCTTTCAAATGATCGAAAGGAGGAGTGAAGGAGGCTAAAGAAAAGGGGAGTTATTGAGGCAAAAATAAAAAAAAAAAAAACCAAGCCCGATGCGGGGCTCGAACCCGCAACCTTTTGATTGTCTATGTGTGGTGTAAGAGTCAAATGCTCTACCGATTGAGCTAACCAGGCTGGTAGAAACCTACGAGGCGTGGTCAGACATACCAAGAAGGATAAACGAAAATGTCACGTGACCAATTAAAAACTAAGCACGATTCGCCTCCACGTTGTTCTTTCCATTCCAAAAGTCTAGACGTGTCGCAGTGACATTCTGCAATATCAGGGCATGGTAATGTTCTTGAGGCCCTTCTGAATAGACTATTGTCTCGGGCACTACGTCGGACACTTCCGATGGGCCGATGACAAGGGGTTTTCATAAATCAGATCAAGAGGTTGATCTCTTTTCGGGTAGAGGTTCTTTAACAGTGTAACAACTGGAGGGGAATTTCGTGCTTGGGCTTGTCTTGAGCGCCTGAAGAGGGGTTGCGATCTATTGCCGGTTTTTTCTATAGTTCTATAGTTTTTTGCGTTACTGTGCGGGGTGAGAGCTCGTCGCAGTGACATTCTGCAATATGATGTTTCTTTCAAAAAAAAAAAAAGTAGATAATATACTAAACTAAAGCGTCTCCGTCTCAGGTTTACTCCAAGATACACCCTTTTTCCATTAGTATGATGGCGAAGAAAATTCAATCTGCCAGAATCCAGAATCTCATAGAGTTTGATGATAGCTAAGACTTTGGATATGCGCTTTTAGGCCCCACTGATTTATGGAAAAGTAACAAGAAGGAGGAAGAAGTCCCAGAGGAAATATTTCGTGATATACTCAAACACCTTATGAGAAACAAAGAGTCAGGTTATTGGTGAATTTCGTTCAAGTAGTATTATCGCATAATTAAGGGGTCAGGACCTAGGATATAATGGACCAGACTTTTCAGAGACGATAGGCAAATTGACATACGGATTTGAGATGGGGATTTGAAGAAACTATAAAAGAACGAGAAAGAAACCGCAAGAAAGAACAAGAAAGAGCAAGAAGGAACAAAAAAGAAGGAACAAAAAAGAAGGAACAAAAAAGAAGGAACAAAAAAGAAGGAACAAAAAAGAAGGAACAAAAAAGAAGGAACAAAAAAGAAGGAACAAAAAAGAAACAATAACAAAATAACAAACGAAAAAAAAAGGTCTTTAAGCTTTTGAGTCCCATTTTAAGACCGGACAATTGAAATGACACTGGGTGCAGATCTCCGAACCATTTTATCTTCGTACCTTCTCACACGCTCTTTAAATGCAACGAATCGATCAACTTGAAATATACAAATCGACCGAGGCTGAACGGCGAAATGATAATGTTGCTTTTCCAGATCCATGTTGGACCATGCAAACGTACAGGTCCAAGCTAATTTGGAGATGAGTTAAAATCGATCTTGGTATGCTCTTTCTTAAATCTACTTCTGGCTTCATCAAGTCATTTTACTAGATTAGCCGTTTCAGATATTCGAAAAAATGACTTGGTGGTTGGAAGTGGGCTTTTCTAATCTTTTTGCTTGTTCTGATTTAGCTGAGCCTCAAGTTTGAAGTATTTCTTTCTCCGGAAACTTCGTGGTTTTCCAATTTGGACTGGCATCTTAGTGCATGTAGTTGTTTATCTTCAAAGCCCCAAACTGAGCCCAATCAGCCTAGGATCTTCAATAAACCCAACAAACTAACCAAACATGTAAATCCGGGAAGAGGTGTCTCTGCAAATCTTAAAAATTAAGTGTTTTTGCTATAGAGAAAGCCATCAAAACGATCCAGACAAGAGTCAATACCTCCTGCAAGATACTATTTGGATGTGCCTCAAGATAAAGTAACGTCTATCCCACACAGCATCTTGTACAGTATGTGAATACCAACATATTTTCGAGTTATTTCGAGTGATTCTTTTTTCGCTCTTATGATCTTCGTTTGCATTCTGTACTTAGCTCTTGACGCCTGGAGCCCGAAAAATGAAACTCTGATTATTTATGTATGAGCCTGGAGCTCCACAAATTTTATAGTGATTAAGCACTTGTGATGCTGTGAATCATCTACGTTTTCTTAGGTATGGACTAACGTCATCAAAATTGATCGGTTATATAGATTTTTAAAGACAAAGCACTTTTAGTTGCACTTGTTCTCAATGATTGACTTTACTTCTAAGTTTCCAACCATGGAACCCAAATTACTTTGTTTCCAGGTCGGAGGCTGCCTCGTAAAGGTCAAGGAAAAATGATCCGATGGCTTATAAGTTTTCATCATCTTCTTAGATACTGGAACTGCCACTGTCGTCCGTATACCGGTTTACTAGATGCTGCAAGATCCAGAAACACTATAATAGACGTCTTTTTGTGAGTTCTTGACCCTTTATTCACAAAGAGTTCAAAAGTGATCTGGAAGTATCTCTCAACCGGCTTGAAAACTGTATGAGTAAAAGACGCACTCCTCTTTTCGGATAGGGGTTCAAACATCCTCGAACACACTTACATATGCTCACCCAAAGTCTATCCCTAAAGAACGGGCATTTTCCTTCAAATACTTATCAAGGTAGTCCTCGAGTCCCTCACCCTTGTCGCCATACCTGTCTCCAAGCAAAATTTGCCTTGCTCTGAAGAGCCAGAACACAATGTTACTGACCATGAGCGTGGTCTTAACTGTCACATACAGAATCAAGCCTGACCACGATGAATCGCCTAGCACGTTTGCATCAAGCGAGATTTCCGTGAGTAAGTTGATCCGGTTAATCGGGCTGCCCATGCTCTGGTTGAGGTTCTGCATCATTCTCATCGTGCGTTGCAAGAAAAGCAAGTCTTGTGGGAACTTCTCCTTATCGGCAAAGATCATACGGAGAAGCTCTGTGGAATTGGGGGCATCCTCGGCCTTTACTTTCTTCGGTGGCCTCAATTGCACCATGGATCTTAAGAGATCAGGCAGGCCAATGCCCCATTCTCTTGCCAAATCGACAATTTTTTGCAGATCAAATCCGAGCAAGTTCTGCCACAACGAGCAGTACTGGTCCTTGAACTTTTGCGGGAGCTCTATGTACAAGCCATGATCAAGAATCACGAGCTGCTGCTTCCCATTTTGAAATCGGACAAGAATGTTACCCGGATGCGGGTCTGAATGTACAAAGCCGTAATCAAATATCTGTTTGGCGAAGATGGCTGTATATTGGGTCATGAGCCGCTTCAACGATATGTTTGCGTCAATAAGTCGCTGGCGATCTGTCAACAGAATACCGTTGATCCACTCAGTAACGATCACCTTGCTAGATGCGAGCTCCGGGAAGTTGTTGGGGATGTAGATGTTCAAGCTTTTGGCGGTCTTGTCTCCATCGATCATACTCATGAGACGCTCGGAGTTAGCACATTCGTTAGTAAAATCCGCTTCCTTCAAAAGCTGCTGGGAAATGTAATCGGTAGCAAAGTCAAGGGGCAAGTCAAATACCTTTGCATATACCAACGACATCATGCGATACACTGCCAAGTCCGCGTGAATCTGCCGCGAAATATAAGGGTGTTGGACCTTGACCGCCACCTCCTGGCGGCTGTTTTTAAGGGTGGCCCGGTGGACCTGAGCTATCAGGGCCGAAGCAATGGGCACGTGATCGAACGTTTCAAAGAGGTCGGTTTCGTAGTTGGGGCCCAAGCACGAGCGCAAAATCGCGTCGATTTCCAGCCACGAGTCGTTGGGCGCATCATCGTACAAGCGGGTAAAGCGAGCCTGGTACGCGCGGGGAAAAAGCGCCCCTTGGTTGGCAATGGCCTGACCCAACTTGATATAGAGACCCTTATTCTTGCCCATCATGGTAAAAATGACATCTGCGCATTCCTCGTGAAGCGTCTCCGGCGAATCGTAACGGCTGCTGTTGGCGTATTTGTATGCAACAAGCGATAGCGCGTACACAGCCCTGACGCTCCTCTGTGCTACAGATGCATAGAAATACTCGTCAATGAAGTAGGCGCCGGTAGCGATTCCCGACACGTATAGCAAGCCCCGAATCCATTTTCTTGGTTTTGCGTGTTTTCCACCGGCCAGTTTCTGGCTCGAGCTAAAACTGCGCCGCTGGATTTTGATGGTATCAAGTGAAAGGAGTGAAGAATGGAGCCGAGCGGGTGGAACCGGCAACGAGGTCGGGCAAACCCGGGTACTAATGCCCGATGGAGCCCTTTCGTGGGCCATGGTACGCACGTGCCCATTGCAGGGTCTCCATTGCATCAAGACACGCCGCAACGGTAGTCTCAGCATATGAAAGAACTCGTGTTTTGCACTTTCTGAGACCAGATCTGGTGGTGTTTTTGGCGGTTCTGTTGCTGCGTGCTAATGTAGTGTGGAGAAACGCGCAACAACTCCGTACGTGAGCAGCAACGAGCAAGTAAGCAAAATGGACGGAAAAAGAGTGGTGCGAGTTTTGCAGCACGCTCCTTTTTCGAAGGCCCCGGGTATCGTTTTGTATATTTTTTGAGGAATGTGGGGGAGGTTTTGGGAAATTTTTCCGTTTAAGCGGATATTTTCGGTTAATATCTGTGTATGGATTAGTATGTGGAAAATAATCTAGAAGTTGTTGGATTCCGATTTTTATCAGAAAGAAATAGGTTTAGAAAAGTTGGACTTTTGAGCTTCTGCGGATAAAAAGAGCGGGAAGAAATTGGATTCCATGGCGAGAGGAAAAAATGTAGGGAAGGAAAAAAAAAATGGCTGCGAAAACAAATGAGGTCCCCCAGAGAGAGTTGCGGAAGACAAGACAAAAGAAGGAAAGACAAAAGAAGGAAAGACAAAAGAAGGAAAGAGAACAGATAGACTAGAACATGTTAAAGAGAAAAAGTTAAAACACCAAAGAAAAAAGGTATAAATATGAAAAAAAAAATATAAATAAAGTAGAGTTGGGGAACAAGAAGGATAAATTTTTTGGTGCCTTCTCGCTCAGTTATAAAAATCACTTCAGATTGGATTGGCGGTGCTTGTTGAAAAGAATGAACGTGAAACTAATTATAATATAAATGTAGTTGCCATGAAGAAACAGAATGTAAAAAATCACAGTACAGTGACATCTCTATCTTTTGTTTCCGTCACTTCAACTAGAAAAAGATGCAAGAAAGAGTCACTCTCGGTTAATAGCTTATTGAACTTTACGGTACGTCTTTATGCGGTGTTGCTTAACTTAATCGGGAAGCCTGATAAATTAGAGTGGAAGATATATATTCCAGCCAAAAACGGTACCAAGCCTCAGACCTGACACATAATTAGGCAGACCAAGCCTTTTCCGAACCTCATCTCCACCTGAATTCTTTCTTATTTTGAAATATGGCCCCTGTGGATAGAAACGGCCTAAGACTCTAACTTTATTCTCAGGATAATCACTACTACAGACTTCATAGGTGCCTGCAAAGCGAAAAAAATGACATCTTCTCTCAAGGAAATACACTCTCCGATGGCTATAGGCGTAAAACGTGTGCACCGGAGATATGGAATATTCCTATCATCCATCAATCAAAAATAACTACTGTAGGTCAACTTTCTTATATATGCAGGCTTAAACGTAGAAGTTGGTCCGCTCAACTGGCTCGTCCAGCTGGTTGGTAAGAGTCGAAAATCCGCCACTGCGTGGCGCTATGACTCCGTTCTAGTATTGCATGTTTGGAAAGTTTTTTAAACAATGTTTGAATTTGTCTCGGTCGAGTGCCTCTCTTCCACATAGCAAAGAATACCTTTAATGTGGCATAGAGCACCAGAGCGTTTGATATTTTCCTGCTCCCCGGCATCCCCTGGATCCTCGTATGTTCTAAAAGGATGAACACGCTCATCAATGATCTCTTGTATAATAGACTCCTCATTCAATGCCTCATGTGGCTCTTTATCGTCATCATACTCATCAAGGAAGTTATTGACGGCTGCTAACGTATTCAAGTGTTGATCCTCGTCGAGATTGCCAACTAAGGTTGCAAGAATCTCCACTGAGTTTAAGTCTCTAGTTTCCGCAACTGTAGATTCTGTAGCTTGGGCTTGTTCACTTGGTGGAGTACGCAATCCCGACTTGCGCCAACAATTTTGGAATCTTCTAGCATATTATTCCATGCTTTATTGCACCACATCACTGACTGCTTCTCACTAACACCTTCCATGATAACTCGCCTTTGCTCGATTTCGTCGAGCATGTGTTTGACAAATGTTTCACTCGCATGCAGAAATCTCATTGGTCGATCCCTTCAGTCATAAGAGGTTTCTGGGACAAGGCACGGTGTGTTTCAGAATTCCCGGCGGACGGGAAATCACAAGTGAATGCCAGCTCTATTGTAGAGTCAATTTTGGCCAAATCTCGTGCTATTAATGCCTATAGCCATTTTGATTTTGCACCAAAATTTTGGAATATACCTATAGTCACCATATTTTGGCTTATGTATGTAAATTAGGCATAAATTCCCATTTTTTAGGAATATTGAAGTGATTCTTCCTATAGATGTAATGCCTATAGCCATCGGAGAGTGTACCTAAAAACGTGGGCTGCTTCTCTTCTTATAAATATGTATTTTTTTCAAGTTTGTTATGAAACTCAATCAATTGCGGGACCAAGGTCTACCAAAGAAATAAGACAAGCAAAGAAAGCCAAACGAATTGAGAAAGACACGAGGATAGAAAGAATCGCAAGTACCGGCAACAACACTACCTCTTAGCTATCGGCATATTTCTACGAATGTCGTACAGGTTTATTATTACTGATAGTAGATCGAGAGATCTACAAGTGGTATTTAAGTGAATAGATGGATTGCGAAAAATATAGTCTTTGCCGCAAAAAGACAAAGTACGATAATCCTCATTGGGGCATTTTGAAAAACAATCACATATCAAGAAGAGTGATCTCATGCTATTCTAGTTTGCAAATGCTTTCAAACATACAAGGAGGAAGGCACAAGAATGGAGAGTGCCCAACGCCACCAGAAAAAGGCAAGGCAAATTTTGATGAGAGCTTTGAAAGATTGAAGGAAGATCTTGGCACTCCGATACTCCGATACTCCGATACTCCGACATTCATTTTGAGGGGTCAAAACTGAATCTATGCACATTACTCCCCACAGATACCTTCTGCAATACAGCGGCTCTATAAAAGGAAACATCATGCAAAAGGCATTGGCAAAAGGCATTGGCAGAAGACTGAGAGCTTCCGACAATCTGGTCCTGCACACAGCACCAACCCCACCTTTTGGACACCCACGGCAAACAGCTGCTACTGGCAACCTCTTTCCTAGGTGATCCCACAGAATCAATCCCCGATTTTCAGGCTTTACAACAGTACTATTCCCAAACCACCAAACCCAAATTTGACTCAATTTCCTGTCCCCTCAATATCCTTCCAATCGATAACCAACCCGCTTCAAACCAAGATTCGCGAAATCTTCATCCACTAGCGAGGCCCCAGAAAAAAGGCTACTTTTCACTTACAAGAGCTACACCTTCATCAATTGAGCACATTTATAATGCCATTATCATCCCGTGTTTTTACCCAAGCTGCCCGCGGCATGTCACGCTCATACTCGACGGTGTCGCCAGTTTCATCGCCCAAGAAAATTGGCGCTCTCAGAGGCGGTTTCACCGGGTTTTTACTTGGTGCTACAGCTATTGGTGCTGCTTCCTACTGGTACTTGCTCGACGAGTTTACCAAGTCCAACAACGTGATTCTTCTTGATTTGTTGAAGTTGAACGAGACGGTGCAGGAGTTGGAGAGACACGTGAGGCGGTTGGAGGAGGGTAAGAAGTGAGGAGAGATATAAAGAAGGTAGATGGAATACACATAGTGATTGAAAGTTAAGATTTTACGCGGTTTGGCGGTTTGGCGGAGCTGTATCGGCTATATGCTCTATTGTAGATCTGAGTTTATGTCTGAGACGGTTCTGTTGAGTTTTGACGATTCATTTGTTTGAAGGGATTGATAATCTTAGAGTATACTCTAATGATGGCTTATAAGCAATCTATAAAGCTGTAGATATACAAACTAAAAAAAATTCCAATTTTTCGACTTTTCAATTGTGCTGGTTCAACGTTATCCCGAGGGGTAAATTGTTAACGTTTCTTTACTATTTCTTAGGATTGTACTGGTATTCTGCTCAGTATCAGTACCATTTCTCGAGGTAATAGTGTTGGAGGCGGCCAGGTCCACTTTTTAAGACTATATGACTAATCTGGAAAGTATCAGTTTTAGGCCCGTATTGTGGTAAAAGTAAAATTTGCACCATCAACAATCAATGTTACGGAAAAAAAAACGGAATGTCCCTACTTTGCTCTTACTTCTCAATGGCCACGATTTGAAAGTATAATCGTTATTTAGCATGGCCAGCAACTACTATATCTTGGAGTTTTACTGTAAACGTACTCACAGCTTTTCTGAGGATTATACTACGTAACACTCTCAGGATTCTGCCGTTATCATGGGTCACTCAGTACCATTTTATAGCATCAATGTTCATGGCTGTACTCTGATAGTATACTATGAACACAGATCTAAATGTATATGATCATCCATAACAAAGATTCACATAAAATAGTGGTTTTTTAGTCTTAATTCTTCTCTTAACTCCCAGTCTGCTTCCCACGGTGTCACCATCAACACATTTCTTCACCAAGCTCTAAATCCAATCAATCGTATCATTCTCAATGCTCAGATGTTGTACTTCAGCACCCCACAGCGCCCCCAATCATCTATCATCACATTCTATCTACATGCTACTTCCACTCTTCCAATACTCCCCAGAGCCAAACCATCCCTCTTTCTATTTACAAGTGTTTGACAAAGGCACATGCCTTGTCGAGGAGATCGTCAAATGCCTTCCGGTCAAGACCAGCATTCAAGTCGCCAATAAACCTGACTTCCACGCGGCGACCTCCCAACAGCCCACCATCCACTACGCTCACTTGAGCCATGTGATTTTCGTCGAGAATCACGTCGAGCTCCCGCCTGTAGTTGAGACAAACAAAGCTGTAGCGCACAGGCTTGCCGTTGATGGAAATATCGACAAAAGGAGCAATAGAAGTGGCCAGTTTGCCGCTGAAATTCAAGCTCAGGTTCTCGAGAAACTCCTGGACGCCTTTTTGGGCCGCAAGCCGTGGGTACTTACTGGAGGTAGCATCGAAAAGGCCTTCTAAAGAGGCCAAGTGGGGAGTATGGTCAGAATTTGGGGACAGACGTTCATTTCCAATTTCACTGGATTCACTGGATTCACTGGATTCACTGGATTCACTGGATTCACGGGTTTCTCTTTTTTCACCTTTTTCACCACCTTCACCTTCACCACCTTCACTCAACACCCTTCCCGTCATCTGACACGTGAGCTTCAAGTCACTGGCGTGCCCTGGCAAACACACATAACTGTCGTTTTCGCCCTCCACTGTGACTATCTGCAAACTCTCAATATCCACCACCTTATTTTCGTTGAGCTGCATCCACATTTCCACGGGTGGATACTTCATGTGGTCGTGCAAAGTAGCGGAATCTTGCACTTCCACGTATGGGGACGGAAGAAATTTAAACTGGAGATTGTATGCATGAGGGTCATCGAACGAGCTGGAGTCGGTATTGGAATCGACTCCTATGGGGCCTAGGCCTTGGCGAAGAACCTGGTCATAAACGAGAGGGATGTTGGTGGTAAAGGAGAAGGAGTCGGATAAGGGGGGACACCCACTCATTTGATCATTTCCGTCGTTTTGGCCTTTTCCTTCATTCGCGTCTTTCCCATATTTTTGATCATTTTGACATTTTCCATCTTTTCCATCTATTTTCGGAGGCTCGGCTAAGACTCCCAGGGACGGCTTGGGCACCGAGAACAACACCCTACCTAAAGTAACGGTGAAAAGAGGCAGGTCAAGCCGAGAGTCATCAACTCCATTGAGCGTTTGCCGGTACGAAAAATCAACCAATTCGTCGTACAAACGGGACTTTTGCTCGGACGAAAGAACCAGCACTGAAGCAGGCAGATTTTGGTTATTTTTTGGATATTCCGAACCTAAAGTTTCCCCGACTTCTCTTTCTTCTTTCTCTTCTCTTTTTTCTTTCTCCCCTCGTTTCTCTCCTTCCTCCCTCTTCATTTCCCTCGGCTTATCGATGATATCGTCAATCACGTGCTCCAAGGTATCATCATCCAATATCCCCGACGCCTGAAGTGCCTCGTAGGTCTCGTCGAAGGGATTTTTCTGGGCAAAGTAGTCGGGTGACACGTCATAGTCCTCATTAGCAACAGAAGCAGCAAGCGTTTCGTTGGAAAAAGCCTCCATTTCACGCGTTAGCAGCGTATATTTATCTGTAATTTGCGTCTCGTCCACCAACAGAAAGTGTGCTTTGGACCGCAGCGGCCAGGCCATGGAATAGTCGTCGGCCACCGGAAGTAATGAGCACCGAGAAAGCACTTCTCGATCGGGAAGATGGAGCCGCTGGACTTGGTGTAGATTGTAGTCCAAAAACCACACTAGAAGTCGCTGGATACGCTTAACCTGGGCCCTACTTGCAGCACAGAGCTCGTAGCGGTCGCCTGAAATGTGCTCGAAGTAGACCTCAATAAGCTTGCCGATTTCAGCAAAGGTAAACGCGCCAAACTTCTCGGTATAGAGCTTTTGAAGCGTGGATAAGTCGATTTCTTCACGAACCGCGAGTTCAAAGCGATGCGCCAAGTTAATCTGGGCATTTTGTATCTGGCTGTCGGTGCCAACAAGCACCAACTCCTGGCGGCGGGTGTCGAAGTCGAGCGAGGCTACGGTGCTTTTCAAGACGCGGAGAAGTTGGCCTCTTTGAGAGAGCAAGAGGAACATTTGTTGGCGACTAAGCGGCACGGTCTCGCGGCCAAACACGCTGTCGAGCGCTGACCCGCGTGACTGCCAGATGTGCGTGACGATAGTGTCGGCCAACTGCTCCTTTTTGTGTTTTGTCCGGTAAAATTGCCGCCCGTTTTGCTGGACATAGTGTGCTAGTTGGGCCCGAGTAAAGGCCGCTGTAAGTGCCAGCACCACCAGCTTCAGACGCGAGCCAGCAGCCTGACTATGTGCTCCAGGCCTGAAACTTTCGATTTTCTCCCTCAATCCGGCCTCCACGTCCATTTCTGGCGTCTTTGCCGCGTCTTGTAGAAGGTCTAGTTCACCCAAAGACGGTGCGGAACCGGGGCTCGCTTTCCGACGACTCTGTTTCGCCACCGACTCGACGTACTTGACATAGTCTGTATTTTTCGTCTTTTCAGGACTCAAGATCAAGATGTTTCTCTTCTTTTTCGCTTGAAAAGGCTCCATTGGCTGCGACAGCTCGCTTCGAAGAATGTCCATGATCTCGGAATGGACATCGATAAAGCTTGGTTTCGAGCACAAGAAATGGCGGGACACATGCGGCGTGTGCGGGCTACGTAGGGGTCTTTCGACACGTCTAAAGAAGCGGCTGAACATGGCTGCCAAGGGTGGTTTGAAGTTTCGAGTCCCGCACTGAAAGGGGAGGGAAAGAAAGGAAGTTCTGGAGTAGTGGAGGTGATGAGGTAGCCCCGGCAAGTCACGTGACTGGGGTGACGGGTTTGGCGATGTCCTTCAAGTCCGGCGCAATAGATGGGTTGCTTGATTTTGTTTGAGAAGGTGGTAAAATTCACGAGAAAGGACAAAGAATGGAAGGAATTTTCGGGTGGTTTCGAACTATTGTTACTGGTCTTTTTCTTCAATTTTTTGTTTTTTCCTCTCTCCGTCTCTTTACCCTAGTCTTAATATGACTACACTAACTCGGTGCGTGGCCACCTTGCAGTTGGCTGCGAAAATAAGAAAAGTCCAATCAATAAGAAGGAAATACGGAGGCTTTTTGCCCTTCTTGGACAAGTCAAAAGAGGGAGACTTGAACAAGAGATATCTAGAGGGATAGGTAACTCTGCTATTTCACTATTCCTCTCTATGACTCCTCCTTTTGACCTGCTTATATTGCGGGAGTCAGTAATGGATATGCAAAATGATGAAGAGTCTTTTAGATAAATTATTCATACACAATTCCAGTTAGAAACCACGAAGACCAAGGACGGAGTTGCTGGAAGTCTATAAGAATGATGACAGATTGAATTCTTCTCAAAAACATCTTTAAAAATTTGCCTCACGTAGTGGACCTCCACCACTAGTCTTCACGTTAAGCAGTTCAGGAATTACGTACAATTACGAACATCTTTCATTCAAGAGATTAGCTTTTTTTCTTTACTGCGGCCGTGGACAAGATAACGCTAACTAAGAATATGCGACAAAGACGAGATGAGTCTGAAACCATCCAGTTTCCTTTCAGGGAAAAGCTTCGACTAGTGGAGTAAGATGAAATTCTTGGTCCAAAACTTCGTGAGTGCTTCTGTCATTTTGGACTCGGGAAAATAGAAGAAAGCTATTCCAAGCAAAAGATTTATACAAAGCTATTCCAAGCAAAAGATTTATACAATCCACCCTTTTTCATCAATCACCCTGTCTTCGATTCATCGTGGGTCGATTCTAACGTAAACGTTCTTAGAGCGACTTGAAGGGCACTGGACGCAGTGAATCTTAACTGAAACCAAAACATGACTTGAGAGAGACTTTCCTAGCTGATGAAGAAATCAAATCTCGCCGAGGTGAAACAAAACAGTTCCCTGATTTGCTTTGGCTTTATCGATTGGCGTAATTGTCCTACGGTATTAATTTAATTTTGCCCGTATAGATGCAAGTCACGCCAGACTATGCGCTAACACTGACTGACTCGTCTGTGGCCAGAAAGAGTCAAAACTAGAAGAAAAAGGGCTGAATTTTTTTTTTTTAATTATTTCATTCTCTCAGTACGAGTACGAGTCCGAGTTAGCTTTTTGTTAGTGTTTGGTGTTCGATGCGCCGCATAGTGTAACAAGTAAATAATAAGAAAAGACCAACGAAAGAGGAGGGCAGAAGGTGAAGACGATGAGAAGATTTGCAAGATTCCACCTGGCGTGGCAATGTTCACTTATTGCACAATCGAGTGCAGACAAAAATCTTTGCTCTGTAAGTTTTTTTGATTTCTTTTTTTTTGATTTCTCTTTCTTAATCTTTTTTCATTTTTTCATTTTTTTCATCACATCTTTTTTCTCTTGTCTATCTTTCTTATCCCGTCCTGGTTTGCTCGTTTGTTTTGATCGCGTTCCCAGGATCTTTGTCCTGCATGGCCGCACTAGTCTAGAGACTAGATTCAGACTAGATTCGACAGAAAACGAGGCAAACCAAGCTTTTTCTCTAAAAGGCCCTAAAAGAAAATCTACGCGAGCCCTATTCCACAGTTCATTGTTCTATTGGATTCGCAAAACTGATTGCAGCTTTCAAGAGGCATTCTTCTAAAAATTTCCACCACCATGTTTTCCCAAAACGCCAATTACGATCCTTTCACAATTCACCTTTCATCTTTTACTTTTTTCTTTCTTTTTCTTTTTTTTTATTCTTTTTCAATTGTAATTCCTTGATTTCCAATTCCCTGAGGTCTTACTTCATCAGCCACAAGTCTGCTGACTCACGGTGCGGCGCGGTACCGGGTAGCGGCGGCCCTTTTCTTTTTCGCTTATTCTTTTCCTTCGCCAGGGCTTGCACTTGTTGCTTTGAAACACGCGGCAAAGTTTGGCAAACTGTGGGGATTTACACGCTCGCGATCACCTGCTTCTTCTCAAGGCGCGGCATCTCCTCGCCAAAGCAAGCATTTTTGGCAGGAGGCGCATCGGAGCCTATCGCCGCTCGCGAAGGCCTTCCCGCGGAAATGGTGCACTCAGGTTGTTATCGCCGTGGTATAAAGCCGACCGTCTGCCACCGTGAGGAACCCGAAGTTTCGAGCGAATTAGTTTAGTTTACTTGTGCTTCTTTGTTTACCCTTAATCTTCTAGATTCTTGATTTTTTACACCAGTGTAAACAGGGACCCTCCATTCGCGATCCCTCTTTCGTTTCCTCTTGCTGGTTGTTTATTCTATCGCTAATAAACCGGTGATCTCAATACCTAAGCCATCCTTTTGATCCACCCAAAAAACAAAACAACAAACCCACTCCACACTTTTAATGGCACTTCGGCTTGCTCCTTCTGCACGTGCCGTGCGGGTAATTGGCGGGCACTTCTCGCTCCCCAGACTTTCATCTGGTGCTTTAAGTGCACCTTTATCGTCATCTTTGTCCAGATATGGTGCTTCGGTATCTACTCGCAGTTTCCACAAATCCTTAGATAGCAAGACAAGATCTGGAGCCACCGCCGGAAGAGGCAGCGCCCCTCGGTTGGTACCGCAAACCGGGCCCCAACCATCGTTCGATCCGTCGTTTTTGAAGGATTTCTCCTCGGGCGAGCTCTTTTCCTTCATGGTGATTGGTTTGGCCACCCTCAACAAGCCCATGTTGAAGCTTTGTATCAAAGCGTTTCCCTACGTGCCCCTCCCCATTATTAAGGCGCTTGTTTATAAAATCTATTGCGGAGGAGAGACGATTGAAGAGGTGAAACAAACCGGACAACGGTTGGCGGCACGTGGCATCAATAACATGATGACGTCTTTGACGATCGAGGCGTGTGATGGCAACGATAACGTGGACCCGGAGTTTATTGTGCGTGAGACCAAGCGGTCGGTCACGGAGATCCTCGTCCCACATATGGTATCGATTCTCGAGAATTCCGGTAAGGATGTGAACCTGATTCCTGCTGGGTACGTGGCTTTAAAGCCCACGGGATTCACCAAGAACGCCGCAGCGGCGTTGAAAAACTATAATTCGCCCGAGTACAAGCAAGCGTTTGAGGATATTGTGGCCAACGCTTCAGCTGTATGTAGCACGATTTACGACGCCAACCAGGAGTTGGCCAAGCGTTACCCGGACCGCATGGCGCCGTTTGTGGTTGGCGTGATCGACGCCGAGAAGTACGACCTCCAGCCCGGCGTCTACGAGTTGCAGCGTCGCTTATACAAGCTCTACAACAAGCCTGACGCGCCCGTTTGCGTGGTGGGCACGTTGCAAATGTACCTTTCCGAGTCTGCGGCATTATTGGCCGAAGAGGAGCGTTTGGCCCGTGAAAATAACTACCGTTTGGGGTTGAAGTTGGTGCGTGGCGCTTATATCCACTCGGAGAAGCAAAGGGCCACGGTGATCCACAAGACCAAGGAAGATACCGACATGAACTACAACCGGGGGATGTCGTACTGCATCGAGGCGATCTTGGCCAGCCGGGGCAACACCTCTACCATCGGGCACTTGGTTGTGGCGTCTCACAATGCCGACTCGTTGCGTTTGGCCACTGAGCGGACTTACAAGTCCGAGCTTTCCGCCGACAACACCAACAAGGCCAACATCTGTTTGGGCCAATTGTTGGGCATGGCCGACGCCGTTACCTACGACTTGATCCGTGCCGATAAGGTGGACAACGTGATCAAGTATGTGGCGTGGGGGCCTCCATTGGAGACAAAGGAGTATCTTTTGCGGCGGTTGGAGGAGAACGGAGATGCGGTGAAGAACGACACTGGGTATCCGTTGATGAAGGCGGCGATGATGGAGATGTGGTCAAGGGTGGGACAAAGCGAAAAGCGTTAGCTTTGAGCGGGCTTTTTGCACGCTTTGAGTCAATGAACAAGCTTCAGGTCATTGGGCTGCTTTGAGTCAATGAGCAAGCTTCAGGTCTACATTGGTCTTTGAGCGGCTTTGATTCATTGAACAAGCCTCGTGTCATTGGACAATTTATTTGTCATTTTTTGGGCGGGCTCTCCGCGGCTTCCATTCACTGAACAAGCTGCACGTCTATATTGTTCTTTGAGCAAGGCTACTTTCCCGAACCACCCAGACTCTACTTTTCCTTCCAGTTTATGATCCTTCCTCCTGACTATTAAGAAGCCATCTGCCCCAGATCTGATTCGGGCATCAAGGCTCTGACCAAGATTCAAGCCTACCCTTAACCCCGGCTTTCCACATTTCCCTCTTATTTCACTCCTTACTCCTTTTTTCTTTCCCTTATAGAATTAATGCATTATGATCATTATCATTATGGATGTAGGTTCTTCATATCATACTGTTGCAGAAAGGTGAGCGTTGGATTGGCTCTCTTGACGCAGCGATAGACACCACCGTCTTAGAACTGTAGTGAGATATGAGTGCCAAGTTGCTAAAAAATAGCGATGCACGATTATATTAATCGCAAAATAGTTACATAGTAATTTCGATACCGCTATATTGCGATCTCGATCGGACGAATATTAGCATTACTATCCAAATCTAGTAAAATTTATTTTCAAAATACAATAAAACTATTAAGCCCAATAGCGAGAAGAGTTCGTGAGATAAATCATTTGTCAGTATTGCAAGGCAAACTGTGAGCTTACAAACTAGGAGAATCAACTGGGAATGAAGGGCCCGAAGCCCCATTGATTGTTTTTCGTCCTGTGCGTGTGCCTAAGTTAGGAAGACTGTCAACCCTATCTCAGCTCACCGGAGATGAAATGTGCTAGGCACGTTTTGAATCGAAAAATCAAGAGAACTTCTGAAAAAAGAGGCACTCTTGGCTTTGAATTCTAAGAATTCTGCTAGTCTCATGATGCGGAAGCAGAGGTTGCCATGCTTTTTCTCAGAACGAAGGATTATGTGATGTGTTGGAGTGTGTTTCCAAATGATTTGAAACCATGACCACTTATGAGGTCGAGGAGGAGGCTGCCGAGTTTGCACTGCTGTAGTTATAAACTGATCTGATTGGCCTGGTGTTTTGATCAAGCAACTTTGCTTGATTTAATTACCTTCACGACAGCAGTTCCGCGATGCATGTCAAGCAGGTACTAGGATGAAACGTTTTCCCGGTAAATATTAAGCTAGACGTGTCCATCAGAAGACGGGGGCGAGGTAGACTAAAGTGGGGATGATGTCAGGGCTCTTATATCTGAACTATGTATTAAGTTGGATCTTCTAGTGAAACCAGTCTGGCTTTCCAACACTTAGGGTGGGAAAGCCGGTCCTTATATAGTTGGAACTGACAATGGGTCAGCTAACTACAATGGTAGTAGTGAGTGCAAATCGCCTGTATTCTATAATCCAGGTTGTAGATTCGTTGCCCGATCATTACTACCGCAGGTTATCATTGTTGGACAGTTGACTGCAACTTGCCTAATGAGACACCTCGTAGATGAAGTGTTCGTCCATTACCCACCCAAACTGAACAATTGGTCATGATTCAAGAAGCATATTAATTTCACTATTAACTCATCAAAATCAAGGCAGTTATTATAATAATATAGAAAATAGTAAAAGAATAGCGATTTGAATATATTTCGCAACACTGCCAACTTGGCTGGGTAGGCGAGGATCAGTGTTCCCAATTTGCACTCAGATATTTCTCCGGTGGAATAAATAAGAGCCATGTTTTGCGAAAAACACTAGCAACAAAACAAAACAAAAATATTATTATTGATATCGAGTAAATTAATGAGTTTAACGCTCGACACACGCAGACATACTCTATTGGTGTTTTTCGTACCCATGTAGACATCGACTTGTTCCCATGATGTCACCAGTACCATTCAATCAATCTCTCATATTCCCTAGTTGGCGAAGTCTTGTAAACTCTGGCTTTGATAGCGACTAAGTTGGCATGCCAGCGATGTTAACCTTTGTGTTAACGTACACTAGTTCGAACATATTAAGCTCATAATATTGTTTAATGAAAAAGACTGCTTTCCTCACATATCTGGTTGCATCAAGTAAAGCTGGGCTCTTGACACTTTTCAAGCACCTTCATTATCACACAAGCTTTTGCAGCCATTCGGTAAGCCGAGTACCTCTAGCATATTCATCAGCCACACCGTCTCTGCAACCGTTGATTGTAACGCAACTAGTTCAGCATTCACCGTTGAAATGGCCACCATTGTTTGTAACTTCGATCTCCATCTAACAGGGGAATCTCCGTAAAAGAGTATGGAGCCCGTCCTTGACTTGCACTCAGGTTCTGTCACTAAATTGTTACCAGCGTCGCAGTACGATAATACATTTATTGAAGCACGATGTTCAAACATAATCCCATACTCAGCTGTTCCAGCAAGATATCTTAGGACATGCCTAGTTGCCTCAATGTGTTTGGTTCTTGGATCTGGTAAGTCTCAGAACAATGTAGGCAATATCGAGTCTCACAGTATTTGCCGCATAAAGGGGCTTCTTAACTAAATCCGACCGAAGTAACCCTATTTTCGGGCCGAACTCGGATTTTTGTTTAAAGTTAAGACACCCTACATTTGTATTCACCAATGCGGCTGTAGACTTGGTTAGGGCTTGTATAGAAATCCCGTCTGCTCTATTGAGCTTCTAGGGGCCTATACTACTCCGCCCTTCTTCATTAGCGCCTTGAGCCGGTGCGGCATTAGGGAAATGCTCCGTAACCCAAAATTATTACCTTCCCTGCTAGAATTATCGGTGGTCTTATTGAGAAATTAAGTGTCTAAGCATTCGATTTCTTTCGGACCGAGCTCCGGTTATGAGACCTGCTTTGCTCCGTCAAGGCACTCAAAGAGCCAGTTCGTGTTTAAATCCGGTACTCATCACATTTATTCTATGATGTCCGGGATCGTTTACTGGACACTCGAGAACTTTTGAGATGTTTCCGAATTATCGGATTAGATAGAAATACCTCAAAATGATCCATCTGTTGAATCAAATAAGCTACAAGTTAAATTTATAAGAACACCGGCATGAGCGAGCCACAGGCGGGCCATGAGCGGGCCATGAGCGGGCCATGAGCGGGCCATGAGTGGCGCATGAGCTCCAAGTGTTCCACCTTGCCAGATTCAACTGCGGTTAACAATCATTGATTACGACTATTCACCCCTTAAGAACATAAAGTGCCCCTGTTGACATACCCAATCCATTTGCGTTAATCCAAAGATACCCACCATGAACACTCGTTATTCATAAACATAAATTTTCATCTATCCTCCATACTCCAAAATTCCATAATCAGATAAACGCCCATGTACTTCATATTCAGTAGGCGTGTTTTCTCCATGGTATTCCCAAAGGTGTTCAAGAGGAAAACTTCATATCATCCAGAAGTTCCCCCTAATTGCATCAAATGATACATGGGCTTAACAAGATCGAGTGTCCCACTGAGCATTGTCTCGAGCCCAACCCATTTAGGAGAATTTAAAAGTAAAGAATAACAATTAAAAAAAAGAAAAAAGAAAAAAAGAGAAAAAGAAGAAGAAAAAGAATAACAGAAAAAAGTCCATCCAGTTCCTTTCCATTTCCCAACCTCAGGCCATGGCCCAACCCAAAGACACAACCCCACTTAATGCCACTTTCACCCTCCCGATCACACCTCCACAAACAGTTTGGGTGCCCACACACACTTGCTCATTACACACTGCACAACCCATTCCCAGTCTACCACCCCAACTCTGCATTTCCCGACTCTGCTACGACGCCGTGGCTTCCCTCCTTGACCGTGGCTTTTAGCGTAATCACCGGACCCGTTATCGTAAACCAAACACGCGTTTCCCGAGCTCCGCTTCACGAGCGCATCGATGTCTTTTTCCAGTAAGCACCGGCGGAAGCTGGCGGCGCCAAAAGCCCGGAAAATGAAGTCACACATGTCCACCATCTTGGTGTCCTGGCGCGTATCCAAAATAAACATACTGTGGCCCGCCAAGAGCCCTGCGTTGTTGTGTAACTGCTGATGTAGAAATTGCCCGGAATCGTAGCGGGCACGGAACACGTGCACGTCAAGACTGACGACGCTTTTGGCGTGTTCCGAGTGGCCGGCGGGAAGAAGAAATGCTGGCCACTGGTGAACCATCTCGCGGTTTTCCACTGCCATTTCAACAAAGCTATCGGCAAGAATGGGCCATCCTAAAGTGAGTGCCTGGAGGTACTTGGCACTGCGCAGAAACCCGTCAGCAAGCAATGCGGCGAACCGGAACCGGGCCAACCACAGGCCCAGCAAAGCTGAAACCGCTGGAAAGGGCTTTAGTTGATTTGCACATGTCAATGCATCTGTCACGTGATTTGGCTCTTTTCCACCCACATACGTTTTAAAACCCTTAGTCTCTTCCATACCCTTGGTCTCCCTTTCAACCACACGTTTGGGCTCGTCGTCCACCACCGTTCCGCCGTTGGCACTGATCACCTCGGTCAACTGCTCTCTGCGCAGGCCTTTAATGGAGGTGACGAAGAACAACATTCCGGCAAAAACGTCCGATTTAGCCGTTTTATTTAAGCCTCCGTCTTTGGCTGCTTTTCGTGGGCTCACTTGCACCTTCAGTGCTTGTGCTTTCATCACCTCCAGCACTTCCTGAGCGCGTGCGTCGCCGCTGGCAATCATCTCTCGCACGAGTGAGTAGTTGATCGTTAGGAGATCCACGTCACCAAGCCAGATATGGAACCGTTGTTGGTGTACTGCCCACAGCCCCACATCGATACAAATATCCTCCAACGAGACCCAAATTTCGGAGGAAGAAGGGGCAGAAACCCCCTGGGCTTTCGGGTCTGATGTATTAGAAACACCCATACCCTTAGCCACCTTAAAATCTCCAGTATTCCCAGACGTCTGACCACTTGTAGACTTGTTATCTGTAGAAACTTCTGCCGCCATTTTTTCCGTAATTTTTGAAGATTTCTTTGCCCCAGGCTTGTGTTTGGTCCGCTTGGTGATCATCACAGTGTCGTAGCCCCGGATACACCGGATCGTCGACTCCTGCGTGTACAACACAAGGCCAACAACAAGATAGTTGCAGTGCTCCCCTTTCAACTGTACCTCATCACCAACGCAGATATCGAGCAAGTGCAAGTCGGAGTTTCTGGCCTCGATCTCGACATCGTGTGAAAGCCGTACGATGGAAAACACCGGCCCTACGCTCACGACTTTTCCGGGGAACTTGCCAAACTGATAGAGTGCCCAAACAGCGTCGTTGTTTTTGATGACTGTGTGCTGGACGTTTTCCAGAGGTGTTTCACGTGTGGTGGGAGGGGTAGATGCTGGCAGTTGGAGGGAATACGAGGATTCCAGCTGGGGCTCCGGCGTCCCCAAGACTTTTGATTCCAGCAGTTTCGAGGGTTTCAGCAAGTCTGGAAACCCCATCAATCTCGGTATTTCCGGTGCTTTCCTTTTTCTTGATTTTAGGGTCTTGGGACCTGACCCTTTTGCCGACCCTTTCATCTCTTTTCCCCGTTTTGACCCCTTTCCACCAGTCCACTTTAGAGCTCGTGGAACCAGGTCCAAATTAAGTCCCGTCACATCCTGACTAATGTCTTCCAACTCAGAAGAAGACCCCGAATCCATCTCCATGGGCCCTGGATTGCCCAGTTTTACAATTTCACTGCTTGTTTGTGACAGACTGCTCAAAGCGACTTTTCGCCGTTTTGGGTGTACGATGCTGTCGTCATATGACGGCGAAGCCACATCGTCGTCGCTTTCCACATGCTGTTTGCACCGGTAAGTGCCGTTCTGGCTGCTGGAGAACACCGGGCGGCACGCAAGATCCACCACCTTCTCTGTATCAGTGTTCATATACTCTTCCTGCGTATTGAGCACCTGAGTGGTCGGTTCGGCCATTATGCCGTTGTCCACAGACACGTCGAAGGTCACGCTTCCTGTTGGGGATGAGTCGGATAAGCAGGGTGATCCACGACTAGGGCCATGAACCTGTGAGTTCTGGTCGTGGTCTTGGGGTTCGTTTTCGTTGTCGTTTTCGTTTCCGTTTTGGCCTTGATCCTGTCTTTGAGTTCGACCTTGAATCTCGATTTGTGGACTTGTTGTTTTGTCTCTTGGTGGAGGTGTCTCAGGAGTCTCAACCAAAGCGTCTGGTGATGTTGTAGATTGTCCTTTGTCAGATTCATACCCATTCTCACTTACAACCTCCACCACCTCCGCCGGGTTTGCCGTATTTTTTAGGTTCCCACCACCGCCACCACCCACAGCCTTTGTGGGCGAGCTGTCGATGATTATACTAGCGTTTTTTGGGTCCTGAAACGTCGCTTCAAAAGCTAGAAAAGGTGATGCGCCAAGCAGTTGTGTTGGCCGCAAGCCGCTGGCAAAAATATCCACGCCTGTGCCCGGCGTTTGTGGCTTTGTGCCGCGAGGTATCACCTGAGTTTCAGGAGTCTCACCAGGCCATGAATGGAGCACCCTAGATTGAGACGTATCGACCTGCGTATCGCCTAAACTTCCGCCCGGACCACCGGAAGTGGTTGTGGTATCTGCCACAAACACAGGGACCAGCCTCTGGGTTGGCGGCAGCGGCAATTTCTGCGTATCGTCGATGTAATTATTGTCTTTAGCCAGAAGTGCGTTACTTGGATTTAAAACGGCGTGATTGCTTCGTAGAGTTGACGACAGACCCCTGTCTGTTTGTTTGCCTCCAATCACTTGTGTATCTGCGGCCTCGCCGTTGCTTCTGACTCCTGGGATCACCTGTGTATCGTCGAAAACGGGGTTTTGTAGTTTTTGCGGCAGAAACAGCGTCTCTGCATCGCTGCTTTCGCCATAGGGATTGCGGTGGATCACTTGTGTCTCGCCCAAAGTATCATAGCCCCGGCGCAGGTCATTGTGCACTCGTAGCAGCTGGCGGGTATCGTATAAATGGCCCACACGGGGTGACAGTGAGCTGAAAGTCCTTGAAAATAGAAAAGAATCGTCTTTTTCGGGAGAATTTTCGGGATTGTCCACCAAAGTATCGTCTGCGGAGTCGCTGGGTCTGAGTTGAGGGTCCAGAAATGACCATCGCTGGCCCGAGGGCTTGCTTCCAGTGGCAAATACTAGACTATCTTCCTGAGTCGAGGACTCCATGTTGGAGGATGGTAATTTAAGGGCAACAACTCCGTTTCAGCGTCTGTAATTGCAACAATGGCCTTTTGCGTACTGAAAATAGCACACCTTTCCTTTTTGAGCCCGGTTTTCTGGCGTTTGAGTTGCCTTTGGTGGGTGTTTAAACCTGGCTTCTTGCTTAACTCTGAGTGCTTAAACCCTCACTGTCTCGGTAAAGGATTGAGCGTGGGTGCGAAAAAAGGCGAAAATGAGAAAGTGCTGAAAAAGAGTGTCATGATACTAAGAATCACGGGCTGGGGTTTTGAAGGTCGAGAAAAGTCTGATATCGTGGAAATGATCAGACAGGTAAATAGGGACAACGATTTTTAATTGTTTTTTATTTTATTTTAATCTATTTTATTTTTTTGTTTCTTCATGGGTTGTGGCGGTGTTCTAGTGTCGAAGTTGGGGTGGATGTGGAGAAGAATACAGTATCTTCCGGGTTGCAGAAGTTACTTGTTCCTTGTATAAGCACGTACGGTGGATTGGAAAGAGCGTCTATCCAAAGAAAAAGAAAAAGAAACAGAAACAGAAAGAGAAAAAGAAAGCTAGAGGCGTGTAGATTCAGCTTTTCATCACAATCTTGACATATACCTCTCCTGAGGCAGCATGAACTGGTCACTACTTTCGATCCAGCTTAAATTAGCCTCTGACTTGCAGGGTTAGTCTGAAATTTCAGTTGATTGCTTTGGTATTAATAAGAAGAAGGGAAGGAAACACTTTTAGAACCATCTAGAAGAATGAAGAGAAATTTAACTTTGTGTTAAACTGACTGTTATTAACTTTTCTTAGTGAAACGTTTTTACATGGTTCATGGTCTTGAAATCCACGTCTAACCGATTGAACGTTGCAATGTTAATTTCTCATTTAATCATTTTTCTCATTTCTTTTTTTTTCTTTTCATTTTTTTTTTCTTTCCGTTTTCTTCTTGCCAGTCTTCCTACTCTTCATTATCAATTACCAGTTGCAATGCCTCGATCATCACCCGTTCGCCCAACTTCGGACTCAACATGATTCATTTTGGGCCACAACCCCACATTAGCTAATAACTTGTTGTTTAAAGGAGCCAAAAGACAAGCCAAATAAATAGCGATGAATATCAAGATGATCACCAAAATTAACAATAACATAGCCAGTCATTATTCTCTTTTCCAGCTTAATTTTCAACAGCATTCCAAATACCAACGGCTCAATCATCTTCGCTTCAGCTATTCGTCACATTAATCCCGGCACTATGCTCTCTTTTATGGCCATATTTTCTTTCTCTTTCCATTCCAGTCCCCCATCAAAACACCAACACTCTCCATATGTTTTTATGTCTGCATCTGCTGGAGCAAGTTCAACAAGGCCTGGGGATCGCTTTGCACATGCGGGTTTTGCTGAACAATCGTCGATAAATATGCCATCTGGTCTTGTGAAAGCTGTTCAGGCACCGCTTGTATTTGCCTTTCCGGATGAATATGATTATGAGAGGCTGGGGCCACCGAAGAGGTCACTGCAGGAGCAGTAGAAGCAAATGGAACCGGTTTCTGGGGCAAATGTGGCGGGCCCAGCTTCTTAGTCATCATGGTATCTTCAAGCTTCAGCAAGATACTGTCCAAATTGGCCACAGCAGCCGACGTTGAAACGCTGTCCGGCTGCACTTTTTTCAAAATGCTCTTGCTCGCAGGAACGTAGTCTTTTTTGACGGAAAAGAGAATGTAGAGACCCTCGCCAACAGTGGCAAAGTTCAAGTAATTGGGCGCATCGTGTTTGAGAGCTAGAAGATATGCATCCTTCACCATATGAGCTCTTCCTGAAAGTACACCAACTTTAGATCGAGCCAGAAGATACTCAAAAACCTTGCTATAGCTGGGATCCTCTTTTTTAAGCTTGATAAGGTACAAATCGCGCAGCTTGGTGATTTGAGACAAATAAGGGTCTGCTTTTGCCCGGTCCAAACGGCCCTCGATCTGGTACTTTTTCTTTTCCAAAAGCTCTCTGCAAACACGCATGGCCTTATTGTGGAAGCTCACCGTGGTGTTATCCTTTGGTTTCTGGTAATTTGTGCACGATACAAACTCCGCCAGCAGACCAAAAGTAGCCACATCTGGAAATACTATTTCTCCTGCCCAAAAGGAGGTGGGCATCATTGGAGGCAATGCCGGGGCAGGGGGTTTGCGTTCCTCCACTTTGGAAACACCATCTGATTTCCCGCTTTTCTTTTGTGGCTTTTTCGTTTTCAAAATAAAATCAAGCTCTTCGTCGCTGTTTCCTTCGGATTCAGAATGCGCCGTTTCCTCGGTATCCGCATTGGTTTCGATTGGGTGAAAGTCGTCGTCATCATCATCACCAAGCTGGTACAAACTGGACGCCACTGTTGGTGTAGTACTGTTTGAAGAGACAGATGTAGATATGGCTTTTTTCTGTCTCTCAACAGGAACATCATCAGACAAGATCATGGCGTGATGTTTTTCGTCTATCCGTTCGATCCTTCCCACACTGGCATCTTCGTGGTTTTCGTTCGTTTTTGTCTCGACGATTTCCTCACCCTTGTGAGTCCGGCGGATTCTCTGACTTTGATCGTCGCTAACTGTAAGCACCGAACGACGGATCAGCTCCTGGCGGACTTTTTCCGCATAGTGTTTCAAGTCCGGGTCGATGTCCTCGACAGAGAGAAGAGTAAAGTCGGCAGGGGACAAGTCGTTCAGTATTAGCCGCGTAAGCACAGCGGGTTTTTTCACCAACGCCATTACGCTTCTACTTTTCTCTATGTATCGTTTATCCGTGGCCCCAGCCCAAGTGTAGAGCGCGTCCTCGAGCTTGGTGGCCCATTGGTTGGACGCAGCCAAGTCCTTTTGGGTTTTGACCATGACATTCTCTAACGCCTTCGTGACATTAGCCCTAGTTTTCGCCACCTGGGCAAGTTTCTGTTGTCCCACCAGGAGTTTTGGTTTGGCTGCACTTTGCGTTTGTGTCTGTGTTGTTGTTTTGCCATTCATGGCCGTGGTTTCACTTGTACCCTGAGGCTTGCTTTGAGATTCAGACTCGGCGGGTAAACTCCACACGTCGTCCTTAGCAGTGTTTTTCCTACTTTGTTCCGCCACGGCTGTGTTTTTGCACCGGTTGCAGTAGTAGACCTTTGGAATCAGCTTTTTCGTAGGATAGCCCATACATTTAGCGTGTTGCCATGTTTTACAGCGCTCACACTCAATCATAATGCCTCCTTCGTCAGTCTCCTCATCGTAGTTCTCCTCAGTGGTACCACAGCCGTCACAGCGCACTTTCCCCTCATCCTCAGGATTAAGTGCTGGTTCATCGGCGGTTAATTCGCCATTTTCTTCTGAAATCTTGATTCTTTTCGACGCCGGTTCGTCACCTTCTTTTGGCAGGTAATATATGTCGTTTTCCGCTCGCCCGGTATGCCTACCTTTGTTGGCCCTAGAGGACCGGCGGATTTCCTCATCCATTTAGTGAAAAGGGGACAAAAAAAAAAAAAAAAGGAGAGGGGTGAAAACTGCGCCGTTTTGGGGCAAATGTCTACCTAACGTTTGTTGTTCCCTAAAATTTAGTGGGTCAATAACTGAGCCCAGAAGGAACCAAAAAAAAAGATGGTTTAATACCAAAAAGTTGGTGTTTTTAGTTGAAGGATGAAAGAGTACAACAGCTGTCGGCTGGAAATGATCATGATGCTCACAAGAAGGGATGCAGCTAGTCAGAGTGCACACAAGAGGAAAACGGTGACGTATATACAGGTTGCTGTCAATTCGATTCGACGGGAGAAAAACACAGTATTGTCCGGAATGGCTTAGTTGGCCAGCTTATTTCTATTAAAAAAAAAAAAAAAAAGAAACCACATCGACTGGACAAATGTAGTTGATCTGTTTCCGGAAACCGTAATAGTAGTGGGTTTTATGGAGAGGTTGGCTAGGCAATAGTGGAAAACCCTCACCCAGTCATTTATGTTCAGCGAATGAGTGCCGTCCAATAAAGGTAAGTTTGTATTTATAGTTCCGATACAAGACTAGAGAAAAGATAAAAGAAAGAAGAAAAGAGGAAGTATCAGGAAAAAATACCTTCACTGCCCTATCACCACCAATAAATACTAATACCCGGGTTTGCAAGTCATCGATTTGGCGAAATACGATCGACTGTACATTTTTGCAACCGTCGCCACTCTTGGTTTCTCGGGGTAGGTACTCAGTAATCTAAAACAAACATATTCAACTGATGTTCTCATAGTGTGGCACCAAAAACAACAGAAAAAATGATAGACATGACATTCCGTTAGCATCTTCTAAGGATCGGTTCTACTTTTGGCATATATAGGGCATGTGTCCGAGTCGAGATTGCTAAATTTTGGTTCTCATAATTACCAGTCATTGACCTTCGTACTATAATATTAGTCCTACTTGATTATCCCTTTTATTTACACTTTTATTGTCACACGATCTTATATGTCAACACTCATCTGTTTTGGATTGTGCCTGTAAGCAGACGCTGGGATTTCCAACTCTGACAACTTTTCAACGTGTTGGAGAATAATTTCAACGCCAAGGTCCAACTGGGGCATGACTGCAACACCCAATATCTGCAACTCTGGAGCTTTTCAAAGTGTGGTAAGATTCCGATTTATTGGTAACCGACAAAAAGAAACTCTACTTTGTTGTCGTTATTGAAAGGTCTTCTGGACAAAAGGATTTCTCGATAGTGAGTACACGAAAGTAGCGCTAGGTACTTACATTGAACCGTCGCTACTGGTGGTTGTGACAGAGTAGCGAGAGAAGCAAAGGAGCAAAGGAGCAAAGGAGCAAAGGAGCAAAGGAGCAAAGGAGTAAAGGAGTAAAGGTAGCAAAGTAGCAATGTAGCAAAAGTAGCAATGTAGCAAAAGTAGCAAAGTAGCAAATGTAGCAAAGGTAACAAAGGTAGCAAATGTAGCGAAAGCAGAAACTGTTCACAACACTGCAAAAACAGTATTCCTAAAGAGACGTTTCTTCTGGTGTGACAATATCCTACTCGGAGACATCAGTATTTTTTTTTTTCTAGGCGTATGAAGCTTATTATTCTCATTCTTCCGCCCATAAATCTATCAGAAGTGTAGGATTCACTGGCATAATCAATACATGTGTAGGTTTAGAGACACACATACACTTCGAAGCTTTCTTTTATTACTTCTTGTATGCAAGAACACAATCTGAATAGCTGTCAATTTTCTAATCACTCTGAATTCTTGGTGAAGTGGCGGTGATTATTCACCTTAGCTAATTTTACTACCGAATTCCATTCTTCTCTTCTTTTTCCTTCTCTTTTGTTCAGTGGACCAACCGTTTCATGTCTACAATGAAACCTACACCCGTTACTCTTTGTACGATATATTTCAGTTCATAACTACAATCTGTGCCAGGGATACTATTGACATCACCAAAAAGGCGTAATGTTCAAAACTCCATGTCCCACTCGATAGGATTGTATAATTCCTTAGCAGCATACAATTCCCGCTGTTCAGAGCCAGTCTGAGACAACGAAAAAATACAGCCATCAGAAAATTCTCCTTCCCTCTCCTCCCCTTTCTCCCTCTTTTTCCTCTCCCTCCTAGATTCCCGAAACCAACGCCATGAAGTCTCTATCCTCTCCCAAAACCTCCTCCACATCCGCCAACACATTCTCACTGAAAAGCCCCGATTTCGTGGGCCGGTATCCTTCGGAAACAGCGTCTGCCATCGAAGCACGGCGCAATTTCAGTTTCGACGGCAAGTTGAGATCTTTAGACAAGCTTGTGGAGTAGTCTGCCTCGACGGGGTTCTGGAGGTTTCGTTGAGCCAACTTCGCTTTCACGTGAGAGTTGGAATGACGTCTTTTGCGGTTAAAATTCGTATTTTTCGTCACGTTGTAGTTGGTCATGGGCTCGGCAACGACAATGGGATGGGTGATGTGGGCCTTGTTACGAAATGCCCCTAGTGGCACGTGCTTTTTGTTGTTGTTGAAGTCCCGCCAAATGCGAACGTCGTTTTCGTCTTCGTTATCCAACTCGCTCACGTTCAAAAGTTCCTCAAGCTCGATAGCCAGCTCCTCAGGATTGTTCTTCATTGCCACGCCTCGCCAATTCTTGGTCCGCGGATTCTTAACATTTCCTGGGTTGTTCAATGTCCGTGTTGAGAGCCCGTCAATAATGCCAAACGGCTTGCTGTCGATAGCCGCCCATGTGCCCAAAACAGGGGGTCTATAATCGGCAGTTTTCGACGATAACACCTCCTTGGCCAGTTTAGACCCCATCGCTGAGTTCGCTGAAGTCGTTGGTAACGAGAGATCCACGTCGGTGGACTCACTGCTGTCGTAACCTTGATCGTGATCCGAATCCACAGGTTCCAAGCTCGAATCCCGCTCCATTTCCTTCTTTCGTTCTTCAAGATTTTGACGGAAAACCTCCTCGAGGATCAATTGCTCGTCTGGATCGTACTGATCGAGGTCGTTTTCGCTCGCCGACTCGGCGTCCGAGCTGAAGAAGTAGTTCCATAGATAGGAATCGTCATCATCCTCACTGTCGAGGGGCCTGTTTTTCTTTTTCTTAGGGAAATGGGCCTTTTTCTGTTTTCTGGGCTGTGCCTGCAGTTTCAGCGAAGTGATTTCCTTCACCCCGTCGGCCTGGATGCTTGGCTCGTCAAAAAAAGGCAGGTCAAAGTCCATGAAATCGACGTAATCGCCGCCGTCATCATCTTCATCATCATCTTCATCATCGTCATATTCGCCTGCCTCGTCCAAATCATCGCCATCGCTTATTTGCGTCTTTCCGTCACTGGAACTAGCATATTGAAGCGCCGGTTTGTGGTGGGGAAAAATCCCGTCCATTTCGTTGAAGGAATTCATGGCATGGGTCGTGGCCAAGCGCTCGGCATCCAATTCCTCGTCATCGAAGCCATTTGTCTCGAACTCATTCACCAAATATTTCTCCTCTTCCTTCAAAAACGAGTCTTCATTTTCATCGTCGTTGAGCGAGCTCAAGGATCCTTGTCTCACACGCGGAGTCAAGCCATCTTTTGGCTTTGTGATAAACTCCTCCAAGTCGTTGTCTGCCTGGAGCGTCGCAAGCAAGTCATTGTCGTCGAATTCATACTCATCGTCCGAGTTGAGCTCATCCTCATTGATTTTGGGCACGTCTATTAGCGGCTGGTCGAACTGAAACTCGAACTCTTTGTCTTGTAGATCTTGGTTGACTTCCTCTCCAAGATCCTCTTCCTCTTTTTCTTGTTCGTCTTTGGGTGCCACTTTTTTCTCGTCTTCGTTATCATCACTGATGGCCAGTTCTGCCGCATGTCCATCAAACTCAAATTTAAAGTTCAAATCCTCTGGAAGTGGAACCTGGGACCTCCTTCTGTAGACAGAACTTTTGCGTTTCTTCGCCAAGGGCTTGGTTTCTTTAGTTTCTTTCCCGTTTTTCGACGTCTCGATATCAGGCCGGACTTTTCCTGCACCAGCCTTGTTTTTTCTTCGCTCAACTTGCAATTTGACGAAATCCACCTCGGAATCATCAGAAGATGAAGTATCTGCATCGTCTTCATCAGCAGAATCTTCCTCGTTGGACCCCTCAGTATCAGACGATGCATATGTATTGTTCGCACCAACCATAGAGTATATAGCTTCAAGACCAACGGCATCGTCCTCGTCGTTGATATTTTCCAAGCCTTCTAGAGGAAGAAACGGATCCGTCTGGCTATCGGAGGCCTCATCATCCATATCGTAGTCGTCCTCATCGCCAGAAGAAGAGTTTGCTTGAGAATAGGTAGACTTACCAAACGCAGTTTTCCTTGAAGTTTTAGAGCCTTTCGAGCCATTGGAAGGACGGGAGGATTTGCCGGGTTTCACATGTTTCCCGCTTTTTCGTAAACCCTGGGGCTTGGTATTTATTGGGGTTCGAGATGGCTGTTCAGATGGCGTTTCACGTGTATCAAAGAAAACAGATCCTTTCCTACTGGCCACCTTTTCAAGTTCCTCGGACATTGCAGTCAATGAAGAGTCTGAGTCTAAGTCTGAGTCTGAGCCTGAGCCAGAATGTGATCTTCCATCGTTTTCCCGTTGATTTTTGCCCCGTTGATCTTTGCCTGCAAGACCATCGGATGATTCAGAGGACGTTGAGTCAGCGATGCTAAGTTTTCTGCTCCGTGCTTGAGCTACTTTGTAAGCGTTAATGGACTTTCCCGCCAGTTTTGCCAGCGGGTAAAATCTCGGATTCAGCTTTAAAGATACGCTCGATTTCAGGCCCAACGGGACCCCTTTTCTTGTTGTTTTTGCCATTTTTGTATCCTGAGATTATAAATGGCAGTTTCGTGGTTGTGTAATTGTAAGCAGCGGCAATTGAACCATAATTTTTTTTTTTTTTTCAAATCGAGAAAAACGCTCGTTTGATGTTGAACCAGTGTTTATTCCTTTGTCAAGAATAAGCTCCACTATCAGTAATCAGTGGATTAGAGGGAACGATACACCACAGTGAGTGCAAGTGCCCAACAGAAATAAGGTAATTGGGGAATGTCTTTGCAAAAAAGACCAGATTTAATGTTTAAAAATGCCTCCAGAATTTCCAGCAGCGGTTAATATATCAAAAAAAAAAAAACACGATATAACTATCCTCAAAAAGCAGTGGAATACAATTGCCTTGTTAAGGGGAAAGACAGTGGAGCGATGAGGTGACAGTGAGCATAATTCTGTGATGCACGCCTGTATGCACACCCCCTCGTTCATGAATCCAAAAGGGGCATCAACATCTCACGAGCTTTGCCGTGATCTGCATATCGAGTGTTCCGGCCGAACATGATCATACCGAGGCCAGTTCTTGATGTTTTGTTTGTTTCAAATTGGCAGTAAACTTTCTGGAAGCATAGAAAGCCTGGTTTTGCTTGCGGGACAAAGTTTTGGCATGACAGAACGAGGACTGGCTATTGGCATCAGCACCTCTTGAACTCACGTGATCCTTTTAAATCGGTACGCGCACTCTTTCCATCACAAGGCGTTAGGCGTTAACCGGCAGCAGTGCCTTCTATTCTATATTGGGATTTAGCTATTGGGTTGCTCTCAGTCAGTTTTGCTTTTATAGCCAGGTTATTTTTGCCATTCTTTTTCAAAATTTCGAAATTATATCTGAAGTGTTTCTTCAACTCAAACAATCAGTTGAACTGAAAGCTTCAGAAGGTGGGGAGATGGATTGGCAGCTATGACCTCGATGCAAATGGGGAACAATTTTTGGTCAAATTTCTGATTTGAAGAATCTACACAAATGCGTAATTCCTAGGGGGTTTGATTTGAGATCTTTGAAACCTTTAGAAGATCCGAAAATTTTTTAAAAAAAGATCCTTTGGTGGGAAATGAATGGCCGTAAAAACCGCCACAGTCCTTGGCGGCTAATTACGAAGGGCACACGCGGGACTACCTCGGGGATGTACGGGTGTTTGGGCAGGCATAAGATAAGAAATCGAGGAAGCGGAAACGTCTGGTGCTCGCAAGATATTCGCAACAAACTAGGGGAAGCGAGATCACAGAAAAAAGAAACCGAGTTGAGACAAGGCGAAAAAGAAACAGGCCAAAAAAAAAAAAAAAAAAAATAGCAGAAGGACATAAAGAACACGACGCGCCTCACTTCCAAATTTCCACACACACGTCTTTTATATCCAATACCACCGAAATATGTTGAACACCAGAAATTTAAGAGTGGCTCTTGGTGCCCTCTTCATATTTTCTGTTGTGGGCTACTTTTTCTTCAGCGCTAGTTCGTTCCCATCTGCGTCAACAAGGGTGCAAATTCCCGATAATAGTGCTCACGCTATTAACCCTGGCAATGGCGGACAACTAGGCTCCGTGATCAAGGGTGGCAACAAACCCTACGAGCCTTCGCAGGGCAATAATGCGGCTCCAGACTCTGAGAAATTTGGAGAAAAAAGCCCAGAAAAGGCTGCTGGGACGGAAGAAACGCCTGCGAAGGAACAGAATACTGGGAAGGGCGGTAATCAGGAACAGGCTGGGCCGAATTATGACCTGGAGAAAGCTGCGACCATGCCAGGTTCGAAGCCTGCCACAAAACCTGCCACAAAACCTGCCACAAAACCGGCAAATAAGCCTGCCACAAAGCCTGCTTTAAGTGGCGACTCTGCCGCTGCTGAGAACTACAAAGCTGAGTCCGAAGACAAATGTGAAAAGACCGAGTACGTCATCATGATTGATGCTGGGTCTACCGGGTCTCGTGTGCACGTCTACTCTTTCAACACATGCGTATCACCACCTGTGTTGTTAAACGAGGAATTCAAGATGTTAAAACCTGGATTATCTTCGTTTGATACTGATACAAAGGGTGCCGCAGCTTCATTGGACCCATTGTTGGAAGTGGCCCTTAAAACCGTGCCCAAGGAGAAGCAGGGATGTACACCTGTTGCTGTGAAAGCTACCGCTGGTTTGAGATTATTGGGTCAGGAGAAATCCGACGCTATTCTTAAAGAGGTGCGCAAACACTTGGAGAACGATTATCCATTTGCGGTTGTTGACGGTGATGGAATCTCCATCATGGACGGGAAGGACGAGGGGGTGTATGCGTGGATCACCACTAACTATCTCTTGGGCAATATAGGGTCAAGCGAGAAGATCCCCACTGCAGCAGTGTTTGACTTGGGTGGTGGGTCTACTCAGATTGTTTTTGAGCCTGAGATGGGAAACAATGAAAAGATGGTTGACGGAGAGCACAAGTATGAGTTTTCCTTTGGCGACCGTGACTTCACTTTGTACCAGTTCAGCCACTTGGGTTATGGGTTGATGGAAGGTAGAAACAAGGTAAACTCGTTGATTTTGAACAGCGCCATCAAGGCCGGCACCTCATTGACCACATTTGACTCAAAAACAGCAGCAAAAGACGCCAAGGCTCAAGTGACAATTGTCAACCCATGTATTCCACCAGGAGTCGTTGCCAATGATGTCACTGTTGAAGTTTCCAAGTCAGAAATCTACGTGGTGAACTTCAAGGGCCCAAGTGAGGCTTCCGGTGCCCAGTGCAGACATCTTGCAGAGAAGGTTTTGAATCTTGAAGCCGAGTGTGAAAGCAAGTCCTGCTCCTTCAATGGCGTGTACCAGCCATCTTTGGTGAAGGCCTTCCACAAGAACTCCGACATGTGGGTGTTCTCGTACTTCTACGACAGAACCAATCCACTTGGATTCCCTAACTCGTTTACTGTCGAGGAATTGAGAGACTTGACCAAGACAGTGTGCGCTGGCGAGACTTTGTGGAAAGATGCGTTGTTGGGAGACGGTGTCAAGGAGTTGCAGGAAGAACCTCACTGGTGTCTTGATCTATCCTTCATCACCGCCATGCTCCACACGGGATACAACATTCCTTTGAACAGAGAGTTAAGAACAGCCAAGAAGATCCAAAACAACGAGTTGGGCTGGTGTCTTGGGGCTTCTTTACCATTGTTGAACCAGAAAGAAGGTGGGTGGAAGTGTAGAGTGAAGGAGACGGCTTAAGGCGAGTTACAAAGGCTCTGTCAGCGGTTCATTTTTCGGTGTATTGAAATGTTCCATTTGTTCAACCTGTTCGGAAAACAGAACACAATATTTTAGACGCCTCATGCAGGCAATGCACAGCTGTGTTGTTAGGAATCAGCGATGCGTGAATATATAGTTACACAGAGATTTGGATGTTTCTATCTTGCGATTTTGGTATCGGCACATATTATTTTTATTCGTCTATGGTCTAATACACCGAACATTTCCAGAAAGTATGCGTGTTGTTTAGCGGAGATGTGCGAAGAATTAAGTAACGCAGGGCACATTTGAACCTAACAACCGAGGGAATGTTATAGGACAAGAAGCATTCTTATCAAAGATATCCTCAAATAAAAAAGGGGAAAGACGCCGAAATTATAAGGATACTGTATCAGCACTCAAACTCAACGAAAGGTTGATTTGAGTATGTTTAGGCTTTAGCAATGACTGGGGAATTATGTCTTAAGATAAGGACCATAATAAGGCAATACAACTTGCACTGCTGTAGCTATATACCAACTGAATAGCTTGGAGTTTGAATTAATGTTGTCTATTAGCACGTTATGGTTTTTATTTTTGTTTGTTCTCAAAGAAGCCGTTACAATGGTGATTTTCTTAAATTCAGTTGTGACTTAATCCTATGTGATATAAGAAGTGCTCAAAATACTTACACCGCTAATTGATTCAGCTCATCTGGTGTTTTTGAGAAAAAATTGAAAATTAAAAAAAACACCTGCTAAATTTGAATCTCAACACCTTGACGCTCAGGCCATATTGCCTTAGCTAGGCGAAAGACTGTATTGCATTGTATCAAATATCCCCAGTTAAAAAGTCCTCTCAGTAAGTGAGATCGCACTGAACGAGAGTCACGAATGAAGAACTTGTCATAAGTTGTCGCAAGCAATCACTTTGAGAAGGTCAGCAAACTTTAAGGTTCACGGTGTCCAGAGAAACCGGACTAATAATATACAAGAGATACGGAGGAAGATTAAGTCAATGTGTGTCTTTGTCCTGCGTGGGGCGAATACCCAGTCTATTCTCGCTATAGGGGATGCTTTGACCCCCGGCCTTGCAACGAAGGAGCACCCTCTGTGAGCAGAACCCGAGTCTATATGTACTAATTCCACCAGACGCTTGTGAGTTTTCTCGATATAAACAATAGTATCAGTTCACCCACACACTTACACTTACTTTAATGTAACTATGTACCCTACGACTGGGGATCTCTTAAAACTCAATCATTGACAGAAGGCGATCATCTTCTTTCTTCTTCTGTCTTCTTCTCTCATCTTCTTTCATCTTCTCTCATCTTCTCTCATCTTCTTTCATCTTCTTTCATCTTCTCTCATCTTCTTTCATCTTCTCTCATCTTCTTTCATCTTCTCTCATCTTCTCTATTCCTCTGAAGTATCAGCTTCGGCCCTTTTAGACTCGACTCAACTGTATCTCCAGAATTTTTGATTTCATGCTCACCCAAGAACTCTATGGTTTTGTCCAGCATCTGGGCGTCTGTGTCGTGATCTATGGCACCGAGGCATTCGTTTGTCTGGTCACTGTTATTGTCACCTCTAAGACTTCTTCGCCATCCTCCATCTAGAGTCGCTACGTTGCACGCTCGTTGCATGTCGTGAGTTTCGAGCGGCATCTTGGCTCCGATCAGTTGAAGATATCCGTCTGTGCTGATGAATTCTTCAATGTCACTCAATCTAAAAAGTTTCTTTATCCTTCCGTCAAGCTCTTTCTCTACTTCGATCGACCCGGGTACTTCTGTAGATTTTTCAGTTTCCATGTCATGCCGGTATGTTGCCAGTAATGGTAGGTAAAATATTCTGTTACATCGTTCCGGATATGCGTCCCCCACATGATTGCCTGGGAAAAAGGCCTAGGATTGAGAAGCGCCCAACCTCTTTGAGTGTTAAAAGAACGTCCACGGTTCCACATAGCTGTTTTTGAATTTTTGTACGATGTTGTTCTGCCGCAGTCTCACGTCCTCCCGAAGTTTTGCAGTCATATTTACCATACTCTAAATTTGTTATATGCAACAGTATCGAAAGAAACGAAAGAGGAAGCTGGGTTCCTCGATTTCTGTATGGATATGCATCTACTTTTCGGCCAAATCCGAAGCAACCACCGAGGAACGAGGAAACTTCTTATTTTCAAGTCCCCTATAGCGAGAATAGACTATAACTTACAGTTCCACTATACAGTAAGGAATCTGCTGGTGTGCAGTATATTAAGTCTCTTACAAGTATATGCCACGTGGCGTACCCCGCCGTGATCTTGTCTATAAATAGTGGGCATTTCCCCTTTATTGGGAAGGCCAGCTTTGTTGAGTTAGTCAACACCACATACATTTAATGAGGATGCATTTCGGGGTATCCTCAAGCTAACATCCACAGAGCATGCTCCGAAGACTTGCGTCAGCGATTGACTACCTCATTGGCGATTGACTACCTCATTGGCGATACAAATTTGATTATCGCTGAAAAAAAATAGTAACATCGTCAATAATATAGTCAGTGGTGATTTTTGAGTGAAAATGCCTATCACTATCATCACCGTCCTTTTGGTTAGTGTGTGGCTGTGCCTGCACACGTCCTGCTAATTAAACGAGTTTTCGGTAGCTGAGAAGTGGAGCAAAACACCCACATTCGACTTCTTTTTTGTATATCACAGGTGTTAATTTTGCATTTACCCTTGTTTTGCTTCGAGAATGAGAAGTTGGACAATACAAAGGAATAGGCCGTTTTTTGTATCTGTTATTTTTTACTTTTCTTCTTTCCCGTTCCTTCAAATAATCAACTTGCACACTAATGAGGGAGTCCCCGAGACGGCCTTGTCACGTGGCGGACACACCCTCGAACTAGGCCCGTTGCCTTGTATCACCCACTTTACAATACACTCATCAAAACCCTTCCGAAAAAACAAAATAAGAAGTAAAACAGAAAGCATCTAACCACTCATCAATCGTCTTTGAGATTTCCCAAAACGGAAGCTTCTCCACAGCTTGTCACTTTCCTCACACCTCACGGTTCGGTGCGCGCAATCTCCGTGTCAGAGGACTCACGTCAGGTCAGCTGACTTGCGTTTTGGTGGTTGCTCAAGCCGTAAGGATAACTTTAAGAAAAAGCAAATCCACGCCCACACAAAAAGATTTCAAAATCTGAAGGGGCAGATTTTTTATTAGCATCTGGAAAAGACCAAACAGCTCTTTCCAAAGCAATTGGTGTTCTGCTCGTCCAGATCGCGTGGTATCTAAGTGCGGGCTTCAAAACCGCCGTGTCTTCGTTGATAGATCCTTTGTCATGAGCGATTTCCCCCGCCACACGCCCGTAAACCGGTCCGTGTCGCTCTCAAGGTCACCGACGCCGCTGGCGCAGCATTTGCAGAATGTTTCAGCGACACAAATGGGCCGCAAGCCGTCGATGAACAAGAATAAGGAACCATGTACTCCCAACGCCAGCAAGATGTTGCAGAAACTCCACAAAGATGATCTCAAACAGGTGCGGTCACATACAGACTTGGCGCAGACCGCCAACGGCGTGCGGATGCTCACGAAAAACCTTGCCAAGGCCACGATCCAGCTCCATGTGCGGGCAATTATGATCGTCACCAAAGCACGTGACAATCTGTTGACATATTTGACCCGGGAGGTGGTGGAGTGGCTCTTTGGCCGCGAAGAGGACATCACGGTCTATGTGGACGAAAAGCTAAGGAGCCTGCCCCGCTTCGACGCCCATGGAATCATCCAGACGTATCCAAATGCGGCCAGTTTGCTCAAATTCTGGAACAAACGCATGATCATCCTGAACCCCGAACGATTCGATCTCTGTATCACGTTAGGCGGCGACGGCACGGTGTTGCACGTGCTGAACATGTTCCAGACGATTGTTCCTCCGGTGATCTCGTTTGCGCTAGGTCTGTTGGGGTTTCTTACAAATTTCCGTTTCGAGCATTTCCGGAAACGCATGACGTCGATGCTCGAGTCCGGCGTGAGGGCGTATATGCGGATGCGCTTCACCTGCCGCGTGTACTCGGCGGAAAACAAGCTTTTGCTTGAACAGCAGGTGTTAAATGAGCTAGTAGTGGACCGAGGGCCCAGTCCTTACGTGACCAACTTGGAGCTCTATGGAGACGGGTCGCTTCTTACGGTGGCCCAGGCGGACGGCTTGATTATCGCCACACCTACGGGCTCCACTGCGTATTCTTTATCAGCGGGCGGCTCGTTGGTACATCCAGGGGTCAGTGCCATAAGTGTCACACCCATTTGTCCACATACGCTTTCGTTCCGGCCGATTCTTTTGCCTGACGGCATGGTTTTGAAGGTCAAGGTACCGTCGAGCAGCAGGGCCACGGCATGGGCCTCGTTTGACGGAAAAGTACGCACCGAGTTGAAGAAGGGGTACTACGTGACTGTGCAGGCCAGTCCGTTTCCGTTTCCAACGGTGAGATCGTCCAAAACCGAGTATTTTGACCTGGTGAGCCGCAATTTGAACTGGAACGCCCGCGAGGCCCAAAAACCGTTTGCGCTGTACTTGACCGGAAACACCAAGTCTGCGTTTGAGAAGAAACACAATGCCAACGACATTGCGGGGACTTTGGCGGAACTTGCGGTGAAAGAGGAAGGGTTTGATATTGATTATAGCGACAGCGAAACGGAGATTGGGGAAAATGGGCCACAAAATGGCCACAGGCCATATGGTGGGGCACATAATGGGGCACATAGTGGGACATATGGTGACTCTTATACTGGCCACAGCGGCCTTCCGAAAGACGAGCTTCCCATGGGCGAGCTCGACGAGGACTCCAATTTCGACCGTACCGTGCCTTATTTCACATTGCACGAGAATGGAGAAGGCAGTCTTCTGGGTAGCTTTGTCGATAATAGGACGTGTTATGCACACCCCAATGCCACTGTGCTGTTACATGCGGATTTGCTGGGGACGCCGGAAACCGCCGACAGCGAGCTCGACCGGCTCGAGTTTTAGGGCCTGTGAATTGTGTGAAGTGTGTGAAAAGTGTGAAAAGTGTGAAGAGTTCTTAGAGAGGATCGGCTGGCTCAATATGGGGCAGGCGGTGCAATAAAGCCAGAAACACTGGGCAAAGGCTGGGAAGTAACTTTTCAAATTGAAGGACTCTCTTACTTCTAAGTGTATCATTATTTTTACGAGTACACCCACTGGGATAGACTCGTGGGTCACCCTAAACGGGCCTGTGAGTGCTCTAAGAGATGACAATGGTAAATGATACTGGAGCATGTTTTGAAATCTCTCGGTTTACTACGCAAATCCACCATTGCTACTTTGTTACTGGCGTCTTTGATTGTGCTGGAGGTGGACTTGTGGTCACCAATTGAATGCGCTTCTTCTGTCTAGTGCTAATATAATATAATCTCAACTTTCTAAGGTTTTCCAAACTGTAAACTTTTCTTTTCTTTTTTTTTTCTCTTCTTCCTTTGGCTGGTGCTTTGTGAAATATAGAAACGTCCTAGGTCCCCTCACACTAACTACTTCACTGGCAACGGCTCGCTGGGCAGAAGATGCGGCAGCAAATTTAGCTCGCATACACCAACGTATTACATCTTCAGGTGAGAAATGAAAGACCAAAAAATTAAGGGAAATCAGTTGACAAAACATTAGTCATCATAAATATAAAAGTGAAAAGAAGCCAGCTTCTCGAAAATGACCTCTTTCAAACTGAAGCTTACGGTAACGCTTTTTCATGCTTTGCACCCATGGTAACATGCTACCGGTGATAGTAATAAATGAAGCTTCATATAAACGAGGGATTGCCCAAGTCTCAGAGAAAAGACCATACAAATAGGTATTTTTTGATCTGCTTGGCCTTACTAAAGAAAAGAGTTTAACATTGACTTCCCTCTGGCTTGTCAGCACTCGCCATGTATGATGACTCCCTGGGTTAGTGGGGTTTCCTTCGATCGCTATAATCTGAAGCATAGACAGCCATGAATCGAATAGAGGAGAGAAGCCCCAAAATCAGGGTAAAGCCTGCTAAGAGGTAATAAAGTTAAAACGGAAAATGAGAAAAATGAAAAAAATGAGAAAAATGAGAAAAATGAGAAAAATGAGAAAAATGAAAGCTCGGGACAGTAACTTCCAAATATCTTCAGGTCATAAGGAGCGTCCAAACTACGGAGAAGTTATCTCAACATTTTTAACTTTTTCCTTTCTTTCGTTTATCCATTTTCGCTTCTTGATTTTTATTATTCCTTTTTTTCTATTTTTCCCCATCAACCCTTTTTTCTTCTTTTCCTTCCTTTTCGTTTCTTTTCCTTACCCTGCGCACACAAGCTTCTGGTGAGCCATAAAAAAGAAAGGAAGGAAGTAGCAAAATCAGACAGAGAATAGATAAGACCAATAAAAGGCGATTCAAATTGCATAGAAGAATCGTCGATGGGTGACAATCCCTTGATTTTATATCAAAACAAATAAACCCCTTTTTTTGCTTTCGCTTTTTCTCTTTTTCTTTTCAGTCCCTCACTCGACCTAATTTTGTTCCCTCCTGAAACTCAGTCCGTTTTTGTCAGGAAATGAGTACTGGAAAAATAATGTGTAGACGAAGTGTGGTCACGAAATAGTGTCTACTAGTATTTCATAGTCAAAAGTTTTTTTCAACATTTTACATGTTTCACGGGAAAGGATCAGAAAACCAAATCAAAAAATCACCTCTATAAAAAAAAAAAAAACTGCCCGAACTCAAACTCGAAATCTAACTTATCCTGATCGAAAGAGTAGTTACCGAAGGCAAAGACCAAATTTCACCCGCGACTCGCGGGAGTGCATATGGCGCGATGAGTAGAGTGAAAGCGAAAAAAAGAAAGTGGCTGCGGCGAAACATTGGCTGGAAGCGCGTCTCATCGCGTCACGTGCCCTGAGGCCCACAGGTGTCCATCGCGTACAAACAACCGAATACTCGTAAATGGTCAATTCTGATCATCTCATTGCAGCTAGTTTTTTCAAAATCACCCCGAAGCACTTCAAAATCTACTTCCCTTCCCCCTTTTATTCATTTTGTCTGCTTCTAATTTGCCTTTCTCATGGTTGGCGAATGGGGCCACAGGCGATAATGCGCGCGTCCTGCAGACACCCGGGGTGAGAAAAAAAAAAGAAAAGGAAAAAAAAATGTCAAGACCTCACTAACAAAGTGGGCATTCCCTTCTCAAATTTCAAACACCCTCTTTTTCCTTCTTTACATCTACTTTTCCTACACCCTACACTCTAGGAAACAATCAGAACAGAAGCGAATATGACTGACTTATCGCAACAGATGAATAACCTTTCTGTCAACGGCGGCGAAAACGCTGGCGGCAAATCCCAATATGTGCCCCCTCACTTAAGAAACAGAAGCGGCGGCAATAACCGCCGTCAAAACTCGGGCTTTGGTGGCAACAGCCCGGGTTTCTCCGACCGCGGCTCCGGATACGGTTTTGGCCGAGGCAGGGGATCCTCCTCTGGTGGTTTTGGCGGCGGTAGAGGCGGCGGTTTTGGTAATGCGTCTCGTGGTGGCGTTGGAATCGGGCGTTGGGTCGACGGTAAACACGAGCCCGCGGCACACAATGAGAAAATGGAACTCGACTTGTTTGGTGTTGCCGAGGACCCTACGTTCCAGTCCAGTGGTATCAATTTCGACAATTACGACGATATTCCTGTTGAGGCTACTGGAGACAATGTGCCCGAGCCAATCACCTCCTTCACCCTGCCTCCTTTGGACCAGTTGTTGGTGGACAACATCACCCTTTCTCGGTTTACAAAGCCTACGCCTGTGCAAAAGTACTCGGTGCCAATTGTTGCCAATGGCAGAGACTTGATGGCGTGTGCCCAAACGGGTTCCGGTAAGACTGGTGGATTCTTGTTCCCTGTCTTGTCCGAGTGTTACATGAATGGACCTGCGCCTAAGCCCGAGGGTAGCACCTTCTCTCATAGCACCGTTTACCCTACCGTGTTGATTATGGCACCCACCAGAGAATTGGTGTCGCAGATTTTCGAAGAGGCCAAGAAGTTCTGTTATAGATCGTGGGTCCGCCCTGCCGTGGCCTACGGTGGTGTTGACATTGGTCAACAGATGAGAATCTTGCAAAGAGGCTGCGACTTGTTGGTTGCTGCTCCTGGCCGTTTGACCGATTTGTTGGATAGAGGGCGTATTTCCTTGGCCAACGTCAAGTACTTGGTTTTGGACGAAGCTGACAGAATGTTGGATATGGGTTTCGAGCCTCAAATCAGACACATCGTCCAAGGCTGTGACATGCCTGATGTCCAGGACAGACAAACCTTGATGTTCTCGGCCACTTTCCCAAGAAACATCCAGATGTTGGCCAGAGACTTCTTGAAGGAGTACATCTTTTTGTCCGTGGGTAGAGTTGGTTCTACCTCCTCTAACATTACACAAAAGGTTTTGTTGGTTGAATCCAACGAGAAGAACTCGGTCATCTTGGACTTGTTGAGTGCTGCTGAGACCAGCTTGACCATTGTCTTCACCGAAACCAAGAGAATGGCCGACTACTTGGCCGACTTCTTGTACGACCAAGGCTTCCCTGCGACTGCCATTCACGGTAACAGAACCCAATACGAGAGAGAAAAGGCTCTTTCCGCTTTCAAGTCCGGCGCTGCCCCAATCTTGGTTGCAACCGCCGTCGCCGCCAGAGGATTGGACATCCCCAACGTGGCTCACGTCATCAACTACGACTTGCCAAACGACATTGATGACTATGTCCACAGAATTGGTCGTACTGGTCGTGCCGGTAATGTTGGTATTGCCACTTCTTTCTTTAACAGAGACAACAAGAATATCGCCAAGGATATGATTTCTTTGTTGACTGAGGCTGACCAGGAAATCCCAGACTTTTTGATAAAGATCAGCAGAGAGTCTGGTTTCGGTGGCGGTGGACGTGGTGGCCGTGGTGGCCGCGGTGTCTTGTCCGCTGGCGGAAGCCGTGGCATGGGCGGTGGAAACAGAGATGCCAGAAGATCTGGTTTCGGTGGCTCTTCTGCAAGCTCATGGGGATCTACCGGTAGCAACAACTGGGGCTCCAGCAACGACATGGGCAGCGGCTCCAGAGGTGGATACTCGTCCAACTATGGCAACCAAAGCCAAAGCACTTCTTGGTGGTAATCGGTACCCCAAGGAGCCTTTTTTCTGTTTGTTTGTTTGCTTGATTTTTGTTTGCCGTTCGTTGCAACACTGTTTTTTACACGGGATTTTATCGGGGTTTGTTTCGAGAAGATCCTTTATTATTAATGTCTGAATCCGCCGAGGCGGGAGAGTGGAATGCATGCCGCTGAATTTTTGCATATTATAATTCTTTTTGTTCCTTTTTTTTTTAAAGCCATTGGGGATTGGACTGTTTGATTTCGGGTTCATTATTTTATTCATTGTTATATTCACTGCTCTGCGCGATGAGCGAGTGACCCATAACAATTCATCAAATCGGGTTTGAGAGAGATTATCGAGATCTTGTCAAATCTAATACGGAAAAAAAAAAGAAGGGAAAGGAAAGGGAAACTAGGAAAGATTTCCAGTTTTATTTATAGAGTCCATCAATTACTTCTACTCACTATCTTTGCTGGAATTGGTGATTCCAAAGCTCTGGCTCGTTGATTGAGACATTGATGCTTCCAGATGTGTTCTATTAATAAAGTGCCACCACTTGATACACTTAATTTTATTGTACAAAACGGGGATACCATAATAGGCTTGTAGTAATTTGAATTTCCCCTCAATAATAGGGCAAGAGCTATGGAGACTCACGTCCGGTTTTTGTGCCCGTTAATTGGCGAATTGGGAATTCGTGTGGTTAGGGATTGGGAAGTTTATTAGGAAAGGACCCATGTTCGTTCAAGAGGTGTCTCGAAGTGAAATAACTTGACTTAAAGAAGAATCAAGTGATGTACAGTTCCGTGTACTAAAGAATACGATGATAAAGCAATTTCAAGTCTCCTATCTAAATTGAAAAGTAACTATAGATATAGGTTGTAGTAATAGCAAACTGAGAAAGTTTACCCAAATCTCTGAGATAATTAAATGATCTGCAGAGGGCCCATGCGGTACCGATTACTGTATTAGGAGCCTTGTTCCTCAACATATTCTACAAGCTTTTTAGGATGTGAATAAGACCAGCAAACCAGAATTTGCAACGAAAGCTCAGACTGTTATATGAGCTGGATTCTGCTCATAAAGTTACCAGTTATCTCAAAGACCATTGTTTATAAACTTTGGACTTTAACAGGCCAGTCACGTGATGCACAACTGACTATCCCATGGAGCTATTTACCAAAGTCATGAACGCAGACATACGGAAGACACAAGTCTACTTCCTCCTTAGCATACCTAAATCAAAAACAAGAGTTTCCCAAAATGAATGATCCATGTTGAAGAGAAAGCACATGGCATTGTTTATCATTTTCGGCCGTCGTCCTGTAGAGACCCGTGCACCAGGAATACGCCTCTTCATATGACGGATTCTTCAATTCAGTTCTTACTTTCCCCACATCCACAGCATGGTGTTCGTCAAGCGCAAGTCCAAAGTGCTTGCCGTCTTCTGTGTGGTTCTCCTCTACACATTCTATCGTGCATCTTCAGGCCATAGACACGGAGCCAAGGCCAAACGCGTGGACAAGAAAAGTCTCTTGGAGCGAGAATTAACACTCCATAATAACTGGAGACAAGAAGGTCTCAACTTCCAGACCGTAGAGTCTGCTCGGTTGCCGATTCCCTCGCTATTACAAGAGCAATTGAGCCAGGCGTTTCCCTATGAGCCGGAAAAAGGGTTCCCAAAGATAATCTGGCAGACGTGGAAAATAAGCCTAGAAGATAAGAATTTTCCCCCCACCTACCGGGCCTACCAGGCCACATGGGAAGAACAAAACCCTTCGTATAAGCACTACTTGGTGGCCGATGAGCAGTGTGACCATATGGTGAACGAGCTCTTCAGCTCGGTGCCGGACGTGGCCGAAGCATGGAACGCCATGCCGAAAAGCATTCTAAAAGCCGATTTCTTCAGATATCTCATTCTTTTTGCGCGTGGCGGCGTGTATTCTGACATCGACACAGTCTCGCTCAAGCCTATTGACACATGGGCGTCACATAACTCCACGCTATACGGAATGCCCAACAATGCCGGACTTGTTGTTGGAATTGAGGCTGATCCAGATCGGCCGGATTGGGCCGAGTGGTACGCACGTCGGATCCAGTTCTGCCAATGGACGATCCAGGCGAAAAAGGGCCATCCGATGTTGCGTGATCTTATAGCCCGGATCACTTGGCTCACACTTGAAAGGAAAAAGAACGGAGTCCTTGCGAAGGTCGTGGGTAAGGACGCTGGAGGTGATATCATGAACTGGACTGGACCGGGCATTTTCACCGACATGGTGTTTGCGTATATGAACGCGATCATGCAGCCGGACAACAACAGTAACGCTAACGACGTCACTAAGGAGTACAGTGCCGAAAAGGCGCCCGAAGAAATCATTACGTGGGAGTTATTCACCAGCATGACCGTTCCCATAGCATTGGAGGACATTCTCGTGTTGCCCATCACGTGCTTTTCTCCGGGAGTGATGCAGATGGGGCTGGGCCCTATTGACGACCCGTGGGCTTATGTGCACCACAGATTCCTGGGCACCTGGAAGGGCGACAAGCTGAAGGGCGACAAAAGCTAAAGGAGCACTAGTGATAATGTGCGCAGACTGCTCGCTGACGATGTTAGGGGTAGTGAAAAAATTGATCAGTTTTGTTTCTTCAGTCACTGGAGTTAGATGTCACAACTGGAACAGATAAATATAAGGGGGTGTGGTGGCTATTGGTTCAAAGTGGGATTGGTTCAGGATAATGTTGGTTGCAGTTGCATTGGCCACAATACTACTGGCAAGCACCATCACATATAGTGCAGTTGGGGCGGTGCAGTTGGGACGGTGAGGTTGAGTCGGGTGATTACTGAGCTTTCCCGTTTTCATGCTACCCCAGATTATGTCGAGTCGATAAAAGAAGCGAAGAATCGGATATCAACACGGGTGGTTAGTAGGGATAACTACCTAAGTTTCCCATTGGCTACCGTCCCCGCAAATGAAATTCCAGCAGCCCCAATCACTTACCAATGATAAGAGGTTTATCCAGATCCTTGAATGAAAGTGGTTAAATTGTATTTACCTCCGAAACGGCGAACGTGGCTTTTTTTTTTTTTCAGAATCAGCAGTAGTCATGATGTTGTAGCTCTAAGCTGCCGTGAACTGCCCATCATACTACAGACAAATACTGGAAAACTTGGTAACTTCTGTGGGACCACAAAATCTCTATGGTATGGATTTTAGTCTCTTGGATCGATGTCTTTGACTGAGACATAAGATGAAATAAACAAACTTCTGAAGAGTTTTCATCCAAGGTGATTGGAGACTGGTGGTGGATTTCTTTGTGGCCCTCTGCTCACCTTGTTCTTTTCGTCAGCGAGTTGTTTTGTCGTCCCGCTTCGCCGAGGACATCATGGTATGAAATCAAGATTAATTCAAGTTTATGTTCTTGAGTGATGGTTCGACCTGAGAACTTTCAGAGTTCGATTCAATTTATAAACAAATCCCCACTGGAATCCGTTTAAATCACTAACTGTCAAACTCTCCGATGGAAGATATAATTTTCAACTTTGAACACTTGAAGCTAACCCAGTACTATTGAGAAAGAGAAGGTACAAATCCTTAACTCATCAACTTGCAGGTCAATATTACGGTGCCAAGATAGAAAAACGGAAACATTTTGGAAAAGAATCAGTGGCCTGAACCAATTCCACATCTTGTCAGTTTTTCCATCCACTGAACTTCATGGCACCCTAGAGAACACAAAAAAACAACAAAGCATCAAATTTTCTCCGTGGAAGAAATATAAGAAATGTTAGTTCCATCATCAAGACATGGCAATTGGCATGAAAAAGAGCCATAATCAGAAGGTAATCACTTTGGACCGAAAGTTGACTCATACGTACATTTGACATGATTGAAATCAAGGCGTCAGTTTATAGACAATTATCGGCCTTTTTCCAAAACGTCAGCACACAGGTCGGTCGAATGTCCATCGATGTAGTTGATTACTTAGCCCCAATACATTACCTTTCTGAGTGGACCATAGCTGCTTTCCTGAGATACATGGGTCCATTACACAGTGGCCCAGATCTCCGTCTGCTCCAAATGTTTCTTCTCTAATCTTTTCCTATTACATATGCATTACTCTTTTTCCCCCTTACATCCCCGAAAACCAAACCCCCTAACACACTGCCAATACTCAGAAGCCATCCAGATTCCAGACTCTCGTCAAAGCTTCCTGCACCCGCACCTTCTCCACGATTAATCCTCACAAGTCACAGCACCACCACGAAACAACTTCCCTTCATTTCATTGTCCACGCTGAGTGTGTTATTCTAAAGTATAACCATGGTGAACTCGGCCTTGATTGTCGTTGATCTCCAAGAAGACTTTCTACCTCCAAACGGGGCACTTTCAGTACAAGGAGGGCGCGATATAATCCCGGGCATTAATGATTTGGTTGATGTCTCTCGGTATCCATGGAAATTTATCGTGGCCACTCAAGACTGGCACCCTTCAAATCATATCAGCTTTGCCTCTCAGCACAAAGCCAATCCCTTCACAGAAATCGACTTGAGCCACCCAGAGAAAGCAAAAGATGCTCTGGGCCAGGTGATGTCCAAGAAGTTTATTGTATGGCCCGATCACTGTGTGCAAGACACCCCTGGTGCTTCGCTTGAAAAGCTGTTTGAAACTGCATTCAATAAAATAATCGCTCAAGTCCCGACCACTCTCACCAGAAAAGGCTACCTCCAAGACCGGGAGTACTACCTGTGTCTCAAGGATACTTGGGATTGCCACCATACCGAGCTAGAGGGTCTTTTGAAGAAGGCTGAAATTTCTCATGTAGTTCTCGTTGGCTTGGCGTATGATTTCTGTGTGTTGAACTCCGCCATTGACTTTGTGAAAAGTGGATTCGTCACTTTCGTCATCTCCGATCTTACCAGAAGCGTGCACCCTGAGCAAAAAGCAGAGACCGATGCAGCGTATAAAGACGCAGGCGTGGTTGTCTTGCAATCAGTCAAAGAGTTGCCTGATTGGATGATTGATCACGCTGACAATTGAAGGAAAAAACAAAAAACAAGAACAGGCACTTTGACGACTCGTTCACATTCCACGGAACTTGTTTCTGGACGCGCTTCTACGCCCAGCAAATCTCTGTTTTGTTCTTCCACTCTTCTGCTCAGCTTCCTCGTCGCTTTCGTCCTCGTGCTTGTCGGCTCTGAATCTAACCTTCTTTTCAGGTTTCTTCGGGTTGAAGGTGATCTCCATCTCACCCTTCCCGTGATGACGAGTTCTCAGGTTCTGTTTCTCAGAATCTCTCTGCTTGGCGATCTTATGAAGTTTTCTTGCTTGCTTGCCCAAAGACTCATTATTCTTTGCCTCGGTCTCGTTCTCGGTGATAGCCTTGAACTCGTTCATGAACCGCTTCTCTTCCTCCTGTCTCTTCTTCTTTTCTCTTAGCTTCTCCAACTGCTTTTGCACTTTCTGTTTCTGCTTCTCCTTGACCTCCTCATCCTCGGACTCGGACTCGGAGTCGGACTCAGACTCGTCATCTTCAGACTCCTTTTTGTTTGCATCTGGATTCAATCTTTCTTCGTCCGATTCCTCGGCTGCGGTTAAGCCACGAGACCTCTCTGTTTGGGTGATGTCCTTAGTGGATTTGACAGGGTTGAGTTGCTTATATGCAAAAGACTCTTGATCAACAGCGAAGTCGGGGTTCTCAAACAACTCTGCAAAACGGTCATCCTTGATGGCCTCGGCATCTGTTCCGGATTTACTTGCCAATTTTTCAGCCAAATCTTTGTTGACTTTGATCTTGGCTTTATTGGATGCTCCAGTGGTTCTTATACGAGACTCTCTCTCCTGTTCGATCTTCTTTCTGATTTCTCTTTCTCTCTGGTCTCTGTAAGAATCAGGGTTGGCAATCAAATTGACCTTATCGTACAATTCGGTGTTGATAAAGAAACCGTGCATATATGAACGTAACACGTTCGATCCCACCAAGTGAGACAAGTTTAGCTTGGCAACATCGTCTCTGGTGATGAACCTGAAGTTGGAGTAAACGGTATCGGAAGGCTTTTCCTCCAACTCTTCCGTAATGCTGTCCAAGAACGAACACCATTTGGGTGCCGGGCCAAGGTTTGGAATGTAGTATGCGTGCATTGGCATACCTTCGTTTGCAAGCATGAACATTCCACTTTCCTTCACATAGGCGACATCGTTGATGTCGACACTTGGCTCCATGGAAGTAAAAGGCTTGCCGTCCAATCGACTCCAAACCTTCGCAATTCTCTTATCGGCAGTCATGATTTTGTTGGCGTCGCTGCTGTTTTCGTCGATCCACGTGATGTTTTTGATTGCAAACCCGTACCCTTGGTCCTTTACAATCGATGGCGTGGCTGCCCGGAGATCATAAATGAGGGCTTTTCCGTTTGAGGTTCCACAGGCAAAGTTAAGACCATCATTTCGGAAGGTAGTCGTGGTAACTTGCACCAGCTCACCAACGGCATCGGTCACGTAAAGCTTGGCTGCTCTTTGTCTGCTTCTTGGGTCCCAGAACTCAACAGTTCCATCCTCCAAACCGGCAGCCAAAAGGCCATGAACCGGATTGATATCCACTGCATTCACGCCTTCATCTGTTTCCAACACATATGGATTGAGAAAGCGCCCCTGCTCTAGATTGAGTCTGTATATTTCGTTTCCTGAGGCGCCGATAAGTAAGTCGCAATTAGTAGGGTTGTACGTTAGACTGCGACCAAACTTGGGGATTCTGGATTTGTAGTGAACGCCACCTTTGGCGTGAAATTCAATTGTTCTGTCGTTTTGCAAGTGTACCGATTTTGTCCAGTCGTTGGAGATAATCTGAAAGTCAACATTTTCGCTGTCAGTATGTCTGTCAAACTTGAGAGACAAGTTGGCGAAATCATACACATGGATTTGCGGCTTATAGGTACCAGTTGCCATGGCAAACTGGCCGTCAGGTGTGACTTTGATCTTATTCGAGGCTTCGCTGAACTCAAAATCTTGGATCAACTCCACTCTGTTCATGTAGTCCAAATCTCTTTTCAACTCCTTTTTTCTTTTTTTGGCAAACCAGTCAGGCAAGGACCTAGAGAGGTTAGACCCTGCAACTTGGTAAACGGATACATCTCCCGCAGAGGTAGACTTCAAAACCATGATAGTTAATTCAAGAAAGGATGGATACTATGTGAGATGATCATCACTGCATCGCGAACTCAGAAGACAGAAAAAAATACGGTTGCGCGTGCGGGGAGTCACGTGCTATATACCTCAGAAGGCCTCACACCTCAATTATTCTTCATTGACCGAACTCAATACATCACACCCGATCTTTCCCGAACCTATCCACGTGAACGCTTTGCTGTCTTCCTCCAGGCTGAAAGTGTCCGGGGGCCCTGGAAAAACCAGAATCATCAACTTCGGCTTTCCGAGCTAAACTCTGGTAGAGAAACATGAACTCACTGCGAGAAACCAGACCTGTTTCGGCCTGAGCCAGTGTGGCAGCATAAGGGTTCGTAGGGAGAGTCCCTGTTTTCCTGGAATTATCGAACTTGTCAGAAAATATGCTCAAACGGTCGGATATCAATTGCCGGTGTGGCCCGTCTTTGTAATATGTGCACAAATCTGTGAGAAAGTGTAACCATGTTTGCAGCGTTCCGATTTCGTTGTGACTCATCTCAGTAGCGTAGTTGAACAATGCTGTCCATGCCAACGACAGGTGGCGGCCCACAAGAAGTCTTCCAATGATATCAAGCACTAATGTGGAGGTAGTTTCACATAAAACGGATGACTTATCCAACTTCTCATTGCATTTAAGCACAAGAAGAGCAAGAAGAAAGACGGGCTCTGTCTTATAAGTGTACAATTTCTCGGCTAGAGTTGCATTGGAAACAGGGCCAATTTCTTCATCAATCTCGTGTACCTCTATGGCTTCTAGAAAGCGTAAGATACTCACGAGACTTCTGTGTAACTCGTCGAACTCGTCGAGCCGCATGAGCATCACGAGTGTTTCGTTCGCTGGAATTTGCTTTTGGTCCACGAAAAAGTAGTTTGGCTTTGCAAGAGGTGGTAACGCGGGCTTGGCTAGTGTTTTGAGTGATTTCACATATCTTGAAACACTGGTTGGATCACCGTAATTCTCCAAAAGCCCATGAGCGGTAATGCACCCAAATTTAGCTACAACCGTTAAGAGCGACTTCACGTTCGAGACTTTGTTGAAATCGTCATAAATCCTGATAAGTGTCGCATTTGATCTGAGCCATTCGAGTTTGTGAGAAGCAATTATTGTGCACCTTGTAATGATTGGAGTTTTGAAAGCGCAAGACCCTGGGTGGTGGTTGAGCATATCGACTAGGAACTGAAAAGGTGTCTTTGCTGCCACTTCGTGTGCACTGTTCTGATACACCGAGTTCAATTGAAGAAAACTTAAGGACCCCGAGAAACCCTCAATTATGGAGAGCAGGTATGTGATGGAGGGGCGGCTCAACATTAACTCCAGGAGGAATCTCGCATATCTCAGTCCCGAAGTTTGCTGATTTTGACTTGACAAGCGATGGATTGCTTCAATGGCGGTCCTATCATGGCTGAGAACCAAAGTAGCAAGATCACGATGAGAAACACTTCTCAGCATTACAGAAATGATCTCAGAAAGGCAGTTCCACAGTGGCAGTGAATCCTTACATATTTCCTCAAGCTGGTGCAAAAGATGAATGACCACTTGTATCATTAGGTGTATTTCACACGCATGATTGGCCACAATGGTTGGGTTTGCAAGCTTCAAGTCGAAAGGGCTTGTGAAGGCCAGCAAAAGTTTATTAACGTTTCCATCCGGCCACCAATTTGGTATTTTGAAAATCACATTTCCATTTACAGGTGATTTTGCCGTTAAAATTTCCCGCAACTGCGGGAATCGCTCTGGGGAGTGTAAATGTTTGACAACAAGGAGGGCAAAGTTTTGGAAGAGAGTCTGCTCTTCGGGACACAAAACCACTAGTCTAGCAATTGCTTCGATCAAATTATCCTCATTCTCGCTTGAAGGAAACGTCAGAATAATTGCAGATGTTGTCTCGCATGCTTGCTGCACCCAAGTTTGATCTATATGTTTGGTAGAAACGAGGTCTTGAAGAGTGCTGAAGAGTGGCGACAGGCTTTGCCCGCTTTTAGGCAAGTTCTTGCTGGATTCCATTGTAAGCTGAGTCCAGAAAGGCAAGAGAAGAAATGGAGAAAAATGGGCTGCAAGAATAATTAATGGGGTGCGGAGTGCCTTTATATATTGCTGAGGGTGGCTGCAAAAACGAAAGGAGGTAGGTGAAAAAGAAACTTTGCGTGTAAATAAAATCCTATTATGTGTGTGAAAGCATGTAGGACTTTTGGTGTTTCCTTTTCGAGTTCCCACACTTGAAGTGAATCTACCTTAATTGTCATTTCTGGCTTATACATGAAATGTGTCAAACTTAGAAACGTGTGAAGGTCAAATGAATGGCACAAGCTGAAATATAGATGTTTTGAAAATCTTCAGATATTTTGTATCTTGGTGATGAAAGTAGCAGATTGTTTCGTGTATTTGTTTCTTCTACGGTTTTCAGCCATTTCAGCATTTCAAAAGTGTTGAGAAAAGGGTATAAGAGTGCTTTTTGATTGGCGCTCTGTGAAAGACACATGCGAAAGTGTCAGCAAAAGTGTCGCCCAAACTGGTGGGTGAGAGAGTTCAATCAAAAACTGTTTTGATTCGGCAGAACCTTTAAATTCGGGGCTTGTGCTGTAATGTATAGGGAATGTTTAGAAGAGAGTGTTTGCTCCAAACTTGTCACCTTCAAGTGAAATAGTAAAATCACCAAGTACTGCTGTTAGAAGCGTGACTATTTACAGTGTTGATGTACTTACAATGCCCAACAAAGACATCAGTATTTTCAGATTTTTCACAGATTATGCCCGCGGTTAATTTCATCCCTTGTTTAGTTAGCAGCCAATGCCTTGCACTCTGATTCCCAGGTATTATCCTAAACTGGTCTTGAACTCAGAAGGTTATTGCAAATATCGTCACTAAGTTAATTGCCAATTTTGTTGAGATAATGCTCTGTGATGGCAAACTGCAAACATGAAAAGCTGAAGAATACGAACTAGTCATATTCTGGTACATCTTCTGGTACATGAATCTAGAAGGTATCACAATCTAGGCTACTGGAAGTCTTATCGCTTCCCCAAGAGCGTACCTTTGAAACTTTTATGAAGCGATCATGAAATCACTCACCCTAAATTCATCGCCTGGAGTATTTCCCATATAAATAAGTACAGTAATGCTCCCAGCTCAAAGCTCAGGAGGATGATCCATGAATTTTGACCTTCTGGAATGTGAGCCCCTGTGCTCCACATCTACCATATTGCTGTCAAAAACGTCAACTGCCCTAAGTGGGGCCTGGGTGCTACCGAAAATCTCTGGGAAATTAGGACAAAGACGTGTTGGATGTGAGCAGTGTGCCAGGTACTTTAGTAATCTAAATTGGGTCTGTTCGGGATCTGATATCGTAGTAGACCAATACCCCAGTCTTCCTTGTCTCTACTTACCTGATGCTAAGCTGCTAATGTTTATGTTTCAGATAGTGTACCACATAGAATTTGGGTTCGTTTGCCGTCATAGATGCTTCCTCACTTAGTTTGTTACACGCATCCCCACGAGTCTCTATATATATTGGAGAATTCCCCTTAATTGGAAAAGCCAGTCAGTTAGCCAACACTACCAAACCATGCACTTCGGGTATCATTAACCTTACAGCATCAACCGAAGTTTACAGACAGTTCAACCAATGACTAAAAGCCGTTCACCTTTGTATTCTAACTCCTTTCAATGAAAAATGCCTCTAAGATATTGAGCGAGGTTGTAAAGTTTGTTGAAATTTAAGACGGCGATGTGTTAGATGCGAACCATAAGACAGGTATATCAGTAATTGCTATTTCATCAATGTATATTTATAGTGATCAGCAGAATACGGCGTACGTTTATTTTTGTATTAAAATTGGCTTAGAGTAGAGAGAAGCCTCTGCGAGACTGAGCAGACCATGTAAAACTATCCAGACCCTCGCAGGTGGATTCGAAAATTCCTTAATCTTCATCAACAGAACAACTTCTTGGTGAGTGTCCAAGCCACCTGAAGACTGTGATTGTACTTCTCTGAAATATTTACATCTGATCCACAACATTGCGGTGTATTAACAGTACAGTATATTCACAGTACAGTATATTCACAGCACAATGTATAAAAGCCTACAGTGTTCTATCTGTTTCTGCTTCCACCTTCAACAATGTCCACAAATACAGAAGTACTGATGCCATAAATCATCACCTTTCATCAATCCCCTGCAACAGTGTTGCGAATTATATTTAAATCCCCATTTATTTTTCCCTTTTACTACATTATTATGATACGTGGCATAATTATAATTAATTAGTAGTAAGATTAATATAACTATTTTTATCGCATAATATCATAAATTGCCTTGAAAAATTAATATGCTTTTTGAATCCCGACCAATTGGACGGTTTGGGTGAGTAATGGATGAACACTCTATCCCCCATTAAGGCTAAGTCGACCCCGTCTTCTGATTGACACGCCTAGCTTAAAATTTAATAACAAAAAGTCTCATCCAGCCAGCTGCTTGACATGCATCACGGAACTGGTGTCGCGAAGGTTATTGAGCAAACTTACTGAATCATAAAACCAGGCTAATCAGATCGACTTAAAACTACAGCAGTGCAAACTGGGCCGACTCTTCTTCATCCACATAATTGGTCATGATTTCCAAATCATTCACTGTAGAACCACACTCAAAGATATCACTTGATCCTTGATTCCGAGTGCAGACAAAGCTTGGCTACCTCTGCTTCCGCGTCATGAGTTGAATTTCACAAGCAGATTTCCAAGAATTCCAAGCCAGTGATGCCTCTTGTTCCAGAGATTCTCTTGTGTTTGGATTCAGATTGCGCCTTATGCTGACAAAGTGTGTATCTCCAGGAAATCTTCTCGCTATATTCGGTATGTTATTTTTACTATAAGTTATTTCAAAAACTAATATTACTATATTTGGATGGTAATATTAACATTCGTTGCGAGGTGTCTCATTTACGAGAGTTTCAGTCAACTGTCTAGCAATGAGAACCTGCGGTAGTAATGATCGGGCAACGAATCTACAACCTGTATTATGGAATTATACAGGGGATTTGCACTCACTACTACCTTTGTAGTTAGCTGGCCCATTGTCAGCTCCAACTATACAATGACCGGCTTTCCCACCCTAAGTGCTAGAAACCCAGACTTGTTTTACTAGAAGATCTCACTCAATACATTAGACAGATATAAGAATCCTGACATTCGTTTAGATCGAGATCGCAATATAGCGATATCGAAATTACTGTGTAACTATTTCACGATTAACATAATCGTGCATCACTTTTTTCAACAACACTGCCCTCCAATATACAAATTCAATCAAGCTCACCTGCTAAAGCGTCTAGTTGCTGACTCACGGCCTTCTTAGCGGTTCCGCCAATTGCACTTCTTCTTTCCACACTAACCTCAAATTCAAACACATCTTTCACGTCCTCACCAAACCTTTCGTCAATGGCCTGGAACTGGCTAAACGACAACTGGTCGATTCCCGACAACAGCTCTTCCTCTGCTTTACGAACACATTCACCAGAAATGTGGTGGGTTTCTCTAAAAGGCACACCTTTGCGCACCAAGTAGTCAGCCAAGTCGGTGGCCAACATGTCCATGGTCAAGGCACCCTCCATACGTTGCTTGTTGATTTTCAAGGTGGAGATGACTCCCGTGGCAATTAAAATCGAGTGTTCCACTGTGGTCATGGCATCAAAAAGTGGCTCCTTATCCTCCTGCATATCCTTGTTGTAGGTGGAAGGAATCAGTTTCAACGACATCAAAAACCCAGCAAGCGAGCCAAATACTCGTCCGCTTTTGCCCCGCAATAACTCGAGCGAGTCCGGGTTTTTCTTCTGGGGCATCAACGACGATCCCGTGGAGTAGGCGTCGGCCAACTGGACAAAGCCAAATTCCGCCGTTGAGTAGATTATCAAGTCCTCGGAAAACCGTGAAATATGGTTCATGAACAACGACGACCAGAAGAGCGTTTCCACCACAAAGTCCCGGTCACTCACAGCCACAAGCGAGTTTCCAATCACACCATTGAAACCCAACCCAGCGGCTAAATATTCACGATCAATTCCATACGGATGGCCAGCCAAGGCCCCGGCTCCTAGTGGCGACTGGTTGACTCGGTTCAAGATTTCTTTTAATCTCTTATAATCTTCGGTGAAATAAGTGGCATACGAGCTGAGCCAATGTGACCAGCGAATAGGCTGGGCCCGTTGCAAATGGGTGTATCCCGGCATCAAAACATCGATCTCGGCCTCGGCCCGCTTCAAGATACTCTTGATGAACTCGCTCAAAAAGCCCAAAAGTTTGCTGAGAGTTTCCCGCACAAATATCCTCATATCTGTGGCCACCTGGTCGTTTCTGGACCGCCCCGTGTGCACCTTGCCGGCTATGTGCTTGCCAATGATCTCACCTAGTCTTCTTTCGTTGGCAGTATGGATATCTTCGTCGCCAGGCTTTTCAACGAAATTCCCCGATTTCCACTCTTCCCGAATCACCTCCAATCCTTTGTGAATCTGGGCCAACTCCTCGCTGGTGATCAACCCGAGCTTGGCTAAGCCTTCAGTGTAGACTTTTGTTCCGGTCAAGTCAGCATCATACATGATTTTATCGTACGGAAGAGAAGCATTATAGAGGTCCATCAACGGGTCGGAGGCCCCGGTAAACCTGCCGCCCCACAATCTGTTTTCGGTTGGTTTTGACATTTTGGGAAAGATTGGACTTCTTTTGTGTTTTTCTTTGTAACTTTCTTTGCTGAAAGTTTTGGAAAAAAGTCTGTGTGGAAAAGCGTTGCCTGGAAGATCCCGGTGGAAAATTGGCCCGTTTTATCTTGCACAGTCCACCGATTACTCACCGCGCTTACGTCGACGCATGCCGCATTAGGAAGGTGATTGGCCATGAGAGGGCGTGTGGTCCACCAAATGTACTGTATGGGGTCGGGAAAGTCCTTGGTGGAGAAAGCGGTTCACGTAGAAGAGCACAATGTGGAAGTGAGATGAAATTGTGGAATTATGAAGAAAAGGTTTCTAGTGCTTGGGGCTTGAATAAGAAACTTCGAGAGTAGGAGAAGGAGGTACATTACACTTGTCTACAAGATATCACTGGACATGTTGGAGGCACGGTGCGAGAATTGGAGAGAGAGTAATATTACATCTTCTGAAAGCATATGACCATTTAAGTTCAGTTGACTGATTCTTAAAGACATTATGACCCGCAGGTTTGTAAGGTGATATTATCATATGGTTTGAACTACTGCCTGCTGTAGAGGTGTAAGAGGTGAGTTCCCTAGCATGACAATATTGGCCTGACAAAGGCTGTTTCTTACATTTTTTCATCATCGGATATCTTTCTGCTGAAAATGACGAGAACAAGTGAAAAGAAGTTTAAGAGGCTCTTACTGAAAGATATGGCTAAAATTGATTCTTGTCAAATCCGATATCAGTTTGTGCCAGTATATGGGCTCAAGATTGTATTAAATTTTCTTATTCCTAGAAGGCAAGTTCAGGTTTCATTGAAGCAGTTTGAGTAGGACTGCAACTACAACATTAGGAATCAACGAGATTTGGGTCGTGCTTTTTTTTCATCCTTCACTGTCTGTGCAAAGGCTCAAACGCTTTAGAAAGTTGTTTCATTTCACCTACCTGGAATATAAGCACAGAGGAAATTGTTTGAGTTGGAGTATAATATAATTCAACGTACCCAAGGTGCTTCACTGGAGCAATCTTTATCTTACAAAAGTCATCTTATTGCTCAACAAAGGTTCACTCGGGGAAAGGACTAGTTCATTGAAACTCACATTGTCCGAATGGGAGCGTTAAAGCCACTTAACGCGAGAGCAGGTAGCACCTAGATATCATTCAAATTGTATGTGAAGAAAAGAAAAGGAAAGAGAAAGAACCCAATTGGCTAAAGTTCTTGCTTTTGTTTTCTGAAGGCAAGAAAGAGCACGAACGCCTCTTTTTATGGTCTGTTTCATCCTTAATCCAGTTGCATAGTGCCCTGTCACTTTTGCAGAATATGCAACAGCACACAGACACCAAAGGACTTCAGAAAATCTGACATATTTCATCTCTCATAAGCAGAGATATGTCAAAATTATACCACGCAAAGTCTCAAGAAATCAGAAGTAATTCAAGAACGATTCATACCAGACTTCACACAAACCATCAGCCAGTATCACCCCTACGGAAACTAAAAGACTGTCAACGTTGAAAAAAACTGAAAAACTAGAAGCATATCTGACTGAATAGTACTGATTAACAGTTTGAGAATCTTCGCATGGAAGAAAGAATAAAGAGAGATGTTGAGATGTAGAACAACGAGAAAACACCGAGAAAAGCGACGTGTATAGTATTTGTGGGAGACTACATACTCGATTTTATACCGCAAGATGAACAAGATCGATTGATAATAACTGACTCTTGTGCATGCAACCATGCTCGGAATACATCGACATAGAGTAAACACCAGTAAAGCAAACCGACCCGCCTCCTCCCTAATCAACGAAATAAATAGTTATTAATCATTCATTTGATTCTTCCTCCCTTTATCTCTTTTTGTAAGTAGTGGTATCTGCGCCTAATTGGCAGTGAGTCATGGCAACGATCTTTATGAATGAAACATGAAAAGATATACAAATAGAGACTATGCACTGTTGATCTTTTGGCATTCTTTGGGTGAAATTTAGCCACTTCTCTGTCTAATAAATCCCTTATGAACCCTAATTTACCTTTCATCACGAAGCAATACTTCACTCAGACATCAATGACGATGACTTGAAGGTCTACTTCCGGCAAGTAAAGAGATTGACGAATGTATTTGTATGAAATCATTGAGTCGAACGGATGCGACGGGCGCTCAAATTTGCAGGCGTCATATCCGACGGTGATACAAGAGTCATACCATATTCAGGATCTAAATATCTTACATTGCTTCCTACCGCCTCTAAATATATACGATTGGCCCATTTGTAGATTTGTCCGATCTTCTCTTCTAGAAAAAGGGTGCTTTTTTATATCGATTATATGCTTGCAACTGCTCCCTGTTACTTTCCACGTACACTCTTTTCAAGTGTATCATACCATCCATCTCTTTCCATTACCTCTCGCATCTATTTCTCTCCACCAATAAGCCATACACCTTACATCTTATACTTTTACACCGCAACACCCGTCACTTTTACACCACACCATTCTCTTTCTCTATGCACAAACTACCCACGCTCATGGCTTGCATCTGCCAGCAAATCTAGGGTACAACGAGCACTCCCTGACAGTATAACGGTCACACAACCAAGCCAAAATACGCTCAGTTCCCAAGCCATAACCACCATGAGGACACGTGCCGTACTTGCGCAAGTCGGTGAACCAGTAGTAGTCCTCCAAGCTCAACTTCTCACGTTTGAGCGCCGCCACCAACTCGTCGTAGTCGTCGATTCTCATCGAACCACCCGTAACTTCACCCACATTGGGCATCAATACATCGACCGACTCCGTGACACGTGGGTCATCAGCACACTTCTTCATGTAGAATGATTTGATCTCCACAGGGAAACGCGTCAACAAGATGGGCACGTTCAAAGTGTCGGTCATTTTACGCTCGGCAGCCTCGGCAATATCGTCGCCAAACTTGAACTTTTCCCCATCCTCGTTGGGGATGCCGTGCTCGTTCAACCAGTCCAAGGCCTCGATGTACTCCATGCGCTTAAATGGCATCTTGGGCACCTCGAAGTTGGGGTTCAATTGCTTCACCAAAGGCCCGGCCACTGGGTCCTCCAAAACGTACTTCACCACACTAGTAAAGAGACGCTCCAAGTGGTCCAACATCTCGTCAAACGTCAAAAACGCCAACTCGCTCTCAATGTGCGTGTACTCCGACAAGTGTCTGCGGGTGTGGGATTTCTCTGCCCGGAACGACTCTTGCACACAGAAAACGTCTCCCAAAGCTGGCAAACACGTCTCCAAGTAGAGCTGCGACGACTGGGTTAAGTATGCTTCGTCGCCGTAGTAGTCCAACTTGAACAACGTCAGGCCACCCTCCACCTGGGTCTGCACCATGCAGGGAGGCGTGACCTCAGTCAAGCCTTCGTCATTAAAAAACCGCCTCATGGCCGCCAAGAGCACGGCACGCACGCGCAAAACCGCCAGCAAAGTCTCGCCACGCATGGCCAAGTGCCGCTGGTCCAAAAGCAACGATGCGTCGGCGTTTTCCTGGACTTTATTGGTGAAAGCGTCGTCACCGGAAGGAGCCAAGCCAATCACCTCGTAGTAGTCGGCCTTTAACTCGACGCCGCCAGGGGCGCTTTTGCCCTCGGGCAACTTTTCAATAACGCCCTTGATGGCCACGGTGGACTCCAACGTCAAGTCCTGCGTGGAGCGTGCCTTGGCCAAGTCGCCAGTGAAAACTGTTTGAAGGAAGCCCGATCCGTCTCTCAACGTGATAAAAACAAGCCCCTTTTGTGCCCGGAGCCGGTGCACCCACCCCTGAACCACTACGCGCTGGCCCACATTCTCTGCAATTTGCTTCAACTTGATTTTCTTCGCCACAGGCAACGACGTGTCCTCGACGATTTGGATCAAGTCCATCTCGGCCATTTTCTTGGCTGCCTCCGCCAGCTTTTGCTGCTGTTCCTCCTCCTGCTTGCGTTGTTTCTCCTGCTTTTTGCGCAATCCATCGGCTCCTTTCTTGGCCTTTTTCAATGCCGACGCAGAGATCTCCACGTACTCAAACTCGTCACTTTCATCTTTTTGCTTATACACCAACACCTTCGCCTCAGGGTTGGCAAAAACAGCGTATGCGGGCGTTTTGAATGGCTGCTGTTGCGTACCTGCCTCGCTAGAATCCACTCCGCTCGTCTCGTTGACGTATACTGTAGACATACCGGGATTACTTTGTGTAGTATGAGTGAGTGAAGGGTTGAAAGACGAATTTTTTCCTTCTTCAATTTTTTTGGCAAGCCTTTCGCAGTAACTGTGCTTGGCTATACAGGACCGTTGGAAATTAGAGGGGAGTACAATTTGGAAAATTAAACCCATGGTGTGGGAGGATGCGTGTGTTCTTTGTTTTGGGTGAAAGAAATTGGGGTTTTATGAAAGATTCCCAGAGGTTTCAGGGCCAAGAAGGGAACTTTTTCCTTGTGCTTTGGCCCGTTTGATGTACTACTTGAAGTCGTTAACTGGCGGTGAGATGACTCACGCACACCACTGGAACGCATTTCGCAGCCGAATACTGCTTAGAAGGTGTGGGGGGCGTGCATTGGTAGGGTACTTCATTAAATGCCACGAGGAGCAGAGAGTATGGATTATAATTTAAGGGAAGTAGCGAAATCTATACATTGCTCTTCGAGGTTAATGGTGGCCGAGATCTTTCCAGTTTTTCCTTCTACTTCTACTTCTACTTCTACTTCTACTTCTACTTCTACTTCTACTTATGCTTCTACTTCTACTTCTACTTCTACTTCTACTTCTACTTATGCTTCAGCTTCTAGCTCACCTGCTCAAATCTGTCAATGTTGATTGTTAGGTGTTTCTAGTGTCTGGTAGAACTATCCGTTTTCTTGATACAACGCAAGATTAACATTTTAGGAAATTTGGTGGCAAGGAACCCATATATTTTGTGTCTCAATGGACCTTATACCGTTTCAAAAACTTAGCAGACGCTTGAAAGGGGGACCACTAAATTATTTACTTGAGGACATCACTGTTCGTCATGTGCCGTTGCAGGTCTGCTTCGATCCAAGTATACTTTTAATTGTCAAGGAGAAAGTGATATAATTGTGGTCCGTAAAGCGAAGACAACACTGAGGATATAAGAGAGGCTTCAATCGGTTTAAGCCCTCAAGTGAAATATCATTAAATTAAATTATCCTTTCGTCCAGTCAACCACTCAAAAATGGGTTCCAGGAACAGAAATGAAAGGTTTCTCTACAATCAGAGGTCAAATACTAGGCAGCTCAGAGCTTGCACCATAGTTCATGTCTCACAGCCACCTTGGATGAAACACCAAAAAGACTTTGATCTAAGAATATAATACCATGTTTCTCGTCAGACCCCTAGTAATCAGCTCTCTAGCACTTACTTTTGATACACACAGTAACACTATCTTTCCAGAAGGGTGTCTGAGAAAGCGATAGCCATTTGAAGCACCTAAGTTGAGCTAATTTCCACCCGATCACCGTATGCCGAGAGTTCAAATTCTGACTTGAAATGCTTCTTGGATGTAAACAAAATAGTTATATGTTTTTTAAATTCCTAATTGATGGGGCGAGTAAGTCCAAAGTCGGAAACTTTCAGCTCACGGAAAATAATGAAAATCTTCCAATATAATGTATGCGATATACAAATCACTTAATAATCCACATCATTGGGCCATGTTGTATATTCTACAAAAATTCCAGGTTGACTCGAGGGGAACCTTTCGCCAGTATGGGTATTTAGTATGCACGTTAAATCCAGTAGTGACTCCTGGCTTCGTGAGTTGTCATAATCTTTTCAATAGCGGTGTTTTATGTACCACTTTTGAGTCTATCACCATGATAAAAAGGGCGATTTTAGAAAGAAAAAGTAAGTAATATATGACATAGTCGTGCTTTTTCCTTAAATACCTTTCTACAATCGTGGCAATTATCTGCTTGTATTAATTCATTAACTAATAATTTTATCTCTTGCACTTTGCGAGAAAGGTAGAGTAGGAACGCAGGGACCCACAGTTGAGAACGTAAGTAACGTACTAGACTGTCTCAAAGAAGTTGTATCATTTTCTTTCAAATTTCTTAATTTTGTCTCAATTACAACAATGTGCACTTATATACTTTGACCCTACATATGATCTATATTCGTGGTTTCGTTATCTTTATTCTTTATTCTTTATTCTTTATTCTTTATTCTTTATTCTTTATTCCGTACTGTGAACGAAGAATACATACTGAGGTGTGACTCCGTGCGGGCTGAAATTTTCTCGCTTGACCAAGTTCTCCCCCCACAACAACAACTGCAATAATTGTCTGTCTACATATTAGAAAAGCCACTAAAACAGTCAAAAATCAGTTTTCCAGTGTCTTCCCAACCTACATCTTTCAAGTCACAAAACCACCTTTTTTTAACCCCTCTTCTTTTTCTCCCTTCTCCCCTTCCCTTCCCTTCCTCCCTCGCATCCTCCCTCGCACCCTCGCGCAAAATCACATCTTTTTTTCTCCATCATACACTCTCAACACCCTCCCCAGGCTTATCTGTCTTCTCTGTTCATTCTTTTAACACCAAGAATATACACCCACTTCCTGGAAAAAACCAATCTTCACATTTCCAGATTTTTCAGAATGGCTCTTGAACAATCTTTGGCTGCGCTCTCAATGGCCACGGTGGCCGCAGATGCCAATGCGCTAGCCACGAAAACCCTTGTGTTCAAGCCTAAAACGGCTAAAACTGCAACCCCAGTGCCTGTTGTTGTGTTTGCACTTGCTTCTACCGCCACCCCCACTGCAGCAATTGCAAAGGCTGCTGGTGTCAAGGAGCCAAGAATGGCGGCTGACGACTTGGTGCAGCAATTTTTTGGAACGTCGCCAAAAGAGGTGTCGATTGCCAATTTAAACCAGGATTTGGCCGGCGGCAAAATCAAACTTGTAGTGGATGCTGCCATTGCTAGTGCATCCGACGATGTTGTGTTGGAATTGGCGACGCAGCTGGCCAAAGTGTGTCTTTCCGCAAAGACGGTGAATGAGTTTTTGGCGTCGACTGGCATTGAAATCATCCCCACCAACTTTATAGCCGAATCTGCCGCCGCTCCTTCGGCTGCTCCTGCCGCAAATGCGTCAGCCAGAAAGGAGGCGCTCAAGCGCGAGAAAGAGGCGGCTAAATTGGAGGACGCCAAGTTAATTGGTATCACTGTGGATAAACTGAAGGATTTCTCCACGTGGTATTCTCAGGTAGTTGTGAAGGGTGAGATGTTGGACTACTACGACGTCTCCGGGTGCTATATTTTGCGGCCTAACTCGTACTTTGTGTGGGAGGAGATACAGAACTGGCTCAATGGACACATTAAAAAGATGGGAGTCAAAAACTCGTACTTCCCTATGTTCGTTTCGGCCAAAGTGCTCGAAAAGGAGAAAGACCACGTGGAAGGCTTCGCGCCAGAAGTTGCTTGGGTCACTCGTGCGGGCTCTTCGGAGTTGGACGAACATATTGCCATCCGTCCCACTTCCGAAACCGTCATGTACCCTTACTACGCCAAATGGATCCGTTCTCACCGTGACTTGCCCTTGAGATTGAACCAGTGGAACTCCGTGGTCAGATGGGAGTTCAAGCACCCACAGCCTTTCTTGAGAACTAGAGAGTTTTTGTGGCAGGAGGGCCACACGGCGCATTTGACCAAAGAAGGGGCTTCTAAAGAGGTGGAGCAGATTTTGGACTTGTACAAGGGCGTTTACGAGGAGTTGTTGGCCGTGCCTGTGATCAAGGGCCGCAAGTCCGAGAATGAGAAGTTCGCGGGTGCCGACTACACCACCACAGTGGAGGGGTTCGTGGCCGCTACCGGAAGAGGTATCCAGGGGGCCACGTCGCACCATTTGGGGTCAAATTTCTCGAAAATGTTCAACATTTCTGTGGAAAGTCCCGAGGGTCCCGATAAGCCCCGGGTATACGCGCAGCAGAACTCGTGGGGGTTGTCTACGCGTGTGATTGGTGTCATGGTGATGACCCATTCGGATAATAAGGGGTTGGTGTTGCCCCCACGCGTGGCCCAAACGCAAGTGGTGGTGATTCCCGTCGGTTTGACCGCCAAATCCACTTCGGATCAGAGACGTGACATCAATAATGGCGCGGAAAAGATCGAGAGGACCTTGGCCGATGCTGGTATCCGAGTTATTGGTGATTACAGAGACAACTACTCGCCAGGATGGAAGTTTGCTGACTCCGAGTTGAAGGGTGTGCCTGTACGCGTGGAGTTTGGTCCCAAGGACCTTGCTGCAGGCCAGGTGACTGCCGTCAGACGTGACAACGGCCAGAAGTACACGGTGAAGTTGGATGAATTGATCACAAGAGTGCCTGAGATCTTGGAGGAGATGCAGAAAGGTTTATTGGAGGCTGCACGCGAGAAGTTCGACCAGCACCGTGTTCGTGTGGAAGAATGGAAGGATTTTGTTTCTACTCTTAACGCCAAAAACGTCATTTTGGCTCCCTGGTGCGGTGTTCCAGAGTGTGAGGACGACATCAAGGAGGCTTCTGCTAAAAAGGATGATGGTGAGGATGAGGAACAGGACGAGAGGGCTCCTTCCATGGGCGCCAAGTCCTTGTGTATTCCTTACGACCAGCCCGAGTTGAAGAAGGACCAGAAGTGTATTAGATGTGACAAGCCCGCCGTCAACTACACCATGTTCGGCAGATCTTACTAAGGGTAAGGAAAGCACAGGCTATACATTCTGGAAATACATAAGCTATCGAGGAAACTGGCTCCAAAACGCGAGTTGTGAGAGCTCGTCTACTGAGTCTTTCACGACGATGGTGTTGCCCGAGGTGTCTAGCTCCAAATGATATACATGAGACAACGCAAGTTCATCTTCGATGTGGTGCCACATTTTGTCGTAGTTGAGCCCAACCTGAGCAGGCGTGTGGGCGTCGTCGGAGAGGCAGAATCGGCCACCCAAATCCTTGATTGCTCTCGAAATATCTGCTTGAGGATAAGGCGACACCCATCCTTTTCGGATAGCCGCCGAGTTCAATTCAAAGAGGCCTCCGTAGGAAACAACGTACTCGATATTCCGCTTGATCGCTTGCCATACATCAGGCCAATCGCATGCTACATCTACATCCGCCCTTCGTTTACCCGTTGTGGGGTCAATTTCGTCGCCATCCGTATCAAATAAGCGTATGAGATCAAAATGACCCACCACCTCTGGTTTGAGCTCGGTCAAAACCTTGTACTGCAAGTCAAAGTACTCCTTATATAGACGTCGAGACGTCTTTTCACCACATGCTTCACGGGCCTCAATCCAGAGCTCTCGGCTGAAATCAATCGGTATTCCATGGACGTAATGCACAGAACCCACACACATATCAGTGACCCTCTGGTGTTGTTTAGCTGCCTGGATGTGGGCTTCATCGATTCCCTCCACCTCAAAGCCTACGAGTATACGCATTGTGCTATCTGGCTGGCTATTGTATTGGTTTTGTACCTTCCGCGCATGTATTAAGAAATTATCAAAATCTGTTTTTAGTTCCTTTTTGGTGTATTGTTTTTTTTGCTCCTCGGGGTACAAGAAGTCGTCTGAAAGTCTCGGCATATGCTCCGTGAGGCAATAATGAGTGAAGTGCTGGGAAATTGCAGTGTCCACCATACTCTGCAAAGACCCACAAGCGTGTGAGATATACTCGCCACTATGCGAATGGTGTGAGTGCATCTAGACGATTTTTGAGGAAACTTGTTCTTCTGGTTACTTTTTTTTTGTTCTAGAGATGTCTTCAAGGGCGAAAGGAAGAGTATCGCAATTTGAAGATAGGAAAATGGCTCGAGCCTGGGGTGCAGTGTGCAGATCAAACGAGATTGCATTTAATGGGGAAGCAGAAATTGAGAGGCGAGGCAAGGGGGAAAAGAGAAGAGACGGGGAGTTTGGAAGAGTATGGAGGAGAAAGAAGAGAGAAAAATAAACTATGAGAGTAATAGTGTGTTGATTCTAGTGGAATGCTAAAGGAGCCCAAATAGAAGATATTGAGGAAAATGAGCAAGGGAGCGGATTGACAAGATATCGCATTTAGGCAAGTTGCAATTATATGTCTAGCAATGAGAACCAGCGAGTAATGATCGAAGGGTAGAACTACAACTTGGAATTGCGCTTACTACTACCACTACCACCACTTTCGTTTGCTTCCCCTTTAACTTCTGACTATATAATGAACGTCTTTTCCGCAAGTGTTGGAAAGTCGGACTGGTTTCACTGGAAGATTTGACTCAATGCATAGTTCAGATATAAGAGCCCTGACATGATGTGTAGAAATATGGAAGTAAGAATATTAGGAAGGGGCACTATAAAACCGATCTCTTGATGATCCAGGAACATAGAGCCGGATTGGGAGATACTTTCTAAACTCGAACATCAACTGTATAATAACTCCCACTTTTTCGATATGTAAGAAGATTATACTTTTTTATCAAATCTCATTGATTTTCCCGAAAGTCCCTTGACCGAGACGAGAAAAAGAACGAAGCCACGGAAAAACGAAGAAAAGACGAAAGGATGAGAAACACACAGACGAAATTCCAATGCACTAAACAGAAATTGCACTTATACTCAAAACATGCAAGCCCGATTCTTGTCTTAAAAATCCCACCATATCCCTCTATGTGCTTCCTGAAATGACTGAACCATACATCAGTCGACTGCACAGCGAGGGCCATTCTGTTCGCACTCATTACAATACACCATAAACGCGTCGAAAACACCGGCGGCTCCACCCAAATTGTCTGGCGTAGGGTGCCTTCACTCAAACTGACTGGCGTTGGGGTTCATTCTGAAACATACCCAAAACATACCCAAAACACCCGTCAAGCACCACCTTTTCACATCTTCAGTATACTTTATCAATGCTTCTACCGACGTGTGGCGTGCGCACGCCCCAACTCCTTCAAAAGGCGTATTATCTGAGCGTACTTGCTCCTACAATTAGACAAATTCTAGCTAATCCTCCAAAATACAATTCAGAGGGCACTGCTAGGGGCCACATTAAGGCGCTCCGCGCATTTAAAGATGTGGGGTTTATGGATCTTTCCGACGGGTCCATTCACGGAAACTTGAGTGTCGTTTTCCACGACCCTGACTCTGTGTTGGCGGGTAATAAGTATAAAGTAGGCCAGAGCGTTGAAATCACCGGAAAATGGATGAAATCCAAGGGTTCTCAGAAGTTTGAGCTCAATTTCGATACGACCGATCCAGCTCATAAAATCTCCGTTCTAGGCGACGTGTCAGCGGGGTACCCGATCCAGAAAAAACGGCTGACGCTCCAGTTTCTTCGAACCTTACCTACCCTCAGGCACAGAACGGCGTTGCTAGCGTCAGTGTTGAGATTCAGAGCGAATGTAGAAGGTATATTGGGCGGATATTTCCGGGCAAACGACGTGGTCAAGGTGTCTCCTCCGATTATAACGTCTTCCGACTGTGAAGGAGCCGGAGAACAGTTCCAAATCAGGCCTCTTTGCGAAATCCTGGGCGTTCTGGAGATTTCGGATTTTGAGAAGAGATCAGAACTCCCTGAGGACTCAGAGACTTCAGAAATGTCCATCACTACACCTTTATCAACGAGTCCAGATGGAAAAATCCAGGGACTGCAATCTCTGTTTTTTGGTAAAGATGCCTACTTGACTGTTTCGACACAGCTCCATTTGGAAGTATTGGCGCTTTCCTTAAACCGAGTATGGACCCTAACCCCATGTTTCCGTGCCGAGGACTCAAATACGACCAGGCACTTGAGCGAGTTCTGGATGCTAGAGGCTGAGCTCTGTTATGTCACCACAGTTAAGGAATTGACCCAGTTCGTGGAGAAAATGATCCGTCACCTCGTGCAAGAATTGAAAAACGACACGTCTGTTTATTCTGCTGGATCACAAGCGGATTTGGTCAATGCCCGGTATCAAAAAAGCGAGGTTGCGCAAATCGAAACAACGTGGTCTCAGATTCTCAGCAATCTGGCCTGGCCATCCATAACATATACCGAGGCAATCGAGATTCTCAACCAGGTGAAATATAAAAACCGACTGAAAAACCGCATCACGTGGGGAGCTCTGATTCTGACTGAGGAGGAGAAATGGATAGCAGGAGAGCACTTCCAGTCGCCGGTTTTCATCACGGACTATCCTAAAACACAGAAGCCATTTTACATGCTTGAGAATAAAGATGAAAAATCCACAGTTCATGGCAAGACCGTTGCTTGCTTTGACTTGATTGTTCCTCACATGGGCGAGTTGGTGGGTGGCTCCTTAAGAGAGCATACTTACGAGACGCTTGTTCAGGAAATAAAGGATAGAAACATGCTGGTTGAGTCGATGCAGTGGTACTTATCGACGAGGGAAAACGGGTCAGTGCCTCACGGCGGCTTTGGAATGGGTTTCGAGCGGCTTCTCGCCTTTTTATCGGGGGTAGAAAACATTAGAGATATAAGTGCGTTTCCCAGGGCGCCCAACGTGTGTGCTTGTTGAGATTGGGAGAGAGGAAAATGCCAGATGTATATAGAAAGCGCGTTTGAAGGGAGGCTACAAAGACATTTTTGGAACGTTGGTGTTGGGTATAAGAATAGGGGTTTGGTACGGCTCAGGTAACTTTTTAGTTCCTTTGAACTGTTAAGCATCTCGCCTTGTGGTACCTTGATCAGATTAGATTGGAACAGACAAAAAAAAAAAAAAAAAAAAAGGAAAGAAGCTGGCGGTGACTGTGAGCCAGAAAGAGAGATTCACATATTCCCTCAGGTTTCTGTAATCTCGTAATTGGCGATTAAAAGTGTTCTCGAAAGAGTGGCTATCAGCATAACTGATGAAAACACCTGGAGGTGGAAATGGAGAGGATAGCAGGAGAAGAACAATAATAAGCATCACACATATAAGAAAAATGAGTAAAAGAGGTCCCCAAATAAAGTAAAGTAAATTAAATTTTAATCGAATATATCTGATTTAATCTAGGATCCTCATTTATTGTCTCGCTGACCTCACATAACTATCTCTAGACTCCAGAGTCTATCCCACCAAAAGTCGCGGTCGTGTTGGCCCCAGTTTGAAAAAAATGCGTTAGACAGAGCAACCGGTTTCTTCAAATACACTTAATCCAACGGAAACCATCTTCACACCGTCAGTCACCCAGTGCCACTCGTAAAAATGGATCAGTTGAACGTCAAAGAACAACAAGAGTTCCAGCAAGTCGTGGAGCAGAAGCAAATGAAGGATTTCATGCGGTTGTACTCGAACTTGGTGTCGAGATGCTTCGACGACTGTGTGAACGATTTCACATCGGCCAACTTGACCAAAAAGGAGTCGACGTGTATTTTCAAGTGCTCCGAGAAGTTCTTGAAGCACAGTGAAAGAGTGGGCCAGAGATTCCAAGAACAAAAGTACGTAAGTTCCTGCGAGATATCGGGGTTTAATTTTTGCGATAATCATAGTGATGGACCAAGCGATCGAGAGATTGCAAAAGCTCTTCAAACGCCACGAAGAGATAGTTTTTACGGGGTTTTTACTAACAAGATTCAGTGCTATGTTGATGCAAAACATGCAGAAACGCTAGATAGAGCCGATACCGGCACGAATCCCGGTATTTTGGGAAATGTACATATGAATATTATAGCTTCGCAGCGCACTGAGCCAAATTCTGAAGATGAGATTGTAGGACACACTGAGAAAATGAACAACATAAAAAAAAAAGAAGAGTTAGGCAATCTGTCAAAAAAAGAGACAATAAAACAGGATAAGAAAATGAGAAGAAAAAGAAAAAAAGGTAGAATTTGTATATACATTCAATCCACCCAAGGCTCACAAAGAATATTTCGAGACACCTTCAAAATTGTACAATGACCGGTTTGACAGTTGTTGTTCGTGCCTCTCAATCCCATGTATTCATGCAGTCTTTGGCCCATAATCTCACCTTAACCTCCACTAGAGAAGCTCTTTAACAGACAATGGACACCACGCAAACAAACCTTTCGCTGCTAGTGTTGGTGCACGTGATAAAGGAGTACCTTAAGAATGCTTCTTGCTCCAATAAGCTCCCGCTCGCGACGGTCTTGAACGATTTCTCGCGTGCTTTCTCCGAGTACCTGAAAATGTTTCACATTCCTCAATCTGAAACACCTCTTGATACTGCTGGTCTTGTTGGAATCATCAGCAGCACCGCGTTGAAAAGCATATTTACTGTTGACCAGAAAGACCCGCAGGCGTTGGTCTTACTGACTTCTCCGGAGGAGACAGAGTCGGTGTTGGTTGATGTTGCTGTAGCGTCTTCGATAGGATACGGCCAAAAGTTATTGAGCGAGCTCCGCAGCCTAAAACTCGAATTTCACTCTTTACTGGATGATCAGGGTGAAATTCAGCGCTCAATTCCGAAAGAGGACGGCTCTAAGGTGGTTGAAAATGAAGACGTCGAGATGGAAGAAGCAGAGATGGAAGAAGCAGAGACTCCAGAAGCAGAGACTCCAGAAGCAGAGACTCCAGAAGCAGAGACTTTGGAACCAGAGAAAGAGACGCTAAAAGAGACGGTAGAGGGCGTGGAAAACGATGTGGAAGCAAACACTGAGAGTGTTGCTGAAGCTCCAAATAACCAAAATCGTTTTGAGAAAGACTCGCATATGCCACATTCCGCTGTAAGAGAAGATGAGGAGGAGGCAATCAGTTCTCCTCGGACTACAGAGGGTGATTATATGGATAGCCAGGAGCTGGCCCAGCAAGTGAAAGACGAAGATCAACAGGAGGACCAGGAGGACCATGGGAAAATTTCAAGTGATACCGAAGTGCCTAAGTGTACCCCAGATGAAAGCAATCCAGGTGACATAGATGCTGAAAATGGTGTAATTAAAGAGGCTACTGCTGGAGCACCTCAAGAATCATCTGAATTTAGCTCAAATCCGCACAAGATTGAGAAAGTTGATGCTGATGCTGAGGTTGAACCTGATGCTGATGCTGATGCTATAGTAGTGTCGCATATTGCAGAAACTGGCGTTGTTGAAGGTGAGAACACCGTGACCAACGGTGAAGAATTGGAAGAAGATGACGAAGACGAAGAGGACGAAAATGAGGATGTGGAGGTTGAAGTGGTGGTTGAAGAGGCAGAAGAGGAAAATGCTGAAGTAGCAGCTGAATCTAAGGATGAACAGGCTGAAGCTGAAGACAACATTGAACAGGAAGCTGTTCAGAGAAGAAGCTCCCTCATTTCTGAAGAAGCAGAAGAGCCTGAAGCTTCTGACGAATCCAATGAGCCCGAAGATCTTAAGAAGGCAGAAGTCTCGAAAAGTCTTGAAAGTTCTGGAAGTTCTGAGACTTCTGAAATTCCTGAAAGCGCTGAAGGTCCTCAGAAAGATGAAAATGCTCGAAATGATGACCAATCCAAGGAATCACCAAAACTAAAGGAAGTGGTAGGATATTCCAACAAGACCGATCAAGAGTCTGTGGAACAACTGGTTACCCATAAAGACGATATTTCTGCGCTGCCCAAAGCAGCCGCCTCATCATCAGCGTCTGAAGAAGGCTCTGGGGCGAGAGAAGAAGCCGTAGAAGTTGCCCAAACGGAAGAAAGCGAAGCAAACACAGAAACTTCCAGAATTCAAGATCATTCACAGGCCCTGAACGGCATTTCTACCTCTCAAGATACCGCACTGTCACAAACTAAACAACTAGCGGAAGGCGTTTTTAGCGACGCCAAGTCGAATGATGCCGATAAGCAAGAAACTGAAGATGATCTAACCGAATCCAGGTCAGCCAGCGAGCAACCACAGACTTCTGGCTCTTTTGATCCAGAAGAAGACGAAGGCAATGAAGAGAATGATGAAGACGAAGTTATAGGGGATGAGATAGGGGATGAGAATGACGAAGAAATCGAGGAGGACATTGAGGAACAAGAGGAGGACATTGAGGAACAAGAGGAGGACATTGAGGAACAAGAGGAGGACCTTGCGGAAGAAGAGATTGACGAAATGATAAATGAAGAGAACGAGGAACATGCGGATCAAGAAGAAGATGAAGAAGAAGAGCTTGTGAGCCCTGAGATCGAGCCTCTAGAAACCGGATATTCGCAACAAGATGAACAGGTTACGTCTGAAGCTGCAGAGGATGATCGCGCCCAAGATATCAAGGAAGAAGATACATTTCTTCCCGAGGCCGATGCTGAATATGAAGAGGAATCCCCCAAGAACTCATCTACCAAATCCACCGAAACACAACCTCTACAAACGTCTCGCAAACGCAGCTTGAAGGAAGATACCCTGGCTCAAACACAGCCACTTTCAAAAAAGCCTAAACGACCGGAAGCCGGTGAAACAAGCTCTCCCGCACAGAAGTACAAGAGGTTCCAAACTATTGCCATCAACTTGATTAAATCGATCGAGGCACACCGTTTTCTGTCGCCGTTTTTGACCGCCGTCAATGCACTGAAGTACACCGAGGTGGTGAAGTGTCCGCAGAACTTGAAGTGGATCATGAAAAACGTCAAGAAAAAGCCAGATGTCGCGGTCTACTCTACAGTGAAAGAACTTGAGCGAGACATAATCCTTATGTTTACCAACTGTGTTATGTTCAACAAATCGTCGGCACCTTTAGTGCAAATGGCCCGTGAGATGAAGGAGGATGTGCGCAATACTTTCAAGATGTTTGAAGAGGCAGAGAGCGGGCTCAATAGGTAGTAGTAAATAGGAAAAGTGGTCCGCTGTATTGAGGGTGCAGCTATATTGGGGGTTATTTTAGGGTACAGCTATTGCATGATACAACTATTTTAGGGTACATCTAACTTATGGTACTTCTATGTTATGGTACAGCTAATTTCTGGTACTTCTATGTTATGGTATAGATATTCTAGAATACAACCATTTTATAATACAAGTATAACTGTTTTAAAGTATCCGGCTATTCGAGGGTAAAACTATTTTTGGGTAACCAGCTATTCGAGGGTACAGCTACTTTACCGCACAGTGAGACTACTGTATACTATGGCACAGCTACTATGGCACAGCTACTAATATTACCAGCACTAAAGCAATCTTTATGTTGCACATAGCTGATCAGAGGACAAAATAGGCCTACTAATACTCAAGTTCGACAACTCATCCAGGAAACTGCATCCGGGCTACGTGTATCTTTTCGAGCAAGAAAGCCAGTATCTTCTCCAGGTCGTTTGAAAACTGTAGAGCCGAACCGAGTGAAGCCATTCTTGAATAACCATCAAATGAAGAAAAGTGGATTTTGCAGCTCTTGTGGCTTTTGGGGTTCTTCCTTTAGCTCTGATGGGCTATCTGGAAGATTGTACTTACAATTCTAAAGAGGCTTATACTCCCTCAATAACGCCATATCGTCTGTAATCAGTTCCGAAGTTGGAGATTGTAGAAACTAGTCAGGATCAAACTAAGGGTATTGGAATGATAAATCATCGCGATATAATGTGGAAGATAAATAGCCGGTATCCTTCCGGTCTGAAATCCTTTTTATACTGGCACAAAGTATTTCATAGGCAATAATTCTGAAATGAAATGAAGCAGTATCACATGGATGATTCCTAAAAAGTCAACGGTGAGTGGGCAAGGAAGGTAAACATAACACACCAGAATGTTGGAAACTCTCGTATCTGTGATATATCCGTGCTGATTATGCTATCGTTTCCCTCTTATCTTGAGTTCTGCAACTAGATAATGTTAGCAACTTCCTCATGTGTCTTCGGCAAAACGGCAGGAGAGAAAACTTGAAAAGGTGGGGATATTGAATGCATTTTTAATTTTTGGGCATGAAACATGATCCTAAAAAGGTTCATGACGGAGCACCAAGTAGAAAGTAATGGTCAGAGTTTGCTTAAAGCTCACGTTTTTTGAATAAGAAACCAATGTCTATTAGGTACCTTCCTTTAGCATCTCGTAAAGGTTTTTCACGTTGAAGTGTACTATGGCGAAGCGTAATGACCTGAAGTCGGCTCGGAAATCTCTGAAGCTTATTTAGCGTATTTCACTGCTCATATTCTCTTCATCTTGTCTTATTCTTCCGAGGCTGCAGTTCCTGTTGATACCTGCTTTAAAGCTATCATCACTAGTCGTTAATCCATAAAGTTTGGTGCAATCGAGTGTATTGCCGATGGGTTAACGTCCGTAGTAGCACTTGGCCAAATTTTGTGAAAGTATGCACTTAAAGCGATCCGAGTCGATCTCTGTGTCAATATTGAAAACCTGTAATTGAGCAATTCTAAAAAACGTAAGTACTATTCATTTGATCACTGAAGAGGTATCTGTACCATCAGGCTATAAATACACAAATTTTCAATCACCCACCACGTCATCGATATGTCTATTCATAAACTTGTTTACATTAAATTTGCTTTTGAATTATTATCGCAAGGCTTATTAACTACTCCTTACGGGAATTACCCGTCTCACCATTTAGTAATCGACCCCCGGACAACCAAAGACATCAACGGGACCTTCCTCAATAGTTCCTGTTTTCTAATCACTTACCATTACAATGATCTCCCCCATGCAGTTTATGTTCTTTTCGGTGATGCAGCAGTGACACCACCATGAGTATTAAATTCATTGTTCATATTTATAAAACAAGCAAAGCGTCATTAGTGTTGAATGAAAAAGGCCATCGTTCCGCCCTTTACTCCTCCCTCTCCATCTCCCTACTTCCTCTTGAACAAGCCACGGAAAAAGTTCGCAATCGGATCGTTATCATAGTCGTTCACCACCACCGTCATGCCAAGAATCTGTTGCTCACGCACTCCCTCCTTGTCACCATGTACCTCATCCAAAGACTGGACACTGGACAAATAGTGGTCACGCAACAAGAGCGCCGCCACCAACAACACCACACACAAACAAAGCGCCACAATTATCATCTTACGCTGAATCTCCGCATACGACACGGCGAGCGCTATACGCTCGTTGGAACCCCATGGGTACGACAAGATGTAGGTGAAAGGAGATTGGTACGCCTCGGTGGCAGAAGTCACATTGCCTCCGTATCTCTCCATGTTTTGTGCAATAGTGCTAGGCATAAGCTGAGTCCAAACGGCACCTGTGACAGCCGAACCCAACGCCAGACCAATGTTGTACGAGGCCAAGTAGAGTGAGAGCACCACGGCCATGTACTCGTGGTTGGTACACGTCTGGATCGAGAGCTGGGTCACGTAGGTGAAAAAGCCAGCACCGAAACCCAACACGGTCTCACCCCCAATAATACCGTGCTTCACGTACTCGGCATTGACACCGTCGTTGGCACCACGGTAGTGGAAAAGAATGCCCATGGCCACAAACCACATGGAGCACCCAAAGATAATAAAGGCCTTGGTGCGCTTGACTTTGACGAGCACAAGCCCCAAGAGCGGGCCCGTGATCACCGACACAAACGAGTACAACGACGTGATACGAGTGGCGGCCAAAATCGACGTGTTCAATCCGACCACCAACACAGTGTACATGAAACTGTTGGGCATGGTCCAGATGAAGTTGACGAGACACGCAATGATAAGCGCAGCCCAAACTCCACGGTCTCTCAAAAGACGGAAAGGCACCACTGGAAACCGGGCAACTTTCCCCTCCCATATAATAAGCGCCGGAATAAGACAAATACCAATGACCAAGGGCGCTATGACTTTGGCCTGTTTCCATGCCTCGCTCGAAGGCACAAGAAGTGCCGTCTGGTTACCGGCAAGCGTAAAAGGCACCAAAATAAAGCCAAACACGCAAATAATAAGCAAAATTCCAACGACATCAAGCTGCCAGAACAAGTCGAGCAACATGTTTTTGCCGCGGGTGGCCTCCTTCTCCTCGGCCTTGATTTGCAGCCATTCTTGGGTTTTACCCGCCTTGATCCGCATGTAAAAGTAGCATCCAAGCAAAGGCACTGACCCGGCAGGGAAAATAATCGCCCAAATCCAGATTCCGTAACTCCACCCGTGGCGAGCCAAAATATCCTGAGCAATATCACCCGAGGCCCACGTGTTGATAATAAAAGGAAGCGCAGGCACAAATGACGCAAACAATCTCCAGTTCAACGTGGACAAGTCCGATAACGACACCTCCAAGAGCAACTGCACACCCGAGTACCCCACCTGGTACAAAACCGCACCGGCGGCAAACCGCTCCACGTCAAACGCCTGTGATTGGATAATAGTACCCACCACGTAGAACAACATGGAAATAATAAAAAGCTCCAAACGACCGAAACGATCAGACAAACGGGCGTACGTTGGCTGCGACGCGGCAGCAATCACAGCACGGATAACATTAACCGTGGTGTAAAGAGAATGTGCTGAGTACGAACTGGTTGCATATGCCTGGAACTGATATCTTAAAGTTCCGTCCAAAGCGTAACAGTAGGCACAGAGAAAGGCGGAAAAGTAGAAAATCGACTTTTTTGCCCACCCGCCAAATTGAGCTGTCATCAACTCGGTACGCCTGATTCCATAAGAACGCGCCGAAGATGCAAAAGGCACGCCTTGCTTGTGCACATTTCCAGAATCATCAACATAAACGGGTGAGTTGTCGGACCCGGATTTGCCCGAGTCAGAAGGTGTCGTGAGCACTGAGGCCTTGCTACCAACTGCTGGGGGTATACCTACCGAAGGGTCCTCGATCATGGGCTCGGGGACAAAAGCCTGGTTTTTCTCCGCCATCTGAAATAAATACGATAGAGAAAGTAGAAGGTGGTGAAGAAATGTAAAGAAAAGAGAAAAAGAAAAAAAAAAAAAAAACTTTATCAGCCGGGCGACGTGGGGAGATCGCGGTAGATTATATAGATGGGGCGATGCGCTGATGGGAGATGGAAAAGATCAGATGAGATTGATCTGATAATCTCCGGGCACGGCAAAAGCGCAGCCAAGACCACTGGCTCCGGTGAAGCAATCCCAATGGGCGTGTGCCTGTGCCCGCCCAAGGGTATCCTTTAAGACGGTGGCAGCTTATATACCGTTGCGTGAGGCATATAGGTGCGCCAAGCTTTATTGCAATTTTTTTTCAAGCTTTTTGAGGTCTTTTTTTAAAAGAAATCGCCAGTGTTGCGTTGCTCACGCAAGACCTAACCAAGCACTTCCGTAGACGGCGATTTGACTCTGTGGAACTTTTACAGTACAGCAAAACAATTTTTTCGCCTGCTCTATCAGATGCTTGCAGCAAGCAGGCGACACCATGTATTGAACTCAGCTTTTGAAGGGCATTCATCTTGAGGTTGGCGAAAAACTTCGAAGCATTTCAAAAACAGAAACACCAGTGCCTCCCGCATTCAAATCTGGCATTGAAGGTTGCTCTTTGGACCAAAACAGCCAAAACTCAAAAGCATGTTTCGCCTGGCTTGATTGGCCAGGAGTGTATTCAGACAATAAGCGAGGTCGGCCTCATCACACGCCAACGCATTGCGCGCTGATGTGAGACGACATGCGTCATGAGAAATTTTCGTCAGTTTCCGGAGGGGCTTCTTTGGTTTGTTCTTGTTCACCCACACTGCCGGAAATCTTATTGATTTCTTCTTCGCTGAACTGTTATCGTGATCCTTGTGGGATCCTCGTTAGCCGGTCGAGGTCTTGGTAATTTTGCCGATGGCTGTGCATCTGGGGGATATCTTGGCGCCAACGCTAGCCTGCATACAGACGCCGGTGTCGTAGGCTTGGTGCATGACTAACTTGAGATGACTCCCTAAAGAAAATAGAGTTTGGGCACCCGGGCTAAACGAGATACTACAAAGCCGCCCATTTTGATGAAGCCACAGAGTTAATTTTTATTTTTCGGTCGAAAAACATCGAAACTGAACCTATTCAGAAAGGGCTTCACGGACACAGGCAGCCCGCTTCAGACACTGTGATTGAGGTACATTTACTTCAAAAATCAAGCGACAATGCGGGTCTTGTACAAATTCTTCAAGATTTCCGGCAATGCTAGCGAAAAGGCTAGCGAAAAGGCAGGGCACGGCGAGCATCATTCCAAATTTGAACCCATTCAATATCGAGCGCCTGCGGCGGACGGCGATCTTTTGGTTGTTTTGCATATGGCACAGCTGTGTTTCTCGTTCCGGAACGTGCGCGCACCTCCCACCTCTCACCGCTCGAATCTTATCTTTTTGATCTCTGACCCGCCAAATTCTGAAGTTCAGAGCTTATGCTTCATCTTGGACGAAAACATTATTCAGGATAGATTCTCTAAGATGACTAGTCAGATCTCTGAAAGAAATCAGGAACGGATATGAAATTGCAACACTCCTGAATTCTGCTCTTTCTACTGCATCAACTCTATGAAAACAGATGTGTAGCAAATGGCTTAACTTAGCGAGTCGCTTTTTATGATGTCTCCCACTGACTCAATTCTTTCTAATGATTGATCCAAATGTTGTTTTCACTGAAGTTGCTTTTTTTTTTTTTTCAAAAGATTGTACAAAAGGCCATTATAAACTACTGCTTGATTTGTATAATGCCAGGTCACTTAAACCCCATAACACTCGGAGGTACATAGTATTCTGATTCGTTATCTGCAAAACCTTTTTCCTGGTCAATACCCTAAGAAGACCGAGTTTTTGGTCCTAATGCCTTGAGAGCGAGGTTACCTTTTACGAGTCGCTGGTATGTCTCAAAACACCTTTTTCTTAAGTTTCATCTGGCTTCAGCATAAATCATCTCTTATCCAACTCTTATCCAACCCTTCTAATGAAACCAGCTTGAAAATATTAAGAACAAAAGTGTTTCAAGCATTTCTTTCTCGTATTGCCTTCAGTTCATTGAAGTATTACTTTGAGGGAGACTGTAGATTCAACATTAGTTGAACAACATAGATCCTCAAGAATACTAGATAGAGTATTAAAGAATATTCAGAAATGGAAAGTATGGCTGAAAAAAAGGAGTTGAAAGAAGACGTTTTGAGTGATTAGTCCTTTCAAATGGCCTCTCTTCCCCGTGGAGCCAGCGCCAACTTTCTTTCCTGGTCCCTGCAATATACTAGCATCGAAATTGTTGAATCAGACACATGTAGTTACATGAAATAATCGGATTGCCAATAGTATAAATATGCAATCATTGGCGTGTTTCTGCTAGCCTCTCGATATCAAAGCAGAAAATTTCTAATTTATACTCATATTCACCCGGATTCTTCGGAGCTCACAAAAGTTGAAAACACCATCAAAAGTAGCTTAGGAAAAGAAAAGTCGAAGACTCAAAGCACCCTATTTTACCGTTTAGCTTGTCGCGAATCTTGCAGCTGCAACCTCACCAACTGATCCCAGATAATCGATTAACAACGAGTTAGTATCATATTTTCCAACTACTATATTTGCACTTAATCCAGCTCAGCCTCGTCGCTTAATCAAGCTCAACATCTTCAGTTGATCAGTGAGAAGATAAATATTGTGCATATCCAGGCAAAGACAACATCATGTACCATAGTTAACCCCCGCAACAACTCCCTCGGTAAGCCCTATTCTCTGTGAAAACTACGGCCATATCTGCTTAAAACCCCGGGAATAACACACCCCACTACCATAAAAGAGCTCCCCCACTGATCATCTACACGGTTTTTCCCGGGATCTCCCGTTCTTTAGGTACAGAGATCCGGCCGTTGGTCTCCATAATGCGCTTCTGCACAACTTGCAACAATGAGTATATTACATTAAGAATTGGAGTTTCCACACCATTTTCCCGGGCAATTCTAACAGGGGTGCCGCAGATCACTTCAACCTCAATGTAGTTACCTTTACGCACGTCCACTAGCATCAGCGGCGCATAATAAACGCCGTCATCTGAACGAATCATGCTTTCCATTACCAGCGGCGACAAATCCACACCATCGGACTTTGCAACGGCCAAAACTTCACGCATAGCCGCTCGAACCAAATCATCCGTACCTCCAAACAACTCTAGACGGCCCACATCGACGTCGGTCAATGCACAAATGGGGTTTAAAGTGGCGTTGTATACGAGTTTCCTCCACCGGGCAAAATTGACATTTTCGTCTAGAGTGCAGGTGTTTTTGTCGGTGCGGTAATACGCTACAAATTCTTCAGCAGCCAGCTGTTGGATTTCATTACTAATGTTGTTGTTGGGAAAATAGCCCACCAGTAAAGCATCGTGACATTCGTGGTTAACTTTTCCGCCAAAGTTCGTGGACGAGATCATTGAGACTCCACTCAAAACGATGTTTTTAGGATACTTCGCAAAAAACGGCTTTTCGATGTGGATTCCATTTTGCACCAACACAATAACAGTATTCTTGCTGATCACAGGTTCAAGAACCTCCTCAAGCCTGATTACATCAGGGGTGTTTTTCGTGCAAACCACAATAAAACCATAGGTTGATTCCGCACTGGCTTCTTCAATTGACTTGACGACTTTAGAAGGCCGGTAGCACGGAATGTCGCCATAATCGACGGAGGTGATATGGTAGCCTTTTTCAACGACAATGTCGTAGTCGGATCGTACCACAGTTGTCACGTACACTTCGGGACAAAGGCCCAACGTGTAACCAGCAATCGCACCAACGCCTCCAGAACCAACCAAAAGGATTTGTTTCATGATAGCGACAAAGAAGAAGAAAAGGCCGGGCAAGATAAAGAGGATTAATGATGTAGCAGGTTCGGTATTTGTTGGAAACGCAGTGTCGAGACATCCCCGTGCACGAAAACGCAGACGCCTCGCCAAGAACGGCAGTAGGCAGTGGGCACGCGTATCTTCACCGCGATCATGTCACCTGGAGCTGCAGGACCAACCAGATGCGGGGTCGTCTCCTGTCAAGCATATGCCATCCACCCGGCCCCGGCCACGCATAGCGCGAGGCGGGAAAACTGACATCGCCAATTTCCGCAACAAGAAGTGGTGTTGAGCATAGCAAATGTTCCATACGCTCAACGGCGCGACATTCCAGAAAGTCAATGAAAAAAAGCAGCCGGAAAGCGTGCAGCTTCCAACGGCCAAGGTGACCAAGTTCTACGGTGCACGAGCTCGTTCCAACACCGGATGTCTCAACTGTCGCAGGCGAAAGTATGTCATTAAGGAAGAATCACCCCAAAAGGCATTCCGGGAGTACTAACAGTACAGAAAGAAGTGTGACGAAAAGCGTCCTAAATGTGGGGATTGTGTTTCTCGAGGCGAGTTGTGTAGCTGGCCGTCTCCAAAACATAAGGGGCCAAAGCTGGGGAGGCTTAAACCGAAACAAACTCGAGAATGTACTGAATTGGAAGAAAATAATGCTTTCAGTAGTTTGCTTGACGCTGTTAATCACGAGATCCAAGAATCACTGCGAGAAAACCTGGAGGGAAAAGAAGATGAGACCCCGGAGGGAAATCAACAAGAAACCGAGAGGGCGTGTTTGGAAGAAAAAGAACATAAACAAGCTAAACTACCGATCGGTTCTGGTGAAAATGCGAAAATAGATAATACTTACAGCTTATCTGGCGATCTTCGAGCCTCTGAGATGGCACAGAAACTTGAGGGATTCAAGCAGGATTTGGCGAATTTCCAAGATGCACTTGAACACTCGAAAGCGACCATGGAAGCCACAAGTATGGGGAATTCTGGCAACACCAACGAGGTATCCAACCTTTCAGATATATCCAACAATTCCAATTTTTCTCATGTTGACACATACAACAGTAACGAACGCAGTGCAGGGGTATTTGTGCCAACGGAATTTCTCGCGGAATTTGGCTTTCCCTATGTGTTCAATCTCGATGAAGAAGGCATGCGTTTTCTCGAGTGCTATCGGGAACAGTACAGCACATTCGTGTCGATCGGGCTTGATACCCTGAATTATTTTCTCAAGACATTTTTCAGTGTCGCTGCCTCTAATGAAGGCATCACATATGCCTTGACTGCATGGGGCGGTTTTTACCTCGAGTTGCGTAAGCCGAAAAGCAACTTTTCAAGGCCTTGGGAGTACATGCAAAAAGCCACCAGGTGTATGTGCAAGCAGATGGGCGACTACCTTAAGCCAAGCAACAAGAAGCAGTCTTTCGAGCTTTTCGTGTTTTATCTCATTTTCATCGGTATCGAGGTGTGCACGGGCGATATCCGTAATTGGAGAGGTTTCATGAATCAGTGTTCGCGTCTTATTCAATCCTATGGGGGTCTCTTTCTGGTTTCGGAGATGTTTGGCCATACCAACGATATCAAGTGGCTTCTCTCTGATTTCAAGTTTCACGACCTTCTCTCATCCAAGTGCCTCACCGCCGGGCCAATCTTTTCGATAGGTGAGTACGAAAAAGCACTCCAGCCACGACCTGAATACGGAATTGACCCGCTCCACGGAATCGTGGGGCCAGTTTATGATATCTTGGCGCTAATCGGCCAGGCCAAGGCCGATTTTGCCCTCGAATGGGCCAACATCAGTTCCAAACTTGTTCTTGGGCCGGACCAGGCAAATCAATTGGCTACAGAGTATTACGCACATGTCCAAAATGTGGTGAAAGATTTGCAAAACAAAATCTCATCGTGCGAACCACTGCCAGTACATTTGGATGTTTTTCAACACCGACACCACGACCGGCAATTGCATGTGGCTCTTTTTGACTTGTACAAGCATGTATGCAGGCTCCAGCTAGGAACGTCGCTTGAAAAATTACCGCCAAATTGTGTTTCACAGCAACTCTTGCTACATCAGGCGCTTAAAATGCTAGACTTGTTGCAAAATACTAAGGTGAAGGTGTCGCTTTCTCTCCTGCTCTTGGTATGCGGCATGGCGTGCTGCACGCCGCACGATCGCACTACTATGACGAGACGCTTCCGCGTGCATCTGAAGCAGTACGAGATTGGGAATTTGCAGCGGATCGAGGAAACGGTGGTGGAGTCTTGGGCGGCTAATCCACATGGCGATGTTTGTGTGGATTGGGCCGACTTTGCTCAGGCCAAAAATTGGCATCTTTACGTGGGTTGATAGGCGGGGACTGAGGCTAATGAGGGATTCAAGATAAGGTATAACCCGGGCATGAAGCACGGCGCTAGATACGAGAGGTGTTGGGGGACGAGTGTGCAGGATGCTCAAGTTATGTGTCGGATATCACGGCCATGTGCCAGACCGCGTGCTTCGAGCGATGACATGCAGGATATTCAGCGCGAACGTCATGTTTTTCGACTAGGGCCGGGCTAAAGCCAAGGCAATGCCAAGATTTTGCCGAAGCTTACCCTGAAAGATAAGAAAAGAGGGTGATATTAATGGAGAGCTCTGGAAATGAAAAGATGGAGAAATTCAGTTTTGCTCTCCTCCGCTGTCTTCAAAATACCGAGATTGTCACGTGTACTTGAGGCTTGCTTCCCTCCCCTTTCATTTTTCTCAACGGGTGGCTTTTTTCAGCACAAGGCTCATTCCAGCAGCGAATACGAGGTGGTGCAGGAACCACACTCAAATTAACATAACCTTGTGGCCATTTTTTTTCCACTTTTGGTTCCTCAAAACTGTACATAAACAGCCCAGTCCCAGTCCCAAAGAATTCCCACAGATTCGCCCACAGATTCGCCCACAGATTCGCCCACAGATTCGCCCACAGATTCGCCCACAGATTCGCCCCAGATATCGCATTCTTTGTCAGCATTGGTCCAGATTATTCCAATTATTTTAACCAAAGTTAAAGTCAAGGTTAACCAAAGACGCAACAAGAAAACAACAAGAAAACAACAAGAGAACACCAACGAAAACCAACAAAAACCAACGAAAACCAACGAATCAGTAAAAAATGTCTCAACCATTGGACGAGCAATCCATCGTCAAGGAAAACCAGGCCTATGTCAAGCCTGAGATGGTGGTGAAGAACTTTGCCAAAACATACCCTACGCCTCCCATGGACTCATACCAGCATTTTATCCAAGGAATGGGCAGGTTTTTCGGGTGTTTTGGTGTGTTTTGCTTCTGTTGCGACAATCCGTTCCAAACTGTCGATCAGGGAGAAGTCGGATTGGTGCAAACTTTCGGAGCCTTATCGAGAACAGTCGAGCCTGGAACGTCTTATGTCAACACATGGTCAGAACAATTGACCCGGGTCAACATCAAAATTAACACCAAGGAGCTTCCTCCACAGGCGTGTTTCACTCGTGATAATTTATCGGTGTCCATCACGTCGGTGGTGTACTATAATATAGTTGATCCCCAGAAGGCGATTTTTTCCATCTCGGACATTCATAGTGCGATTCAGGAAAGAACGCAAAACACCATGCGTGACGTGATTGGCAACCGGATTTTGCAGGACGTGGTGGAGAAAAGAGAGGAAATTGCCGAGTCCATCGAGCAGGTGATCAGCAAAACCGCAGCCGAATGGGGCGTAAACATTGAGTCCATCTTGATCAAAGACATGAAATTGCCAGCCAGTGTGCAGGACTCTTTTGCCAAAGCAGCAGAGGCAAGGCGGATTGGAGAAGCCAAAATCATCAATGCCAAGGCCGAGGTTGAAAGTGCCCGCCAGATGAGAAAGGCGTCGGACATTTTGTCGTCGCCTGCGGCTTTGCAAATCCGTTATTTGGACGCCTTGCAGAATATGAGCAAAAATCCTGGAACCCGTGTTATTTTCATGCCTTCGGCCGACTCAATCGAGAAGATTGTTCATTCTCAGGGCGTCCATCAAGGCCAGCCCAGCCGGATTTCCGAGGAGCAGCCGGTGCATTCATCAGAAAGAAGCATGGTTGAAAACTTGCTGATGCAGGAGGCTTTCCGGGACGTTTAATCGTATAATGAGGAGGTTTTGACGTTTTAAACGGGGCGCTTTCTTAATTGTAGTATTTCTTGTTGTAATATTTCTTGTTTTATATTGAATATGATTAGTTTGAGGACTTTGCTTGGATTGATGTCACTGAATGGAATGGTGTAAAGTGTTCATTGTGGTGAGAGTCACGGGCGAATTAGGTGATATGTTGATATCGGTCTGGGTTAGAAGTATGTAGTTAAAGTTTGGATGATGATGGGTTTTATCGAATGTTATTTCAGTGCACTTTCATGAAAGTTTGGAAAATTTGAAAAGATTTGGCTTCAATAGTATGTAATGATATTACCGGGCATTGAGTGATGTGATTCTATTTCCACAAGCCAATCGTGTATCCTAAATCTTTCTTTTTCCGTTGAGTTTTTCTTTAACGGACTTAGCTGATCAGAAAGCTCCCTTATCTTTTCATGCCTAAGTTTCCAGTGTTTCGTCATGTTTATTCCTTAAGATAAAAGAATCTCATGTCATTTTCTTCCTTGTTCTTGTAACAAAAACACAGAACGACTTGCTATGTTTGTAAAGCTTTGTTAAGGTTCACATATTCCAGACTGATTGCCAAAGTCTGCTTTCTCTTTCTGCTTCATTTTCTATTGATCGTGATACAACCTTATCCTTCTACTCTCCTTTTGTTTTCTTCCCTCCCTTTCTCCAACTGCGCAAGTATATATGTACGTAAACTTTAAACGACAATGAGTTGCAAAATATCTTCAGTTCCTGTTTCATCGGTATTTTTGTTTCTCTCTATCATCATGTATGGTTCATAATTTCGATCTCGTTTACCGTTCCTAGTGACATGTGAATGAGATTCTACAAGTACCAAGAAGAAAGGTGAGATGAAGCGAAGGCTCGCATAACTCTAAACCAAAAAACTTCTTAACTTATGGTGAGGGAATGTCTCGTGGGGGTTTCCATCCTTTCAACTTTTCCTTCTGTTTGTTCTTCAAAATCGGTAAGAGCATCAAAAGTTTTTGCCTAAGGACTCGTCAAAGGCATGTTGAATGGTGACATTGAGAGTTAAAAGGTCATTTTTCTATAGTTTGCTTCGGCTTACAACATTCGACAATCGGCCTCTACCAGTCTTGACTACGCATCTTCAGAGATATACCAAGCACGTTGGATTGTGAGTGATTCTAAACGTTACCGAGCCTCATCTTTAACAACAGTTAGAGCCAAAATTGTATCTCTAAATGTAAATTGTGTCAATCTTATTCTTTTGCCTGACTTATTTTGGTCGATTCAGATGATCCACCATCATTATCTTTACTTAGATTTTAGTTGTAATATAATTGAGTTATGGCAGAAGCGCTATACCGTGGCGTATTGAGCAAACCGGTGCTGCAATCGGTTTCCGTTATTTTGAAAACCTTTAGCGGAATACTCAGTCACAAGGGAATAATGGAGAATGTAACTAGCTATTCCCATATAATTCGGGGGTTGTATCACAAACACTTAAGTAAGTATCGGAAGTGTAGAAACACAGAACACTACATGCAGCATTGTAAGAAATACATGAAAATTTCATTTGTTATTTTCGCTTGCAAATTGGTGGAAATGCTCATGATATATACCAAATCGCTGATGAAGTTGAAACAAATAGTGTACAACACTTCCCCGGCGAGAATGTTTTGAAAAGTGTACGAGGTAATTCAGCAGAAAGCCATCAAATCATCAAGCGTCAAACCATCAAATGACCAAAAGTCAAGACTACAAAAGTCATGACTTTGATTCATCAGGACACTCAATTCGACGACAAGGAAGCATGTAAGTATCCAACAAATAGATCTCATACCTAAGACTACTCACTTTCGATGTCCCAGGCTCGCCACAATAGAGACTTTCAACAAACTGTAGAAAACAGAGAAGTCGTGTTCTTGTCCCTTCTTTTTTCTTCGAATCTTCTACACCCTGATTGGTGCCCCTAAAAAAACAAGGCATTCAACGCTGTTAGGTTCGGTAAACGTAAAATCAATTGTAATCATTATGAGGTAGACTAAAACTGGCCTCTTTAGAGAATAATGGGGGAAAAGCCCGACTATTTAAGTTCTTTTCCAGTGGGGAACTCGCAGAGAGACTCTCAACAGGTAAGCGTGAGCAACGGCCTATACGGGTGGTTGCCCGCGTAGCCGTTGGCGATAACCTCCTAATCAGGTAGTCATAAAATAAGTGGTATACCACTTCGAGAGAGAGACGGACCGAGGGAGGGTCATGAATGACCTCGTTATTCCGAAAGAGGAGATGATCAGCACCAGCAAGGGTGTAGATAATCCCTCGGTCCGAATAACGCCGTCCGGGGATCCGGGAGGCTGTCGGAATAAGGAAGAGAATCCGTTGTACCCGTAATCGGATGTAGGTCAACAATTGCTAGGCAGCAAACTCGGGACGAGCCAGACTTTATCAGGTCTAGGCTGGTCCCTCCTTGCTTACGAACGCACTGGACGGTGGTTAGCTTTCTTCTACTTGAAAAACGTTTCTCACAAAACTCATCAGTCTGATAGAGATACTATAAACTGTTTCAAGATACTTGGTAATAGAAGCGTTCTTTCTACTATAAGAATTTTAAAGAATAATCATGGCGACAGAGATTGTCTTTCTCGGGCAGTTACTTCATCTTACGGATACCTCAAGTAAGACCAACTAACTCCGTGGAACATGCTGATGCGTTTCTTTTTGATACTTCTAAACAAACATAAAACTATGATGATTTGTATTTTCTGATGTACTTGTCACAGCTATTTTATTTTTAAAGTCCATTTTTTAACTCTAACTATGCCCTTTCTCAAAAGTCATGGATGTGAATCAAGTCATACGTTCGCAGTCTCCGGTCCTCATGTCTACAGTACCGCATCCAAAACACAAAACATCAATCTTCAAAAGGCCACAAAAAAATTTCGCCTTCATGGAAATCCACTTAATTCACTAAATCCACTAAATTCTCTAATTCTACAAGACTTTCCAAATTTCCAAAAATCTCCTTAATTCCTCGCTCCCAAACTCCCAAACTCCCAAACTCCCAAACTCCCAAACTCCCAAACTCCCAAACTCCTAAACCCCTCCCTAATGCTTGTCCCCTTTTTCGCAGCCACCCTCCTTGCTCTCCTCCTAAATCCGCGGGAATGCTTTTAATCCGATTCACCTAGGCCCGGGGCTCCCGCCCCATGCAGGAGCCGCCCTCAGGCGTCGATTTACACTCTCCAACGTCTAAACCCACGTTTGATCCCGTTTTTTCCCGTTCAAATGGACACCCAATTCGACTGGCTACTGTCGTTCCGGCCCAGCCCGCCGTCACGGTCTTCCTCCAATACGGCGCCTCCGCCCAGCGTCTCATTTGGGCCAGGAGCAGAAACCGGATCAGTCCACGCGGCGTTAGGAACGTCAAACAATATGGGGTCGGGAGCGACTATTTCCCACGCCAACTCGCCGCCGCAAGCAGTGCTGCCGCCGACGCCAGTTCTGGAAGAAAGCGTGCCACTTTCGCTCCAGGCCCACGAGCTCACTTTGCAAGAATCGAAGACGTATATGCGGTGGTATCTGGATATATTGGCCCGCACGGGGCTGCGAACTGTTAGTATTTCTGATGTCTACCATTTCTTGGGCAACTTCAAGATCCCAGCGGCCACGCGCGAGCAAATCAACCGGATTTTCCTGAAGATTCTTCTGCTGATCAATATCGGCGAGTTTTTCGCTCTTCTTCGTGTGGTGTCGCATGCATTAAATGGCGAGGTTCCGAGCCGCACCCTCATTAAAACCCCCACTAAAGTCCCTGTTCCGCCATCGATTTTGCTGAAAAAAAGGCAGAACGATGAGCCTGATGACATGGATAGTACTGAGCCCATCGGAGCCGATTCCTCTGCTTTTCCCGGGTCTTTTCCTGGGGCTGTTCCGCTCGATATCGACCTGTTTACCCAGTTCATGTTAACCGGCCAGAGACCCAACGAACGCGGGCCGAATAAAAAGCTGAAAAAGCTCAAAAGCGTCAAGTTTTCCGAAAATGTCGTCACCGATGTCCAGCACACGTACCAGCCCGCGGAACTGCCGCTTTCTTCCTCAACAATCTCAACTTCTACAGATTTGGACTATCTGCTCCCTATGGACCAGCTCTTATCGCGGATAAATGGCTCAACTCAGCAGGGAAGGTCTTCCCAAGGCCAAGGTAACTCGTCGCTTGCCGTACCTTCATACGACACGCGGATTTCGTCGCCGGACCCGGAGGAAAAGCAGATTCTTCGCGATATGGAGCCCCAGATCAACCATTTCCAGAACCTACATTCAGTGGACACCATTCTGGTGGACGGGGTGCCTTCCAACATCCACTTACAGCGCAATTCCGGGTTTCTGCTGCCCCGAAATGGCCAGGGCCTGCCGCAGCCGCCGTTACTTAAGCCCAATATGACCGGTCCTGCACAGATGGCCCGGATGGGGTTTGGCGAGGTTTCGTTGGCTTCATCGGCATCTTCAGGGCCCTATTCTTCGCCAGAATCGCCGCTTAGGCCGAACGTCACGGGGCCTCAGGACATGGCGCGTTTCTTCGCTCCTTCCGAAACCGACGTGCCGAAAATCTCCCTCCAGACATTCACCCTGCAAATGACGGGAAACACCGTCAATAATACCCAGCAAAACGCCATGATTGGCCACTCGGAAGAAGATCTACGCCGTCCTCCAGTGCCTGCCACGCGCCGGGCCCGGTCTGTGTCGCTGCCGAGCCCGATAAACCACACGTGGGAAATGGACACTATTTCGGATGGTCACGTGACTGCCGACCCTAACTCCGGTTCCGATAACCTCTTGTTTCCAAATACCGCCACGGATCACGCAAGGAGGGCTGGCCCGCCTGTGCCTCCACGGTCTCCGCTTGGGCTCACCCTGGGCCCGGGGCAAAAATTGAAACCGCCGCCTCCGCCCCGATCCAGAAGAAGCACCAGCTCGCCGGTTCCGGCTTTTGCTTCTGCTGCTGGCGATCAGCCGCCGCCTCTTCCGGAAAAGGTGCCAAACGCGCCGTTATACCAGCACACAGAGGCGAGTTCTAGTACGGCCAACATCTTGGACGACTTGAAAGCTCTTCAGGAAGAGGTGGACAAGATCCGAGATTTGACTGGAGGGTTTTGAAAACTCGAAGCGTTTCAAAATTGATAAGAAGGTTGGAATAAAGCAGGGGCTGTTGCTTTTCTCTATTCATAAGATGAGAATTATTTCAATGGGTTCGTGGTCATGAGATGTATTGCTATGGAAAACTGATCGGCTATATATTTGAGGGTAATTGAAAGTGGCGAAAGGAGAGTTGCCACAGGAAAATGGCTAAAGAAAGTGGTCAAATGTTGAACCTAAACAAGGGTTGAAACTGGACAAAGGTTGAATGTGGACAAAAGAATAAAAAAAAAAGAACAAGGAAAACAAACTCGCCAAAAAAACAGAAACGTGCCAAAAAAACAGAAACTCGCCATTGATTGAAACTCGTCTACAAGGCTTGCCTGAAGCTGAAGGTTGAATTGCTTCCTGTCACATGTACTTCTAAACTTGACCGACCTCTGGCTCATTCAAAGAACACACTCAAAGAGCACACTCAACAGATCCAGAATCTTGGCCATGTCTGCAAATCCAATTCACCAGTAGCTGCAACAATGTGCTCACCAAACCCCGAAAAGGGAGTCAAGACACGTGGACCGGACTTAGACAATCTCTTGAAACCTTCAACCAATTTACGCGAGCAGTTGGCGTTCTTCAACTTAACAGCCATTTGCACAGGTGGCGAAACGGAGAAATTCATGATCTTCAAGTCGTGAACAGTCTCGGACGTCGTGAGTCCCGAAGGTCGTGAGTCTCGGAGGTCGTGAGTCTCGGAGGTCGTTATGGTTGTGATGGTCGTGATAGCACCAGGTGTCAACAAGATCTGGTCAGCAGGACAGCCGTCGATTTCCTCACGGATTTTTCCTTCAAGACAGTTCAAGGCCGTTCTTTGAATAGACTTCAAGAACAAGTCGTTGTTTTTTCCGACGTGGTGTTAAGACATGGACCTGGATTTCTGGCCTTTTGACCACGCTTAGTGGCACCGGCGGAAACACGACCGCAAGTTTAGAATCTTCCTTTTTCAGAGGCTCACCAACTGAAATCCTTCAACGAGGTAGCTTCAATCATCTTACCACTTCAATTTCACCATCAAACCAGTGTTGTCAAAAGGTACCGATGCGCAACCCCGAGTAGCGACGCTACTTATCACACTGTCGCTGATCCATTGCTTCAAATAAATACTTATACCTCGGTTTCCAGGCCATCGCTATAGTGAAATACTAGCGGCGCTTCTTTTTAGCTACTCGTCGCTACTCGTCGCTACTTTGGATTTCTCGTGGTAGGTTTGCGCGAGCCAAGAGGGATGACTTTCAAATGATTCTTTTAGTGCCCGGCATCAAAACCAATCGAAAACTACCGAAATAGAACAGTCCTTAACTTCAAGTGGAATGCGGTGAAAATTTTGCGGCTACTGTTCTGAGTGAAGTCGCCGCGTCAGGATACACCTAAGGAAGACATACTCAACTTGTAGCACTCAGTGCACATTACTCCGTCCCGTACTAAAGTTCAAATTATTCCAGATGAGTGGTCACAATAGCAGAATGTTGACGATGGTTTTGTTCTTTCATCTCCTGAGTTTGCCCCAGTAGTCATTCGCTGGCTCTACACGTGGGATTTCAACCCCGTTGCTGAGGACGAGAAGAGGAAGAATGAACTCTTTTATACGGAATGTGCCTACGCATCAAAATAAGGCTGGCCTCTCAATTTGTCAATCTTGAAGAAGCACCAGTATTCAAGCTACTTAGTCTTAATGGAAAACAAGCATTCGTTTTCTCACTATGAATGTAGGTCCTACTTATCAACGTCTCTGGATAATGTATTCAAGGCCAAGGTCCAACTGGGGCGTGACTACAACACCCCATGTCTGGAAATCTGGAGCTTTGCAAGGTGTGGTAAGATTTCAAGCAATGGTAACCTACCAAATGAAACTCTACTCTGTCGTCGCCAGTACTCCTCCGGCACAAAGTAATCTCTTGGTTGTAAGTAGTGACGAAAGTAGCGGAAGGTATTTCCACTACAAACGTCGATAGCAGTGACTGTCGCTACAAAGAAAGACGAATACCCGCGAGTTTTCTCAGGTATTTTTGAGCAGCGAAAACGTAGCAAAAATAGAGAAAGCAGCGGAAGTAGCGACTATTCCCAACACGTCCTCAGACCAACATACAGTGCTCCAAAGTCATAGTCTCTCAAGACTCTAAGCGTATATCAGCTAGCAATATATAGATATATATCTAGAAAGGGAAGGAATCGGTCGGTGTGCTAGCTAGATAAGACTCTAAAGGGTTCTGGTTCTCGCGGTGCAAAAAAGTCGCCACACTATTCGAGCGAATCGTTGGCCTTTTTCATTATGGCAATCTTCACCAAAGGTGCCAACGACGACACGTGGTCGCTCTCCTTGATGAACTTATCCTGGAGTAGCTGCTCAGCAGTTCCTCTCTTGTTAAAGTCAACCTGGAGACACCACGCGAGAAACCTCTTGATCTCGTAACTGAGAGCCTCGGGTTCCTTCAACTTAGGTGTTCCGTTTGTAGCGATCAAGTAAAGTGCTCTCAAGGGCGTTTCGTTCAAGTACGGCGGTTCTCCTTCAATCATTTCAATCACCATAATGCCAAGAGACCATATGTCCACTTTGGGCCCATACTCCTTTCTGGACACAACCTCGGGTGCCATCCAGTAAGGAGTTCCCACCATGGTGGTTCTCTTGAGATTAAGCTCGTTGATTTGCGCACAAAACCCAAAGTCCGTCATCTTGATCTGGCCTTCGGTGTTTAACAAAATATTGTCCGACTTGATGTCTCTATGAATGACCCCTTTGCTGTGAAGAAACTCGAGTCCTCGCAACGTCTCGCGACAAACAGCTCCGATTTGTCCTTCGGTCATCACGCTATGCGTCACAATTTCCGTCAATGATCCTCCCTCCATGTACTCCATCACCACCCACAACTCGCCCTTCAAGAGATACGAATCAATGTAGTTCACGATGTTCGGGTGTTTGCTGTCCTTCATCACCAAGATTTCGTTGATAATGAGCTCTTTTTTGGGCTGTTGCTCGAGGTTCATTTGTTTGATCGCAACGACATTTCCTGTGGAGACGGTCTTGGCAATGTAAACGCCTCCAGAGGCCCCCTGGCCGATTTTGTTGAGCCCCGTGTAATATGTCCTGGGGTTTCCGTCGGTGCAGATTTCGCGTAACTTCGAGATGATCTGCTGGTTTTTGCGTCTCTTCTCTTCTTTCTTTTTCTGTGCCAAAAGTGCAGCCATTTTAGCATCCCGAACCGGGGCTTTTGGAGATGCTGGAGTAGCTGAAATTCCTGGTGTGGCTGGTGTTCCTGGTGTTCCTGGTGTTCCTGGTGTTCCTGGCGCTCCTGGCGCTCCAGCTACTCCTTGTTTCACTGCTCCATCTTTATGCATTTTTCCAACATCTTGTGGCGCCTCTCTTTCCATTGAAGTGGCATTTTGAATGGAAGTTGTACGAGACTCAGGAGGTGGAGGAGGCGGAGGTCTATGTGATTTAAAGTCGTCACTGTTGAATTTCGCAGCTGCTCGAACCGGAGCAGTCACAGGCTCTCGACGATCGTTTTCGCTGTGCATTTTGGCAGATAAGGAAGTATTATGAGACCTGGATTTCGGTAGAATCAGAAACGACATCGAGCTCGCCGGCAGATCCGTTGTTATTGGCAAAGGAGGGGGATTTGGATCATGTTTGGCACTGCTTCCCATTTTGAGCGATTTGAGGGATTTGGTTGAAAATGACCGGCGTCCAAACGAGTGTTTTCTGGATGTTGATTGCGATGGGTCCGTTTTATGGGTGTGAGGCGAAGCCGGCTGAGACGGCGGTTTTGGCGCTGGCCTGCTCGGGATAAATTGGCTCTCAATGGTCTGTACTGGAGTTTTCAAAGATGCTTGGTGGATAGATGCTCCACTATTTCCACTCTGTCCCATATGCTGTATTGGCGTGGAAATGTGTTCAGACAGGTCTGTGCTTGCTGTTATGCTGGGTGTTGAAGGTGGGGTAGATCTTGAAGTAGAATCGGGCGTAGCTTTGCCCGAAGAGTACGACAGGATGTTCAAGCGTTGATCCATATGCTTGAATTTCTTGAGAGCAACATCGTCGGCGTTTTCATTGGTGTCCTGGTAAAAAGCAACAATGTCCATTACTGCTTGAGGATGTTGCTGCTGTTCCTTTCGCGAGATGCCACTGGCACTCAAAAGCTTTTCCCATTCGCTTGGCAAGCCAGTATAAGAGCCATCGTCATCGACGCCAACATGAGCAACGTGTTTAGGATTGAAAGGCGTGCTGATTTTCTTGCTCAAATCCGGAGAAGAAGCGAGATTACTGTTCCCCGAAGACGAGCTTTTAGATTTGCTGCCGAACATCGACGACAACACGCCTCTCACTCTATTTCCGCTCTTCCGTTTTTTCGAGTTATTACTGGAAGGCGGCGTCAGCGGGATACTGGGCCGCGCGGAATCCAAGGGGTTCAGTTTAAATGACGTCTGTTGTACCGTCGGTGTCAAAGAAGGCATACGGTGGTCCAGGATTTGCGGGGTCTGGTTAGCGGAGGTGATTTTTTGCATCGGTGTCTTCACCACCGTCAGGATTGAAAAGGAACGCGATTCGTGTCCGTTTCTCGTAGACTCGTCCGAATAGCTGATACTTAGGCCTCCCAACACTTCATTGAGGGGTTGCGAGGCCGTTTGCAGATGAGCAAATCCCTTAGGTTTCAGCCCAACACTATCCCTAGAGGCACGGTCATACCCAAGGCTCGACTTAGGGTCGTCTGAATACCGATCCGAATAACGTTCCGTAAACCGGTCTGAAAACTGGCCCATCGTCAAATCTTTCATCGAGTCCTTCAACGAATCTTTCCCTGGAGAGTCGACAAGCATTCTATCAATATCCATATCTGACACCAATGCAGTCGCCGACTTCCCTGTGGATTCAGGGCCCAGTTTCCCAGGATCAAGCATCGATTGGTATTGCTCGATTTCCGGTGTGGCAAGATATGGTGAGTTGGTTATACTAAGCCTCTCGTGCAATAAATCCTTTCGCACCGGGATCTCAGGAGAGCTTCCTTTGGTTTCCAAAATTTCACTATGAAAGCTGGGCGACGCCTCGAGACCCGTATGGTTTGAAGACAGGTGTATCGAGGAATTAGCATGTGCAGCGGCCGAAGGAGCCGGCGTTAGTCTATCGGGGACGTCCAGCATATAATTAGGGACTCTTGCGGCTGGTTTTGTTGGCAGGTGATCGTCACTTTTCTGCAGCAATATGGTCTCGTCGGCCATCTCTGCATTGCCCAGTGTGTTACCAAACTTGATTTGTGATTCTTCCTGGAGGTTATTAGGTGGAAGCCGAGGTTGGTGTGTACTTTCATTTTCTTCCGTTTGGAGACCTCCAGGCATCGAGAGCTTTGCGATTCTCGCCAAAGGTCCTTCGGAAATATAGTCGCCTTGCGAGAGAAAGCTGGTTTCCGCCAAGTCATGCACCTGTTGGTGCACCTGTTGGTTTAAACCACCACTTACACCGGCGGATAATATGCTTTTTTGCAAATCCGAATCGATTCCCAACCCAGAAACGTCGTAGGCGCCGGGCATGCGGCGCATCGAGCCCAGAGAGTCTTGCAGCAAGTTGTGGGGGTCTTCAGAGCCCGCGTTTTGCCTATTAACGGCGTCAACGGCGTCACTTTTGCTCAAATCAACCGCCATTTGAGCAGAATATGACAGAATTGGAGAGCTTCCGGCCGAGCTAATCATTTTCGCTTTCTCTGCGGACACTTTGTGCGACGTCTCAAACGCTTTATGGAGCTGTGACACAGGCAGCAGCGGCTCTTTAGAATGAGTGTGTGTTGGTGTGACGTCTCGTTTTTCAACACTAAATGTGCCCTCCGCACTTTGTTCCGAAGAGCCCGTGCGGTCGCTTGACATGATTTATACAGAGAAGCACGATCACAGGATCACGGGAAAAACGCTCGTCGGCGGAGATAATTTTGTTTTTATTTTAGTTCTGGGATTAATGACAGCCGTGGCGTCTGGTTGTTGGGATGTGCGCTTGTGAAGGTTTTGGGGTTTTGATGGAATGTGTGTTTTGAGGTAGGCTCGTGGGAGCGAAAGATGGTGTAGATTTCTGTTAGGCGTTGTGAATTTCCCCGGTGGTGGGGGATGCAAAGGCCGCGGGTCTGGGTCTGTTTTTTTAATTATTTTCTTATTTTTTTCTTCTGATGCCTGGGCTAGTATGCAGTCGGCGGTTTTTTGAGACGGGTGCCAAACCGGTGCAGCTGTCAGGAGTGAGAACGATAGGGTGCCCCTGGACAGGTCTAAAACTGACGAGTCAAATGTGGATTTGCGTGGCTGGATAGAAAGAGGTGGGTTGGGTATTAAGGATTCTGTGATTTTTTGTTGGCTTTTTCCTATTCAGTTTTTGGCGGTTTGTGTATATAGCACATGTCTTGGACGGCCATCACGGAACAATGCACCATTGTTTTAGCGGCACGTGACACGATGATGCTTTTTGCTTGGCTTGGTCGAAACAAAATGGTCGGTTTTTTCTGGGTACAGCGTGCCAAGGTGGCGAGGCTTTGAATGAGGCCTTGATTGGGAAACTTAAAGAAGAAGAAAGGATTGAAAGTTTTTGTTAGCGCCATTATTTGTTGCTTGGCTGGTGCGGTTGGCATTCTCTTTGGGGCTTTGATTTGCGAGGGCGTTGAGCAGAGGATTGGTGCAGGTGGACCATGGTTGTGACATTCACGGAACAGTCTGTTTTGGCGGTGAGATTGATATTGATTTTTGTACTGCCTGTCGTCTGCCCTTCGATGATTTTCCGGGGATTCAGGCGTCCTGTCTGAAATATAGTCAGTAGACGGTCGGATACATTTTCTTGGATTTTTGGATTTTTGGATTTTTGGATTTTTTTTTTTTTTTTTTTAACTAGTTAGTGAGAATATCACAAGACGCTCGGAGTTTGAACGCGCTCGAAGAGGAAAAAAATGGATGAGGTGCATCTACAGGCCGTGAAGTCCCGCGCTAAATGCAACTACAGTGATACCTCGTTTTACTGACCCGATCTTCAGCAGGACTCCCGCAAAGGACTTGAGCCGCACGAAAGAGAAAAAAAAAAAAAAAAAAAAAAAAAAAAAAACAATGTTAGCGCGCAAAACCTGAAGTATGTATGGTCTGCAGGTCTCGTTGAGGGCAAGTCCCGCCTCCTGTCAAACCTCAAGGTATTCCGGAGAATCCTGCTCAAAGAGTTTTCACTTCTTAAAGGGAACTGACAGGTAATATCAATCTAATTTCGTTTGGAATTAGAGCAGCTTTAAATCCCAACCAATCATAGAAAAATCAATGGTATTCATCGAAAATAGCATGGTTCTGGGTGACTTTTGTTTTTTGTTGACTGCGACTCGATCCGTTGGTGTGATGTGCTTGGTACACGTCTTGCGCCCAAAGTTGAGCTTCGACCACACAACGGCACGCGTACTTTAAATGTGGATTTGCCACTAAAACGTTCAATTTGCGGCCACCGTGCAATTGCCATTACCAGACATGTCCAAACGCCCCCACTGCGTGGACATTGGCGTAGACATTGGCGTAGACATTGGCGTAGCCTTCTCTAAACGCTATGCAAGATGCAACGCAGGATCTCGGACAGGCTACGGAGTAGCGTAGCGTTGACTTGCGTGGGGTTTGTGTGCAGTACACCCCAGATGTTCCGAGCTCTAGGTTTGTGCGTTTTTCAAAGCTTATTTTTATCAAAATCGTGTTTTCCGTGCCTTAAGGGCAAGCTTTTTTTCGTGGTTCGTGCTTCAAATTCATGCTAAGTCTGGGAATGCGTGCGGTATGACCCCACGATGCCCAAATCTAAAAGCTATTCAGTGACGAGGTACCCCATCTTTGTTTTGTTCGATTTTTCTAGTCCTAAATCTAAAGAACTAGCTCCGTTTCTCTCCAGCTGTGTGCGAGATATTCATGTAAAAAGTAGAATCTTATACTTCTGAACACCTCGAGGGGTTACCGTCCGAGTCCAAATGACGGCCGTTCGAATTAAAAAAGAGCAGTACTACTCGGTATATTTTGTTTTGCCACCACGTCACCAAGGTTATGATGTTGTGAAGTATCAATTGTTCGACTGTTCTTTCTTACCTGAAATGCCAGAGGAGGAGAAAAGAATTGTTTTGGAATGTACTATTTGCAAACATAAGTATTTTTTGGGCATGACCGTAACCGGACGAACTCGTGGGAGATGTAGTTGAAACTGGGCTACTTATCGACGACGAAAACGTTGAGGAGGACCTTAAAAAAGAAATGGAAGAAGTTTCAGATGTTTTTGGAGCATGAACTCACCCTCCTTCGTATTCTTAACCATATGTAGAAAACATAAAAAAGAATAAAATATCTATTTAGCAGTAACCCGGACATCATAATGTAGGTCGCATAGCTTCCATGTAATTCAACTCAATCTACTCTTCAACCAGTGCCTATCTTCATACACACGTACTGTTCCAACGGTACACTACTAAGCGTAGCTTAGGAAGAAGACAATGCAGATTCGAATGCAGCTATATAAACAGCTGGAAAATGATAGATAGAGCAATTTCAAGCAAAACATTCAAGCCTGAACCCAATAACCGCTTTGTTAGTTCCTGCTAAAAGCGGTTTCACTGCAGACATAAAAAGAGACAGTAAAAGACTTAGAGCTTACTATAATATTTGCTGCTGACTTTTGAATCTCTTTGTCAATGGAGTTGATCTAGGCCCTTTTGTGGGTAGCCCTACTCGGATCATTCTGGAAAACGTTTTCAAGTCTATCGTTGTCCTTCATTTCGTCCCCACTGGTGGCGTGGGTCACGTATCAGCCTTGAATGATTACAAGTCAATCGCTACTATGACGAGCTCATAATGCAGCAACACTGGTCTGGATCAGGGTTCATTGAGATTAGTAAGTCGCAATAATTAGTTCAAATTATAATGAGCCATTTTCTAATACTTTAAAGTTTACTCGATATGGATTCTGGGTGGAAAAATATCTTCTGGAAAATATCAATTCTAATTATTCGCAAAATTTAGTTCTAAGAAACTTAGTTTATGCTAATGACTTCAACGCTTGAGTCAGAGAACGATCGGCTTGTTCAATGGGGTATTCAAAGACCTAGCTCCGACCTCAGTATCACTTGGCGATACGGAGGTAGCGAGCCAAAAGTTGGAGCTCCCGTCCCCCAAAGATGGCCGGTCGGAGGAGCCAAAGAGTTAAGGTAAGTGGATTCGTTGACTTCTAAGATGAAACTATAGTCACCGACAATCGAATCAGACTTAACGGTACCACGATCAAAGTTTTGGCTTTTTTTCAAGGCTAGACGCTTACTCAGAGATGAAATGTACATCATATCTGATTATCTTCAGGCCTTAAAAGTGGGCAGGGAGACCAATTAAGATGTCTCAGCGGGTGATAGTAATAACGGGGGTGAGGCTCTATAGAATCGAGCGATGCTGGTTGTGTCTTAGTCTCAAGCAATGAAGCGTAGGGATTTTGTTTTCGTAAAACTTATTTTGAAGATATATTCGGTGTTGTTAAGAAAGTTTCAGACTAAATTTTTACCGTAGAAAGTAGGTTGTGAGATCTTACTATTTGGCTTGATACAACATCTCTTTTCAGAACGCTGGTTTTTTCAAGGTGAGTCATAGCTCACATGCATCCACTAAAGCCTTGAGTCGAGTCTGCGAACGAAAGAGTTACCGAAACAATTTGCAAAGCTTGGTATAATGTATGATGTATTTATGGAGAAGCCAGGAAAAAAGCAATCGTTATAGTTACCATGCGAACTGCTGGAAAAACAGACTATTAGATGATGAGCGTGATGGAAAAACAAAAAAACAATGAAGAAACAAAGAAAAGACAAAGCAAAAACAAAGCAAAAACAAACAGAAAATAAAATAAAATAAGATGAAAAATACATGATAACAAATAAACAGTGGGTTTATTCCGCGACACATTTCAGTGCCCCGCAAAAATGTGAAAGGAATCGCCACGCTTGGGATCATGTTAACCACTACTTGTCTAGATAGATCCGTTTCCTCTCAAATTCTCAAGGCGTCAGTACTCAGTCTTAAAAAGGGCTCTTTAAATAGGACTGTGTTTGACTTTTGAAGCATAGTGAGCTTATTAAGGCAGATTTCAAAAAGATAAATCGATACTTGTCGAGATTAATCTTTACTTGCTGCAGCTAGATATCGACTTTGGCAAGAATATCCAAACTATTTGTTGTTAAAAACGTAGTCGAAATTTTCGAAAAGAACAACCCTGGTATGCATCATGTGTGCAACACATTAACTGTCGTTCTTTCCTACACCTCAATAATTAGACGTACCACAAAAATTTAATTTTACTCTTTGTCCTCTCTTGAGACCTAAATACAGTCTTTTTTACTCACGCAGCCCAATTGATGCACCTAACTCATTTCAGAAGCATTTACATCGTCTTCTCATTTTCGCTGTCCAATTCCAAGTCTTGCCTAGAATCAGCACTGGAGCCCAATTCGTATTTGAGGACGCCTCTTACTTTAGGAACAGCCAAAGTTTTGATCGCACTTAGGAGAAGTATATTTCGCCTGTCTATTACTGAAGATCGTATTTGGGCGCTTAGATTGGTATTTTTGATCCGTAAGATGGTCTCTCAGCTTCTCAATGCGCGAGCGACTTGTCTCTCTTAAGGGGCAAGGTTCCTTAGCCATGATCAAGCCTCCATGTGTTCCTTTAGATCAACGCAATGCAAATCCCCAGTTCAGCCATCCCACGAATGGAGATAATTGACTTTGACGCCCGTGATCGTTGGTGGATATTAATTTCGCGCGAAAGAACGGTCAACACTGAGCGCCTTCTGCTGATGAACATGATTTTCACGAGAGATTCCCCAAGCAGATTGCGGAAAATTTTACTAGGTTTAAAGTTGTCAAAAGTCCAATCATCTCTGCATGGCCTTCCCCTTTGCGGTTTGAACTTTGTTAACGAGCCCAGGGTTTCCTAAGCTTGTTTACGCCTTCACTTGTTCCCGTAGAAAAGCGCAGATTGCCAAATCAGCTAATTTCGCATGGCAGGCACTCGGCTTCAAAGTTCATACCTTAATGCGTCCAAGAAACGTATTCCGTTTGATGTGGACGCATTATTCCCTTTTTGAACGAGTCTTGTGCTTGTGATAGTGTTGGCATATCGTGTTTTATTTTTTCCCAGAAATTATTTGAAAGTCGATATCTTCATCTAAATTTAGTACGAATATCGAGACACTTATGTATTCAAATATTGCAAATCGCGCGACTAACGGATTACTAGATTTGGCCTCGACTGTCTCTGGGGACGATTCGACATAAAATGAGAAGGCTAGCACGTGGACATTTTTTGTCACTTTTTGACTTCCAAATCGAATCGAGTAAACGCGGTAAGAAGAGAACTTCTTTTGTAAGCCATGATTCGAAACTAAGTTCCTCCCCGTTCCCTTCGTTATTCACACATTTCAACTTCACAGATTATTTGGACCCGAACCAAATTCTTTCTTTGAAGCTGGCTTTCTTCAGTGCTGCAAACTCGCAGAACTTAAGAAGTACAGGAGAAGTAAAAAATGTCAATGAAGAGCTCCAATTTGAGTATTTATCAAATTGAAACGTCTAAATAAACAAATCGTCTCTGCTGGTCTTGAATACTTTCCCACCATTCCTGAAATCTCGCTCCAAACCGTTGCTGAAAAATACTTGACCCTCACTCCGCCAGTGTCACGTGACCCGAGCTTCCAGTCCAAAGCCCTCTGTATTTTTCAATAAAAGCCGATAGAAACCGATCAATCCATCTTCGTCAACAGAAACAATCTTCCCAAACACCAGAAACCGCATTTTGAATCATTTTACACCCCACAGCATGATTTTCGTGCGCCTCATACTCGGATATCACTCTTGCTAGTATATCGCGGACGGCATACGCGACAGCCAACCAAATGCGAAGTCGACATTTGCTGAAACTAGCAGAAACCGTTCGAAAAACTAGGCGTTTAATTCATCCATTTGTACGTTTTTCTTTCGAATACTGAACAGCCTGGGGGGTCAGAGAAAATGCTACGAATTAACTGCCCCCCTTGATTTAAGCTAAAGGCCGACCTCTCTCATTCCATGCCCTATCTTGGGACAATCTTGGCCTGAGTTTTCAACAAAAACTAGACTAACAATACTTCCAGTTTTACCATGTCGGAACACAAGCAAATTGCTACCCCAACCTCACGGAACTTGTTGAACGAAAAGGTATGTGCAAATTTCGGTGGCTTAATTCAATTTAAGCTGCGGCAAACAAGGGAATTGACAGGGCCCAATCTCGGGCTCTAAAGCCAAATGATCGGTATCAATGGGACTTTTCTAATCCGGTGTCAAGTTGCGAAACAGTCAAAATATCCGAATTCATGTTAAACCGCCTTGTTACAAATGAAAATACTCCAGAAGCGAAGCGATTTCCATTTTCATCTGGAATTGCGCTCAACATACATACTAACATTCAAGTGGGATGTCGTTTTATCCAACACTATGATTAAGACCGCCTTGGGTTTCGGAGGAGGTGTTTTGGTATCCGTTTTGTTCTTCAAAAGAAGATCCTTCCCTGTATGGGTTGGTGTCGGCTTTGGTTTGGGTAGAGGCTATTCTGAAGGAGACGCGATTTTCAGATCGGACTATGGCACGAGATCGTACAAGGCATAAGCCATTTTTATTGAGGAGCACGAGGACTTTTCATTGACAAAGAGACAAATACCAAACCATTAGAGTAATAAACATTAACCTTCGGAAACAAGGCCGTAGCAGAAGCGAGTAATTAATGTTCACATATCGAGGAGATACTGGGAATTCTCTTCCAATTGTCTGATCTCTTTCAATTTTGTGCTCTCTCCATTTTTCGATCTCTTTCCGTTTTACCAACTCTTTCAGGCTTATAATCTCCTTCAAGCTTATAATCTTTTTAAAGCTTATAATCTCTTTTGAGCTTATAATATCCTTCAAGCTTATAATATCCTTCAAGCTTATAATCTCTTTAAAGCTTATAATCTCTTTGAAGCTTATAATATCCTTCAAGCTTATATTATCCTTCAAGCTTATGATCCATTCCATTTTTATGCTCTCGTCCAATTCAATATTTTCCACTTATACGATCTCTTTCTGTTTCATAATTTCTTCCAGTTCATAATCTCTTCCAATTCTATAGTATCCACTTACACCATCTCTTTCAAATTCCCTATTTCTTCCAATTCTATACTCTCCACTTATATATCCCCTTCACGGACGTTGACATTCGAAATTTCATCCGCTTCTCCCAGAGACACCTCAGTTTGACCTCCAGAACCGGCTGAAACACCTATTCTCTCCGTATTACGGCCATTGACAATGAACTTAGCTCTCATCGCAGCGTAAACCGTGGCAACAATGGCCTCCAACAAGAAGAAATTCTGGCGCGAACCCTCGTTCCTGAAACTCATCTTTTCGGCCTCCGAGAGCGTCTTAATGCTATTTTTGTTGTCGTCAGAAGACCCTTGAATGTGTCTCCTCATGCTATTGCGGAGACTACTTTGGTCAGTAACATTGCGTTTTGTCTCTCGGAAACGTTCCTCGTCAACAGACCCCAAAAGATCGCCAATTGTGTCTATAATTTTTGATGGGAGTGGATTCACCTCTGAGCAATCAAAGGTTAACATGTGAATAGTAGCAGAGTAGATGAAACGGTTGGTTATGAGTGAATTGGCAAGAAAATCTGTGATTCCGTGAAGATAGAACCTGGAAAGAGACTTTTTGCCGCTCCATTCAGCATTGCAATGTTGTGTTGCTGTGGTCATCTTGCAGAAATCAGGGAAGCAATTAGTGAAGGTCTCGACAAACCACACTTCTGACGCCATTAACTTAAACGTGTTGGTTCGAAACGTTTTCACCACACGCTGCATCTTTTGCTTGTCAGCACGGGCGGAAAAGTCGTAAAAAAGACCAAGGATCAAGTCGAAGCTGTTGCACTCGAGCACTTTGCAGATAAAGTCCCAAATTATAAGATTTTCCTGCTCCGGGAGGGGGTCTGTCTCGGCATTTTTCATCACAAGCACCATTCTCGTGTCGGTAGACTCCGCAATGATCCCATCAATCAGAGAGTTGTGGGCCACCATATTTAGAAAGTAGAGGTTCACCTCAAATAATACTTTCCAAGAATCAATGGAGTGTAGGAACAGTTCGAAAACTAGCAAAACCAGCTCACTAATGGGATTTCCTTGGAGAACCTCGCAGAAAAATAAAAGCTTCCATGAGTTCTCGGGATCCCACAAACTGGCGATCTCTCCCCACGTCACTTTTTGAACAAGAACCGACAAATTCTCCTTGATATACGCTTGTAAGTACCGGTCGTTTTTGCACGAGGTCAAGCAACGAGCAACCTGCTCAAAGAATTTTGGAATGTGCTGGACAAAAAAAGTGTAAGCAAGAAATTCCCCATGGTGGTCGAAAAACGCCATCACAAAGTTTGGATTTGTTGCAAGCGAAGCAACAAGTTTTTGCGATATGACAATGTTGTTTTCGTGGGCCAATCTAGGACTTTCGGTTTCAAGGGCCACTCTGTAGAGTTGATGGTAAAACAGACACACGATTTTGTTGGTATGGCTGTCTCTGAACTGGAGGCCTGAGGTCAAGTCACCGCATCCTTCAAATATTGATTGGGTCACGATATTCAAGAGACCCAGAATCTCCAACTCCAAAGATTTGGATATTTTCTCGTGATTCCACACCTCACAGGCCGAGGTGAGAAGATCCGATTCCAAAAAACTTTGCACAATGTTTTGTACTGCTTGCGGCAGTGTCATTGACTGAAGCTCTGAGTTGATGGTGGACAAAATCGCAGTACAATCAACGGGAGAGTCGCCACTATTGAGGAACTTTCGGAGGGCATTTGCCGCGGTCTCGATGCCGATATTCACGGTCCTTTCGTGAGTCAACATTGAGAGTATTTCTTGGACAAAACTTTCTTCTTTTCTTGTTTTATTCGTCTCTGTTGTGTTTCTACAGAAGAAATGACGAACGATCGTGTGGGTGCAAAAATGTCGCGACCCAAATGCGCGGAAGCTATTCAATCAAAAAAAAAAACTGGACCAGAAAAAACCCATGATAGCGCGAGCACATTTGGGGAAGGATCCTCCAGGATTTTTGCGTGTAATACTTTAACGAATACCTGGAATCAATGTAAGACTTTGGAAAGTCGATTCCTTTTGTTCTTTTCTCTTCAATTTTTGAAGTTTTATCAAATCATGGCTTTGAGTATTCGCTTTGTTGAAATTCCCTTAAAAAGCACCTGCTGACTGGACCTTTTCCTTTCGATTGGCCAGCAGTAAAAAGGGTTCCCACAACGACTAGCCTTGCCAAACAAAAACTACATCTCTCCCATACAGTTCAAGACTTGACATGGAAAGTTCCATGTGGTAGACGTAACGTTTCATCTGCTTCCCTCAAAGTGTCAGGCTTGCATCAGAAGCGCAGGAACCACAGGAACTGAAACACACTTCCCACGCGCTGTTTCAGGTCACCTTGTTTTTTGCAGCCTCACACTTCCCACCCGCCTTACAAAAAGACGCCAGGTCCTATGAATAATGCATTATTTTTCTTCCCTCTTCAAATTCTTCTTCAAATTCCTTTTCCGATTTTTTCATCGATCCTTCAATCGTTAAGGCGTAAGCGTGAGTTGGCGGCGAATTGCCCTTCATTATATCTGCACACTTCCTTTAGCCAATTTATCAAAGCTTTAGGAGATTTTCTTGGTGCTCGAGTGCAATTCCCAGTAATTGAATTCAATTCTGTCAAAAAAAAAAAAAAAAAAAAAAAAAATGTACAACTATTCTCGCCATGGCAATCACAACAAGTCGCTTTCGTCCACAAATACGTCGGGGGCGGGAGGATCACGGTCACGTGACCGCCGGAGAATGCCTCTGGCCCCTGGCCCCGGGTCAGGGTCCACATCAGGATCGGGAACTGGTTCAGCTCACACCCCTGAAGTGAGCGGCGGACTCGCAACAAAAAGACTGCGTCCCATTGAAAACGATTACTCTAATAATCATCTCCACGCGCGCGCACTTTCGACGCAGTACATTCGCAACATTTCGCGTCCTACTGAAGGGTATCCGAAATTGCAAAAACTAAAGGAATTGAAGGCACTGCAAGTGTCTTCCCACTGCACAAAGCCATATGGTGTACACGTGGAAACGAACCAGATTGTACCAACACTCAACAAATGGGTAAATCAGTATGCGCTCCAGTTCGATGTCATTATGATTGGGGCGCTTGTTGAAAACCAATTCTTGCTTCCTTTACTCAACCTGTTGCCACTCTACAAGCTTTGCGCAAAGCCTGGATTTTTGTTCATTTGGACCACGACGGCCAATATTAAACAGTTGGCCACATTGCTCAACGGAGATAAATGGAACAAAAAGTTTAGGCGATCCGAGGAGTTGGTATTCGTGCCTGTTGACGAAAACAGCCCTTATTTTCCAACGGGCCAGAACGATGGTTTCTATCGCGACAGTGCCAATGGGAATTGCCAGTCGCTTTTGAGCAGGAAACAATGGCATTGCTGGATGTGCATCACTGGCACAGTAAGGAGGTCGACAGACACAGATTTGATCCATTGTAACATCGACACCGATCTACAGATGGAGCCTCGATCACCACGCGACGCAAGCTACAACAACGCGGTACCGGAGGCCATTTACAGGGTTGCAGAAAACTTCTCCAACTCCAACAGGCGCTTGCACATCATTCCTTGCAAGACAGGTTACAGATTGCCGGTCAAAATCAGGAGAGGGTGGGTTATCATGCTGCCTGACGTCTTGGTGGACAATTTTGACCCGGTCAACTACGAAATGCAACTTCACTCAAACTCTTTGGTCAAGTACAAGTCGATCAACAATAATGGTGGTCTGAAGCAGGTTCCCATCTTCTTGGTGCCGCAGACATCCGAGATTGAATCGCTTAGACCTAAAAGCCCGGTTTAGTCTGGAAAGAGTGAGAAACAGATAGGAGAGAAAAAGATAAATCGAACCGATTGTGGCCAATCAAATCCTAATGATTGTTAGTACACGAGCTTGCAGATGGTTGTGGTTGAGAAGTGTGGTCAGATTATTAGGTTGGATTAGGAAAGTTTATCAGCACCGCTTGCGCTCAGAGTGAGCTGAGTAAAGTTTTCATCACAACACTTCAGTGTGTTCACATACAATTTCGATGCTCCTGTTGAAAGCATTTTGAGGTTAGAAGAAGGGTTCTTGGGGCGTCGATGGAGGGAGAAAAACACTCAGGTATTTTTCTTCCTTGTTCGCGGTGCGGGTAATCCCGAGGACTTGGGTGCGGGCTTTTATCTTTTGGCGGTGGCTTTTGGGTGTGAGAGGTTTGGATGTTTGCTAATGTGGGGGCCGGGGCGTCTAGGCAAGACGAATCGAGTGTAAATAATACTTGACTGCAAATCCCGGCGGAATAGATTTAAACAAGTCAATCCCAGTGCTGAACTATTTCCGCGTCTCCTTATTCAATACACAATGAAGCCTTATAAATATTAAATTTGGTTGTGCCAATTGAACACATGTTGTACTTGACGATACATTTTTTATCAAGCTAGTACTACCTCTTACGAAAAACACTTTGCAAGAAGTTTTTTTTATTTTATTGTATTGTTTTTTCTTCTGATTCATCAATTCACTTCTCCTTTACACACGGCTCTTTTCAAGAATTCTCATATGACCTTTACATTCCAAACAAAAGGAGTTTCCCATAACCTGAAATATTTCAAATTGTTTCACAAAATTAAAATTTCTCCAACTCTTAATCCTCATCCGTTGAATGAACGATCCAAAAGGTTATACTCATCATATCATATTCTGATCGTTAGAAATTAACTGTTTTCCTATTTTTTTTTAGCCCAGTGAAATTCCGAAGAGGCATATTTCCTGTTTTAGCTTGCTTATTAGCTCGCTCTATTGGTGGAATCGCGACTTCCAGAAGAAAATATATTGTCCCGGGCTGCAGCTGACAAGTAATACAATATAGCCCCAACAATAAGAAACAAAATACATCCCACCCAAGGCTGAGCCGTTTGGTAAATACCAATCTTTCTTCGGTCTTTTTTTGTTCAATCTCGTTAAGTTCTCTTCCTACTTTTTATTCTACTTATATTCTACTTTTATTCTAATTCCCACTGCCCTGAGAGGCGGTATTATTGCACTATTAGATCTACATAAACTCCCATTGGTGCGGGCTTGACTTCGGGGTTCGAAAGCTTTTCCCGAGGTGCGACCCGCATGTTGTGGAGACGCGGGGATGCAGGCGCGGGGTTTGGTCTATAAGACTCGAGCCGTAAATCGCCGAGGCTTCTGCAGAATACATATAAAAGCAGATTCCCCACAATATGTGACGGAGTTTTTTCATGCTTCTTGATACTATTGCTGTTTGTTTACTATTTGTTCACTTTTAGCTACTTTTAGTCAATTTTGTGGGCTCCCAGATTCCACACGTGTGAAGAGAAAGTCTCAACAACAAGATTTCACTACAACATTTAACCATTAAAATGCCGGGGAAAATTACAGTTAAAACACCCATTGTCGATATGGACGGCGATGAAATGACCCGAATCATCTGGCAGTTTATTAAGGATAAACTCATTTTTCCTTATTTGGACGTGGATCTCAAGTACTACGATTTAGGGATCGAGTACAGAGACAAGACTGAAGATAAGGTCACCACAGATGCTGCGGAAGCGATCTTGAAGTATGGAGTGGGGGTCAAATGTGCTACGATCACGCCGGACGAGGCCCGTGTCAAAGAGTTCAACTTAAAAAAGATGTGGCTATCGCCCAACGGCACTTTGCGCAACATCTTGGGCGGAACCGTGTTCAGAGAGCCAATTGTAATCGATAACATCCCCAGGATTGTGCCGCAATGGGAAAAGCCAATCATTATTGGAAGACATGCCTTTGGAGACCAGTACAAGGCCACCGACTTGGTATTTCCTAAAGCGGGAGAGTTGTCGCTTGTATTCAAACCTGCAGATGGGAGCCCAGAGGAAGTTTATCCCGTCTATGATTACAAGGGGCCAGGTGTGGGCATGGCAATGTACAACACTGACGCGTCGATCCACGATTTTGCCGAATCGTCGTTTAAATTCGCGTTGGAGCGCAAAATCAACTTGTTTTCCTCGACAAAAAACACCATTTTGAAGCGCTATGATGGCAGATTCAAGGATATCTTTGAGTCATTATACGAGCAAAAGTACCGCGCCGATTTCGAGAAGGCTGGCATATGGTACGAGCACAGATTGATTGACGATATGGTAGCGCAGATGTTGAAGTCGAAGGGCGGGTACATTATTGCCATGAAGAACTATGATGGTGATGTGCAGTCCGATATTGTGGCCCAAGGATTTGGCTCTTTAGGGTTGATGACTTCGGTGCTTATGACGCCTGATGGAAAGGCTTTCGAAGCAGAAGCTGCCCATGGTACGGTGACTAGACACTACCGGCAACACCAGCAAGGCAAAGAAACTTCGACAAATTCGATCGCGTCGATCTTTGCCTGGACAAGGGGTTTGATCCAGAGAGGTAAATTGGACGGCACTCCGGATGTGGTGAAATTTGGTGAGAATTTGGAAAAAGCCGTGATTGAAACTGTTTCCAAGGACGGCAAAATGACCAAAGATTTGGCGTTGTCCCAGGGCAAAACTGACCGTTCCTCATACGTGACGACAGAAGAGTTTATCGATGCAGTTCAAAGCAGATTGAACAAGAACTTGGGGATGTGAGCAGAGAGGGTGAAGACATGGTTGGGGCGAGTGACTAGTTGAATGAAAACTTGGTATCATTGGGAAGAATTTTTTAGTGAAATCTACGAAATTTCAAATGGTGGGGAAAGAGGAGAGGTTCATTCAATGGTGCTGCGGGGATATGTGTAGAGTACTCAGTAGGGTGATACACTTGGGTATTTAGTAGGCGGTGTTGTAGTATACCTTCTATTGTTTTGGGGGGAAGCTATTTGTTGAATAGTGGAAAAGAGCGTTTCAGTTTTCTGGTTCGAGGCAGAGATGCAAATTAATTATGTCAGCAGGATCAAGAAGGGTGTTTCATTAAATATTTGGGGTTATGACAAAAAAATCCACAATGCAATATTTTGAGGTGGATGTTGGATTGCAAGTTACGATTGAGTCAATAACTAAAGAATAAAAAACAACGAATCACAAAAAGTGTTGAGAAGTCCAGATCTAGAGAGGGGGCAGTTATTTATGCAGTTATTTATGAATTCGTAGGGCACGGAATGTGCCGTTTAATTGGCTGCGAAAAGAGACATGTTCAGGAACCAATTAGACGATCAATTGGATTAAGAAACTAAGAGAGAGGGGAGAGAGAAAGGGGAGAGAGAAAAGTCAATTAAAGAAGGAAAGACAAAATCAGAAAATTTCGTATTCTTAAAGCCACATGAGAAATCAACTAACGACCCCTTCTGTACCTTGAGCACTTCCATGTTATGCAGATAATCTTTTCGAATTAACCCTGTAAGGTAACCAGGTCAATCCACCATATTCGATTGAGTGAACTCAAAAACAATAGTCACTACTACACCACAAGGATATCATGAACCCACTTTTGATCGTACATGATATCAAAGGAAGCAGTTGTTATAACCGTCAAACATATGTTCCAATGTTCATACGTATGGCCGGTTTCGGGTTGGTTTAAACTTAGCTCAAGCAAATTTCCAACATATTGAAGTAGTGTTATTAGAATTATGTCCATGTGAAAAATATTTGGTGTTCGTGCTCTTAACATATACTGATTTCAAAGTATCTTCTCTGATGTGTAAACAAGTTTGACTAAATGAATGCCTTTCTGCCAACCGAACCCGGCCTTAAATTCCAAACCCCTGGTCATTGCAGTGCTGTATCTTTTTCGTACATCATCGTACATAGCGAAGTACGATTGTACGGGAACGCAGGTTTTCGACATCTTTAAGAACTATATCAATATTTTCAAGGGTTTTGCGTTGTGTGCGTCAGGCAGCCAAAAATTGCGAAGCGATGACTGACTTGTCTTAGGATTCATTTTCATACTGATTCACCCTCACATATGCGATTTTGAGTGCCATAGTGGCACAAATTTGAGACTTTTTATCTTTTGAATTTCGTAGTTTTCGAGTCATCGTCATTCATTGAGTGAGTTAACTGACTCACTTGAGAGGCACTCTGATGTAACGGCTTTATTGTGTATTCTGAGGACCTCCACTATCCAAAGAAACACACCAGTGGATAAGAAATCCATTAAACGAGAAGAAAAGGAGAAGTAATTGAGTTATTCATTCAGTTATTTCCTTTCACAAGCCCGAAGATCACGCAGATTTCATTGCACCACTTTCCGATGAAAGCAGAGGGAGAAAAACACATAACAGCTTCCCGAGCCGCGAAGTACCGTTTTTGGGGGGCCTGGACTTGCACAAGGAAAGTCATTGGTCCAGATAACCATGTCCCCACCGTTTGGAAGTAAGAATATTTACAAGCTGTGTCCCTGTTCTGATTTCCTAAGCCATCAAAAGTGGTCTATTAAATATATGTAAAGGCTTCTGTTCTTTTTTTGAGCTAAATCGTCTTCATGGTCCACGCCATGGTGAGTTGCTTCACAGTTTCGTACATTCTCCGTACATTCGTACTTTTCTATCCGATTTCGTACACATTGGACATATCTGTAAGAGAAGGATGGATTCTGGATCGTTCATCCCAATGTACGTCGTACTTAGGCTGTACGATACAGCCATTGTATCCATTTTTCCTTCTGCTTCAGCTTCAGCTTCTGCTTTTGTTTCTATTTCTTTCTTCTTACTTTCGACATTTGTTTTCGAATCCACCCCTACATCCCGACTTTCTCGTTTAAAAGAGGCGGAATTGCAGTTTTGGAAAACGAGACTTAGCAAAATCTCTTAGAGTTAGCTAGTTAAGACAAATTTATGCTAATGAAGACTCACCAGTTCCTTTTTAATGCCTGGTGCGCACTCACGCTCAAGCACTGAGCCAGTTTTAACGATACACCAAGGGCCTGAAGGTGAAATGTAAAGTAGAGCTTCGAGAAACTCAAAGAAAAAGATCAAAGTCAATCAAAAGCCGCTTCACTACTAGATCTATATTATTTGATAAAGTATATGATCCCGAAGCCTTCAAATAGATGCCATGTTTCACCATTCACCTGGTGCGATGCAGTGAAGAGCAAGTCCTCGTTTTCGGTATCGTTACCCGTTTTCGTTATCGTTATGGCAAAAGTTGTTTTTCTAACTAACTTGTGGGACTTTTGAGTCTAAATCATATTTTATCATACATGCACAATCTTTAGCAAGGGGCATTTTTTTTTTCAAACACAGAGACTATCAAGAAGATTCCACTTCGAGAAACCGTTCAATAATTTCACAATCGTCGTGAATTTCTTATTCTTTGCCGTCCACGGGAAGCAATTGTTCATCTTTTGTACGTTGACAATTTCAATATTCATTTGTTCTCCGCCACCACGTCAATTTTACCGTCCACTATGTCATATGGCCAGTATTCGTTCATATATGTCACACCCCGGGACTTAAGGATCGCCAACAACCTGGCACAAGCCGATTACTCTTCTTCGTGACTACGTCTCACACACGAAAAAAAGAGTGATTCAGCGGGTGCTGACAAAGCCAGCGTAGCAAAGTAATCTTTGGCTATACGATAAAGTATAGGAAAAGATGATGTTTGAGTCTTGCAAAACTCGATGACGTCCTGCTCTTCATGCTCTCGTTCTTCTCTGAGGTATCTCTCAATTTCGTTTGCGTTCTCAGCATCGCTTTTACGTTTGACAATATCACATCCAAGTTCAGTTTCAGAAGTTCTCGCAGTCAGTAATAACTGAGGTCTTGGCCAAATCATCCTTGTGATGACTTTTGTACAGATTGTACACCCCAAAGAAGAAAGACTTGATGGCGTGGATTTTGGATTCTGAAAATTTAACATTTTGAAACACCTGAACCTTGAACTGCTGATCAGGAACTATTGCGAGACAAAGCAACTTGCTGGAGTAAATACTTTCGCCGTGAATCGGAGGATTCCAGTAGCTTTTTTCGTGCCTCGCTCAAGCCTAAATGTTTGAAGGATTTGTTTCACAAGCGTCACTGAAAGCCCTGGAATTGAAAGACTTCAAGGGCTTGTAAATCATCGGAGTTGTTTTTATTATTATTATTATTATTATTATTATTATTATTATTATTATTATTATTATTATTATTATTATTATTATTATTATTATTATTACTTTGTGAACGGTGGAATATGACGATGCTTGGAGTTTAATAGTGGGTACTCGAAACACTTCTAAAATATCACGGGGTTCTGTAAGGTAGTCCTTTTCTTCTTCACTTATCTCAAGCCTCTCAAAATCAGAAGCATCTTCGACAGACTCCTTTCAGGGGTAATGTAAAGTCATCTGAAGAATAAGTCTTCTTGGCAAAAGATGTTTTATTAAAACTCGGTGGCTTCGTGTCTTCGGGCAACGGTCCAATGGTGTTCGAAAGACAGAATTTGTTCCAGATTATATCACAAAGAACTGCTTTTGAGTAAATTATGAAAGCATACTTCGAACTATTACGTCGAAAGAAATCTCTATATTTATACCGAGGGACTAATGAACACGTTGTTCGAAGTCACGCTAGATGGCAGGCACCCTAAGACGCGTTGAAAGACGACACGATACGTGTCAAAGAACGTTTGAAATCCTGATGATCGGGTTTATATGTTCGAACCACAATTTGAAAACTTCATGAAGCCCCTTTCTCCAGCAGTTAGCCATTCCGGGCCATGGCTGTTGCCTGATTTGGTCCAAGAGTGAGTATAAGAATGTCAGTTTCACCCAACAGCTTGTCCCCACCTAGACACTGTATTTTACACCTCTAACGTCGCTTGTCTTGCGTTTTTCTTATTATGTAGTTAATTCCAAGACAACAATAGAGTCCCTCAGTCCCGTAGATCCTGGGCTTCCGAAAGAATAAAACATTAATACAGCTTGTCGAAAATTCAGCATCTCTTTAATTTGGTGACGATAACGATAACGGGGACCATTTTCGTTTTCGTTATCGTTGTCATATGGTAACTATTACGAAAATCGTCTTCGTTTTCGTTGTCATAGGGTAATGAATACGACGCGCCAACCTAACCATTTTCGTTAACGGAGTGTAACGAAGCTAACGATGATCTACACTGGTGCGATGGTTGTGCAAGTCGAGTTTCGCGAAGGATCAATACTACAACTGCTCACCACCAAAGACGCGCTTGAAACCCTCCCACTACATTTGAAACACATTTGGAACACCAGTTTTATCTCCTTCACCCTTTGTTTTGCCATGAATGTCGGGTCTATTTTGAACGGCGACTCGCCTCAGGAAGAGCCAGCCAACACATCTACAACTAGCGACATTGATCGGGACGACGCCGGGTCACGTGGGCTGCGCCCGTCTTTACCCGATTCGAGCCACCGTCAATCCATCAATAATTTACTTAACGACGCTCCCTCACAGGGCGGTAAGGCCGGGGCTCTAGAAGATCCTTCAGGTTCATCGGCTAGTCCCGGGAGTCCGGGAAAACCCGGAACAGGCGAAGGAAACGTTGCAGACATCAACAACAACAACGACAAAATTGACGACGAAGATGACGACGATGTAGATGCAGAGGCAGCCAAACTCGACCTTGAGTTGGCCGCGGCCAGTTTGGAAGACGCCGAGCGGGAAAAACAGAAAAAATCAGAAAACACCATAAGAACCGTGAAAAACGAAGAGACAGCCGAAAAATCGCCTGTTTCAGCTACCAAAGACGCTGCTGACCTAGAACGCCAGCTGAAACACCAACAGAGCCAAACAGAAGCCGTGTCGAACCGCAAACAATTCCTCAGCGGCGAGTTGGAGAAGCTTAATAAGTTGAAGGCGGAAAAAAAGAAGCCGTATCGGTACCTGGAACCGCCCGTTTGGGCCCAGGAATGGGTGCCTCCTTCTCAAAAAGGCAGCTCGTATACTCAGTCCGTCGAATCGTCGGCAGGAACCGGATCGTTCGCAGGTCTGAACGTAGACGTTTCGGGCCTTTCCCTGAAACCCGTGTTTAACCGAGAGTCCATGACCCTGGCCGACTTGGAGTGTCTGATAACAGGTGTGATTCCGCCCCAATCAACAGTTCGCACCATTGCCGAATGGCTCTACGCCAACTTTGTCGAGATTCTGCTCGAAAATAGACAGTACGTCGAGCTAGAGCTCAAGTTTGGAACCATTGTTAGCAAAGAAACCGGGTCGCGCATCGATATTGGTGTTTCTACCGAGTGTATCTACACCAACACGTCGAATACGCGGTTTGAAATGGGGGTGCACGAGGCCGGGTGGGGCGAAATGAAGACGTTTCTAGATGAATTGGAGAAAAACTACGTGGAAATTGCCCGCAAGGATCCTACCAAACCAAGACGTAAATTTTCGCTCACGGAGTCTAACAATACCGACTACTTTTACCAGATCACCGAGCGCAACGAAAAACCAAAGAAAATCCGCATTTCCAAGGATAACCTGCTTTCGCCCGCACGATACGTGGCCATTTCCAAGCGGCGGGTCTCGGACTTGTATATTCATAATCCGTCGTGCATGTACGATCTTCGTCTCTCGTTGTCGATCGAGTTCCCCGTTGATGAAGACAGCATTGAGCCGATCATGAAGAAAAACAAGCCATCTTTGCAAAGGGGCAAAAAACGCGCATCGTATAGCCATGCACCCACAGTAACGAGGTTCGACTTTACTGAGGTGTCGATTCCACGATCGATGAAAAACAAGGCCGGCCGGTCTGTAGTGGAGAACGACAAATCACATGAGTTAGAGCTTGAAATCGATACGTTTCAGATATTCCGAGGGTTTGATCGTGTGAGAGACGGCCTGGATTCGATTCGATTTGAGGAGTTGGTGGAGGTGTTTTTGAACAATGCCCGGTGCCTTAATAACCGGGTGACTAAGTTTGCGTCTAAGTAGGGAAGATAGAGGGAGGGGGGGGGAAGAGAGAAAGAAAGAAGGAAAAAGGATAACGGAAAGAGAACGACAGAGAGAAAGAGAGAAGGAGAGAAGGAGAGAAGGAGAGAAGGAGAGAAGGAGAGAAGGAGAGAAGGAGAGAAGGAGAGAAGGAGAGAAGGAGAGAAGGAGAGAAGGAGAGAAGGAGAGAAGGAGAGAAGGAGAGAAGGAGAGAAGGAGAGAAGGAGAGAAGGAGAGAAGGAGAGAAGGAGAGAAGGAGAGAAGGAGAGAAGGAGAGAA